>OZ020221.1:3615000-4101177 GCA_963971325.1 Aphodius granarius | reverse complement strand
CCTTTTTCTACTTTGCATTCACAATGCACACATTGTAACACTGTTTTTAGTAACTTTTTTCTAAGATTGGTGACATTGATATCAAATGCATGTCAAACGAAAATACACATAACCACAAAAGTAAGCACAAACTGATTTTTTAGAATCGCACAAACTGCGAAGTATGTATATTTTTATACATATTTAAACATGCGTGTTGCATCCTGGGTTTCGTACTACTAGTATATGATGGTATAATTATCAATAATTACTTTTTCACAGATATTTGAATTTAAGTGACAGATGACAGTGTTACCAACGGTTGCACCCATAAATACTCTAGATTGGAATTTTACCTAATATACTTCTAAATTTTTATAAAATTAATGACGGAAAATAGAAAAAATAGTATATTATACTCGTTTTATAAGACATATTGGCGCATTCGTTCATTTCATCAAACAACTCATGCGCCAATTTGACGTCTTATAAAACTTGTATAATAATATACTAATATGTGCTAGAAATTGTGTAGTGTCAAACAAAAATTGAGTCTAATATTGTTTAGAATTCTGCCATTCTAGACCATTTTTGACACAACTTCTCTTGACAGTACACGATTTTGTTATTTTATTAAATTGTTTAACTTCTTATACACGTAAATTACGTTAAGTAAAATGAACTTAGAACAAAGTTTTACATAGGAATAATGTCCAGGGTCAGTTTAAAAACTTCTAAATTGACAATATAATTTTTTATGACACACTAGACACTAGACCATTTTTTATTGAACATTTTTTTTGATTTATGTGAATATTTTCGGAGAAATAAAAAATCAATCACATTCTTATTTTTTATTTGATGTCCCTAACTTATGTTGTGTACCTTTCTCACCTAATAAACGTTAGAACCCAGTAAATATATTCCTCTTGTAGAAGATGATGGTCACAGTCGTAACACATCAAGAAATATTAACGCATATAGCCGCAGGCATCGATAAGAGCAAATCAACGATCACAGCTAGCTGTGGCTGAGTGACAGGTCAGTCGGATCTCCGGGCAGGGGGTACGAACGAGAGACGGGCCCGGCCTGGGCCCAGAACACCTGGGGCCCCGTACAGATCCACCGATAACATCTATCGGATATAATTAATTGTGTTTTTATATTTTGTTTAATCATTCTATTAGAAACGATCTTCGATGTTGCTCGCACACACGGACGCACGCACACAATGACGAACGGACGCAAAGCTTAGAGAGCAACAAGGCACGGCATTTTTTAAATGCCAATGCAAAGTGTTTGACCGATCGGGTTGAGGATTTTTTTTCTTTGTTTCTTATTGTTGGATTCAACTCATTCCCAAGGCTTTACAGCATTAGATATAACTATATATTTGGTAACATAGTTCTTCAATTGCAAAAATTTTGTTATTAGTTAAATGACATTTCTTGTACTCATAATGCAAGCTACAAGAATTAGCTTTTTACAGAGTTACTACAAGATTCTTGAAGGTAGCTTAGGTCTTAGGTTCATCAATCGCCAATTACCTCTTATGGCCTAATTAGCGAAGTATAATATTCAGGCAATAGATCATGATTGTAAGTGGAGAGCGGTAATGTCGATATCGTGCTAATTGACGTGGAACAAGATGCGCAGATATGTGATAAAATGCCCCCCCGCCAACGATCGCCTTACACTTATTAAAGAACGATGCCTTATAAATCATCTTATCTGGCGATCACACCGGTAATTATGTACACGCTTACCGGAGGGACATTAGCGATCGTTCGTTTACCCGCTGACCATTGAACTGTGAAGCTTTGGTGTAATTACATAATAGCTATTTATGATACCTATACTCGTACAAAAAAGGATAATTTTATTTATAGCTAAACCTAAAAACCTAAAAATGCTACCGAAAACTTCTAGATATTTTCTAGAAATCATTGCAATGCGTTCAGGTGGCTACAAAATGCGTATTTTCGTTAAAATCTGGATTATTTTCCGTCGATTACAATATTTTCCTTCTAGGACACTAGTCGGAAATTAAAAATAGTTAATTAGTAACTTAATTTTGCTATAAAACCTTAAAAATCAACCAAGAGTTCTGAAAAACCGAAATTATAACCTCAAACAATCAAACCACACTGATAAGGATGTAACCACAATTTTGCAGCCACAGAAAACTGACTTAAACTGGACTTACCGAGCACCATGTCGATTCAAAATTGTCGTCAGATCATTCTCGAAACTTTTGTACACAACACTTGCACGCACACCGGGTGAAAATGGGTGAAAAATACGCGGAAAATTGGTAGATACCCAACGCGCACTCAAGCACCACAAAATATACCATGCACAGCTACAAACTGGCCATAAACAGGCTTACCGGCCCGGCGCATGTCAATGGTTTTTTTTGATGTTTGACTTGCCTGTTGAGTAAAGAGTAGAAAGGATTGTTGATTGTTGTATTTGTGACTTTCGAATTAGGTCACCTAGAAGGAAAATATCGTACTGGACGCAACATTTCAGGGATTTCAGAAGAAATACGCGTTTTGAGGTGGCCTGAATCGTTTGCAATGATTTCAGGAGTATGTCTCCGTTTTGTGTATGTATGCCTGCGAATACGATAGCGCCCAAACGGAACAACGGATCGAGCTGAAGTTTGGTATATATATTTAGAATTACCAGAGGATGAACTGGATTGTTTTTGGCCACAATCTCACAACCGGAAGTAGCAAATGTCACATGCGCACGATACAGAACGTAAAACACCAAAACCAGTTAATTGCAAATCAAAAGTCACAAAAAAAAGAAACACAATAAGTTAGTGTCATTAATAAAAATGGTTATAGTGGATTTTGCATCCCCAGTGGTCCGGCTGAGCGCAACCCACTTTTTACGATCGCATATCGACGGGGTGGCGGAAAAAGGACAACGCAGAGCAAACAAATTAATTCCCCGTCTATAAATTTAAATAGTCATCTGTGACACTTTCTCGAAAAAATCAAATGATCCACCGAGATTCTTATTACAAATCTCTTTAAGGGAGATGATAAATGATCGAGGGCCAACCGTGATCTATTGATTAGCTCGTTAAGGCGCATTCCAGCCGTCCAGCTCGCTGCTCGCCTTCGAGCATTGTTGTCCGATCCGCGGCGAACCACAGCGCCACTGGTCACCTACAAGAGATATATGTATATATAATGAATTCAATGTATTTATGTATTTTGTATACGATATCCCGTGGGGCCATTGTTAATAGTGTAAGATTGTGGACTACAATGGCACCGAGAGAGAACGTCGTACCAGGGATGTGGGAGGTATGGCCCAGGCGTGGCAGCCTTAACGATGTCATTTTTACATCTTAGATGCTTCAAATTGGTCCACGAGAATTAATATCCAACGATCGGGACACCAATGTGACATCTCTCAGTCTTCGTTAGCATACTGCAATTAATTTTCGTATATAACCGACGACCACCATTGTTGATTGACTTCAACTGCTTTTCCCTACCCTTATGCCACGGTTGCACTAGGCTGTTTTATTAGCCGCTAGTTGCTGGTGCTGCTAGCTGCAATAGCAGCCAGCGACTATTTTGTGGCCACATTATGCTGTTTACCAGCAAAAGTACTGCTGCCACTGGTGGCTACTACCAGCAATCCTCAGTTCAAACTACAAGGTCAACTATTTCTGGTGCATTTTATATGTCACCAGGTAGGTACATACAACAGTGAGACAATGTATTGTCTTTTGTCAGGTGTAGGTGTCGCAACCCTAAAATATTTCATATGTGATACCAGGATTTTATAGACTACCTGCCTTAAACCTGACTAGATAAATTTTGAAAGCACTGTACAGTAAGCAGCAAATACTAAAACAGCTTAGTGTGACCACCCCACATTTTGCATTCCAATCAATCGCTTAAAACACTTTATAAATTGAAAGAATATTACCTCGCATAATATTTATAAAACACATTTCAAAAATACATAATTTTCTGAGTTAACATTCAAACTGGTTGCTATAAAAGTTAAACAAGCGCTGGTGGGCTGGCTACTGCTAAACTCACTCGCCAACTCGTAAAACAGCGTTGCTGAGGGGTCACACCATGCTGTTAGCAGCCAGTAGCAAATAGCACGATAGTAACACAGTTTTTGTGACAATTTAAGTTCAAAAGAAGTGATTTTTTTCAGGACCTCTACCTTCAAAACTATTTTTGTGTGGAAAAGACTCTCTATAAAAGAAACGTTGTCGCTCCTGCATGGGACATACAAAATATCTATAAATAACTCACAGAATTTTTTTTTAAAGTGAACGAGATTAAAACATTCTTCTCGGAATTTATTATTACCTACCAGTTTACGAGCTAGGCAATAAACAAGTATTAAAAAGGTGCATGGCCATATTGTACCTACATGTCAATTGGTTCAATTGAAAGAAATGCGCCCAATAAAGTACGGGTGCATAAATAAAGGATAATGATTCAAGGAACCCACCTACGAAGGATATACAACTAAACGTCGAACGTTCGGAGGCCGCTCTTCGATGGAACGCTTATTATTGGGACCAATATAAGCGTTATTAAAGAGCGAGGTGTCGGGCCTTGTATTTTATGTGCTTGTTTATTAGCGGACGGAAATATTTACTTACAATGCACGCGATAGGACTAAAAATTAAACAAGTTATACCCCGGATTAATGGATTAAATGTATAAACTAGACTTACTAGGTAGTAAGTGTAGTGTGCTTCATAATCAAACTGCTTCTAAGTCGAAGCTAAGGCATTACTTTTCTGTTTTATACCTGATATGGTTTAATATACTATTCAAAGTCTTCTTATATTTAGTTTATGACGATAAAAAAACAATAACTATAGCCATCATAAAGACACATAGGAATAAGAAAGACACCCTTTTCTTAGTAATATATAAAACCTTCATTAAAATTAAAGTGGAACCCAATTCGAGACACCAAGTGGGTGACACATTCCTAGATCACATTAGCATAAGTTTTAATTAATATTCATTCGATTTAGATAGCACAAAGCAGACAAAAGATTATGTTAATTCGTAATATTAAAGAAAGAAAGAAAGAGAGCGATGGAAACTAACAGAAAGGGACAATTTATGGTGGCTGCGTCAGTAGCACGTACACCGAAACAATCCAATAGATAAGTTCATCTAAATTGTTTTAATATGTCACAGGCCGTGCGGGAATTAATCATTCTATCCGTGTCGTATGGCAGACATCCAGCTACTGTTACGGTCGTTGACAAAAGTCACCTTACGCAATAATTATTATTACGAGTTATGTTTGAACGCTATCAACAATCAGATCTCGTAGTATAACAAATTAACTATTATTTATATTGCGTCATAACGCCCTCAGCGTTGACAGGATCTGCTATTATTGTCGTGGCATTCCAGTGTCTTGGATTTGGTGAAATATGATACTGAATTTAAGATATAAAGTGGTTACAGTGCTTTAACTTGTGAAGCAAAACCGGAATTACTTTAATAAATATTTTGATATATAATTAAAAAGTGTAGCGTCAATGAAAAAAGGCACGAGAAGCTGTAAAATTTAAATCGGTGTCCACATCACTGTAGTATGAAATAAATAAAATACATACACAGTTTGTGTTGTTGATTTGGTTGCATATACGACTTGTTTGGGATTGTTTATTTCAATGGCGTATTGTTGGTCGCAGATAAGGATGCGTTTCTAACACAAGAAATGAAAGTGTTAAAAATAAATGCTATTCTGAAACACATAAAGTATGTAGAACTGTTGATTTAGCTTAGTTTTTGCTCATTTTTATGACTTCTACATGGGACAAAAAGAAAAACAGCAAAATATAATAGATTCAAACATAGATTTTCAGAGTTTTGACAATTTCAGTTAACAAAATTATTACAACATCCTAGGGAATAATAAATAATCCAATGAATATGATGATAATTAATAATAAAAGTAATAAGTAATAAGTTTGAAACCACATACAAAAATTCACTCAAACATTCTCTGTACATATTTACTTTCCAAGAAGAAATTGTGTTGTAATCGACAAAAAAATGGGATTTCAGCGGAAATACGCGTTTTGGGGTCCCCTGAATCCATTGCAACACATTCTGGAAACTGTTTGGTATAGATATTTAAAATTACCAGATGACAAATTGGATTGTTTTCTTCTGGTAATCTGACAACAGGTGGCAAATGTTACATACGTCTTCCAAAGGGATTTATCAGATTTGTATCCAAACTGATATCAGCTCATCCTCCAGTAACTTTAAATATGTATACATATGAGTCAGACAGAATCCACCGCCTTTGTTGCAGACTGACAGATTTTGACAAACGTCAGTGACGTTGGGTTAGAGTCCAGAGTGGCTGTGGCTTCACGAAATTGAATAATTGCAAGTGTTTAGACACTTCAATGTGCCAAAGATGTAGTCGGAAAGTTGTGTGTGGTCCCCACCTAAATTTTTAATATTCTGCAATACTGTTTACGTTGCATTTTCACGATATTGTGGTATTCCTGTTAAAAAAAAAATATTTAAATGTTCGAAATTGTCTAAATTGATAGCTTTTTATTGGATAATATCTTTATAAATTGAAAAGCTTCTCTTAACGTCAAATGAAGTATCCGACAAACAGCTGTCAGCCCAAAACTGCTCTCAGGTGAGAAAAGGCATTAAAAACGAGAATATTCTCAAAAAAAATACAAAGAATGGTAAATCGAAGAATACATATCCAAATTCTAACCAAATGCCGGTTCGAATTACAAGACAGCAACTCTGTTAACAAACTTCCGCAAATATCCGATTGTAGTAGGACACACAAAAAAAGGACAATAGTGATTGTCCGTGGTCTAAGTTGCGTGTGATTCGGGCAACGCTTTCGTCCAGTTCGTCCTTACACAGGAGCGTCGGAGGTATCAGATTCCAGGTCGCGTAGCAGTTCGATTATCTCATTTCCGATATCCGCGACTGTGACAGAGCTGCAATTAGTGGCTTAATGGGCCGCTCTTCTGCCACGGCGGACCCACTTCGGCTTACGTGCCGCCCTCTCACGGTCCGGCCCCAAATTTGTACCTTTCAATTTTGCCCTTCTTCTGCTCGATCACCTCACCGCTATTAGAGACCGAGTTTGTCTTTTATTTCTTCCCTTGTCTCTTAAGTAAATAGAACAAGTGACCGTGGAGGGGATGCCGACAAATAAAACAAACAATAGGTGATGTCAAAATTAAACATCGTTGTTTTGAGGCGTCAATTTTAGTTCATTCACACACCTTATAACCCAAGAAAGTTGTATTATGCGATGAGACTTGTCCAGCGCCATCTATACTTCACTATATATACTAATTAAGAATGCCACTTTTTTTAGTGAATAAATTTCGATAAATATTTGTCTGGAAGCACTTGCATATGTAAACAGAGAAAAATATTATTTTGGTATAGAGTAAATTCAAACATTGGCGATGGTAGCACTATTTGCATATTAGTGACACAATAAATATTTGGTAGGAATACATAAGCGTCAAGAGCTATGCAGAAAAAGTGTCAGTCTGCTTGATATTCAACATTGACACAGTTGTCGTTCATTTCAATACCTATTATTACCGATTTGATATTCCTGATTTTGTTTATCGAAGCTATTCACCGCCAAACTGAATAAGATAAATTAAACAGTTCATGAGTGCGTCAGGAATACTAAGAAGTCTGTTTCTTGGAATGGAATTAACATGTATTATCTGCAATCGATGCCGCAAGAATATTAGCGGTGAAAGGATGAAACAATTATGCTGATTTCTTATAATTGATGGGAATAAATTCAGAATTTAATAGTGTTAATACGCGTTAATGGTAAATAAAGGATGATACAGAGTTTTATAACTATATATTCAGTTTGAACTGGATTTTTTCTAACACGATATAAAATAAAATCTCCTCATAGTAAGTAGAGGTGTTTTTACAAACTTATATCACACAGACGGAAAAATTTATTCGATACAACACGAATATCTTTGAGTGAAGAATATCACTTTTTTCTTAACACTTATGCATAGATGTAAACAAACAATATACGAGATATGTGGCAAAAGACGCGAGAAACTGTTAGGGCCATCTGTAAAGTAATTGCACAACTTTCTATGTATCTCTCAGAGTAAGAATCTTGGGTCAAGAAACTGTTTTTTCGTTGAAGCATATATATTTTTCGTTCAACGAAATATTTTTGTTGTTTTAAGACGAACGTCTACTTTTTTATAGAAGAATAACTTTTTCTTTGTCAGAGAAAAATATACTTAACATAAACATACTAAATTCTTAAATCGTAAGAATAACTAATCGTTGAAGCAACTATATTGAAATTCTTATTAGAATAAAATGTTATTTGGATAGAAAAAAATCCTCTTGATGCTACACTATATACGCAAAAATAATGTTTCTTGATATCCAATAGAGTTCTCTCTGTGTAGGCAATACATTGTAATATGTATATTCGTAGTGTTAATCGAATGATATAAAATGGTAGTAGATATGAGTGGGTATGAGAAACAAGAAGGGATTGAAATTAGCATACGTAACAGGAACATTAATGACCACGTATCTTACGGGATACGAACTCCGTCCGTTACATTCAATAAAATTAAAGATAATTTAGAGCCCGTTTGGTAGGTATAAGATGCGTGCGCGCGAAGGAGCAACAAAAGTAGTGTGCCGCTCGTCCGGTAGTCACATTATAGTTTTATGATTATTATTTTCGTTTTCAGTAATTTATCGAGGGGAAATATGAGGGAACCTGACGTTAAGGTGTCATAAACAAACCCCCCTCTTAATGACGACCAGTTTATTTCGTAATTTATTCGAATTTTATTTTAATGCCCGTGAAGTTTTATTACAATGTTTTATAATCATGCTTTAATAAGACGGTTAATGGCCACAGCCACACCACACGTAATACCCGATGCACCCAAGTCCATCGTTTGGGCAAGGGCAAAGCAATATTTGGCGGTCAAAAACCTCAACTTTAATCACCAAGTAAATCAAAATTCTAATCAGCTTGATATGGGAAATGAAAAAAGACCAAAAGAAGATGTAAATGGTAAAAAAGAATGGGCAAATTTCACTAAAAAAAACCTAAACCAGTTAATAAAGCAACAAAAGTCAATGGAGACCCTAACCATGCCAGTCGAGTTTTCTTTGGAGCGGTCTGCCATCTCTCGTTAATATAAACGTTTATGGTGCGTTGTGACACCGGCAATACACATCTGCGACCGATATTTATGTATTTATTTGCCGTGGTGTTTAATATTAATGTTTTGGTATTACAACGGAGATTATGAAAGTAAATCTCACAACAAATGAGAGATAAATGTGCCCGCGTGAAAAATATGCCTGCAGATCGTGCAACTTTGGCCGCCGGGTATGATATTTCAGGACGAGATTGGACTGAGCTTCCCCAGAGTAAAAGAGAAGGAGAATCAAAACTGTGGTATATATCTTACGGTTAAAGTGATAAATGTGGTTTGTATTAATAATTACCGGCTATTATTAATAATAACCGCATCATTTGGTCAATGTGATTAGAAACACTTAAATAATCACATGGACGGGCTATTATTAATAATTTCCTAACGGGCACGGTAAAAGTGATAAAAATGATACTTTTTACAAAAGATCTTTTGTATACAGTCTTCAAAGAAGTTAGCTAAGTTATTTTGATTACTATGTAAGCTATTACATTTATTTACTCGACGCAAATCATCAGTACGGTTACCCCAATGACCAAAATTACGAATAATACAAAACATTGATAATACAGAATGCTTTTTTTGTCTCCCTTGTACTTTAGAAAGTACTGGATATAATTGATACTGATATTTGGTATACACCCAAGGACGACTCAATGACGAAAACATAAAAAAGAACAGTTTATACAGAGTGTTCAAAAAAGTTAACCATTTTATTATCAATAACACCCATTTTTATATTTAATGCATGTGGGTAGTTTTTTGTAAATGTACAATTACAATTTATTAAGTAAATTCTCAAATCCTAATTATCTTGAAATGTTGTGCATTTAATAAAAATTTTTTCAATGCAAATATGTACATGCAAGAACTAGACTAGTTTACATAGATGTTTTTACATAAATTGCACCGCACAAATGATGCAAACATTTTTGTATGGTTCTGTTCCTAACACGGTATTTTTACTTTTGGTGTTTGACAATAATTTTATAAATAAAAGATTAAACATGGTAACAACTTGCCTCAATCCTCACCACATTAGTATATCCATTACCTATACCTACCCTAAGTATATCTAATATCTCACAGATATATTTATTATAAAAGTGTTTATCACCAACAAAAAATACAAAGAATCAAAAGAAGATGACGTCCTATTGTTACAAACTTTATTTCGTTTTATTTTGACAATATAAATGGTGTCATTGTTGTACTACCACAACAAATAAAGGTCTAGAAGGACTTTTGTATTCAAAATTAAATATAACACATTTTTTAAAGTTTTGTATTAAAAAGATAATAAAGTTATAAATAAAAATATTTTTTGCCACGAATTGCAAAATGCAGAAGCACTACGTACGTTTGCACTGGTAAAATAATACAAACCGAGTTTTTAATTAATTACTTACTTTGCTTTTAAGAATTGCGCAAATAAGCATGACCCAAAGAGTCACACACTTGTGCATGCAATTAGTGTGGATTGGCATTTTTTAGTCTCGTTTTGATAATCTTCCTTATTTTAGTCATGAGTAGTAACTAAATAAGATAGTCAGGCCTAACGTCACTAAAGGCCCAACACTGAAAACCCAGTGAATAGATTCGTTGTGTGGCGATTATGTAGATACTAACAGAATTTCAAATCTGAGGCTCTATTATATTGTAGCATCACCTTAATGCAATATCGAACTGAAATATGTATATCACATTGACCACAGCATGCTGGAAATTATTAATAATAGCCGGTTCGTGTGATAAATTCTTCACTTTAACCTCCCCACTTGGCTATTATTAATAATAACCGGTAATTATTAATAATAACCTATTTATCACTATGACCGTAACATATATACAGCTCCTGTTAGCAAATTAAACATATTCACGTTCCATTTTGCAATAGAACAACAATATTTAACTAATGAACAACCATATCCACCCTTTGGATGACAGATTCCGCAACAGATAAGATCCTTGCGGCAGGCGCGTAAAGCTCATCGTTCGACCCGTTCCCGCGTGGACGGACGCCCGTATAAAAAATGTATCCGTGGTTTCTTTTTTATAAATGGTTTTGTCGCGCGGTAGGCGAATGTCCCGGGTCGGGGGCTCTCGCGGTGGGCAGCTATTGTCCGCTCGGCATCGGAATTCCGTGAGGTGTGACAGAGATCCCCCTCGACCGTGCTGCCCTCTTCGAGCGCACGGTATAGCCCAGCCCCGGTCGCGCTACACATTCCACCTCATAATCAGTTATGCATATTAAGTTAGTTAAGCTCATTATTATACCCGCGGAGTCTTGTTATTTATACACCAGGGCATTAAGAAGGTCCAATATACGTATGTGTGGGTACGTGTGTGTGTGAGTGCGAGTGCGGATCGCGCCCAACTCGGAAAATACACATCTTAAGAAGATTAAGGGGATCCAGTAATTGCTTATTTAGGCTTAATAAAAATGATACATTCATTTCGCGCCTTACGTTTATAAGATTCATATCTTACATGAGCACCGTGGCGTCGGAACTTATGCATATCTACAGGACCGGGATCAGCTCACAGCAATCAATTCAAGTCTCTATCAAATTTGTAAAGAACTGGGTTGAGTACGTTTATTTATTCTAAGTGATGCTCAGCATGTGCCCAGAGGTGAAGTATAGAGACAGCGCGTTGGAGACAGATTAGACTAACGTCATACTGTATACTACGATAGAGAGAAACATCATGAATTGGTGAGGTGTTGACGGTGTTGGAGTGATCTGGAGTAACAAAGATTGCTAATTCTTGCGTAGTATAAAACACTGTTTAAAAAAAGAGGATTGGGCAGACATTGTTTGCTCTCCGTACCTCTGGAGTTTATTATTGCTTAGATGCCCCTAACTCAAAAAGTTAAATAAAGGAGAAACAGTTGTTCTTGACCCGATAAGATCTAAACCTCATTTTCCACATCTTCTTACCAAACTAATTTATCGAACACACTGATTTACAAGAATTTAACAACGTCGAAAGTTCGTTGCTTCAGTGAGTCTTCCATTGAAGAGTCTGGCACTGACCTGTCCATAAACACAGACCGCATCGCTTCTTCAACGGTCTCTCCCATTAGCATACGCTAAGAACAAATGCGATTTGTATGACAACCGCGCCATTTGTTACTGCGGAATTACTTATTATCGATTATGATACTCATGCAGCGCTAAATATGGTGGTATTACCGACGATGGTGTTTATGCATGGGTTGGGCGTCCCGCCGCGTCTTATTTTGTCGACTTACCAACCCGAATTTTATCGCAATCCTTAAGCCCCCTTGTAATTAAATTGTTTATGGTACCTTTACGTTATCGTGCTACTCATGGTGCGGTTTTGTTCACGTTAAAGACCATGAGTTCAGCTGGTCGCACACGAAGATCACCTTTAACCAAAGGATTAGTACAGAGTAATCGCAACATTTCAAAATATGTACTGTCGTAGTCTACAAAGTGTATAACTAATTTAACTATGATGAATTTCCTAGAATTTTTCTTGGCTTCACCAAAACAATCTAATGCTACTAAGACATTCAAGGAAGGTCGAACTAGTCGATTTACATTGAATGGAAAAATCTAAACCCACAAAATTTGATAATATTTACGACAACCATGACGACGTTAACAAAAAACATTGTTAAATAATCGCTAATTAGCATTTTCTAATTGGAGCAGTTCGTGGTGTAAATTCAATTATAATAAGGACAAAACACGGCGTCATTAGCACTCAGGAGTGTCCCTCAACAATGGCAGAATAAAATACGACCAATTATTTATTACAATTTTAATCGATCGCCCTGAATAAGAAACGAAGAAAAAAAGCATCGCCAACAAAACACAACACCAACAAAATAACAATAATAAAGGCTGGCTCTCCTTGATTAATTCAATGTAATTTTTTTTTTCTGTGTGTCGATACAATAAATCTTTTGTCGTTGCTGCGTCCCCGATTCTCGCATGAAACAATAATTAATTGTTGGAACCTTAATGATGAATGATGACTGTTCAATTCTAAAACATTAAAAGGAATCCTCTAGAGGTCACGAATTTGTTAATTACCAACGATCACAATCTCTGTGCTGGGATTGTACGGGTGTGAGCGAGACGAATGTCATTGAGGATAGGCCTATAGGCTGAGTACCCTACTCAATATTCAATAATCATCGTTCATCATGGACCTTAAAACGTCTGTTCTTTGATACATTTCATAACCGAGAAATTGATAAAAAATAAGAAGAAATGTCACGTGATCTTCCATCCTTTTCGTGGCTCAAAATAGTTAAAATACTTGAAAATTCGATCAAATATCTATAGTATTTGGTGTAACAATATGTGATGTTACTTAAAAGCAAACAAGAAACGTTTAGTAAATACATCTAATCGTCGTGATGACACAATTGCGTTATTCTGTACATATTATTGTCTATTATAGGTATTAATACGACTCGTCATTATTGTAATTGCACGAGAGTTTAATTCTTTTATCTTGCATGCATATTGTACTAGAATAAGAGTGACACGTTCACACTGAGCGGAAGTACGGCTTGTTGAAGTAATTTCTGTGTTTCGTTTGTTTATTTCCATGTATTCTCTATTCCTATGACTGGCAAAACACATAGTAGTGTTAATCTTATTTTGAAATGTGGACAATAGCAATCATAATATGTGCTACATAATATGTAAATGCTCTATACTCTGCTATACTGTTTGTGGAAATGATACACCTCAAAAACAAGAAACTTTTGACTAAAGCTAATTTTGTTTTTCTGGTCAGTTATGACTTGCTATATCATTTCTTAACGAGATGGTACAAGACCTTTGGACTTATGGAACATTTGTGACAATCTGTATAAATTAAAAAGTATTGTTTTTTTGTAACGTCTACGATTCAAGCATAACTGTAATCACTGTAAAAACAAACACGACTAATTAATTGATTATATCGCTAAAAGTATTAATTACTACAGACAACGTTCGCGTGATATAAAAAAACCATTCTTGGTACAAAACATACGTTATTGCAAATGTGTGAAAAGGAACAACAAATTTAACAGATTTCTACAAATTTAAAGAAATCCCAGCTAAAATTAGTGATTGTCTTATCGATGTTATTGACGAACATTTTCGACATTTCGTAGAAATTGAAGAAAACTTGTAACGTGAACGTAAGAAATGATATTTTATATACAGGTCAACATGAAGGCCGTCTCTGATTATGTTTACACTGTGAATATACAGGTAGATGTGATGATTGGACCGTTTATTAGCACTCTATGTCCGTATCCGTAATATCACTGAAAACTCTTCAAGTTTCAAACCAACCAACCAAATATACAGGATGTGTTTATATACTTTCTGGAAAAAAAGTCTATCACTTATAGTTGAGTCATAATTGGCATTTTTTTCCAAAAAGTAGAAAATCAACATCTTTTACCACATCTTTAGTTACTGTGGCAACAAATTTCCTAATTCTCTTGCGGTTTTTTGCTCATATGATCTTAAATAACCGAACCATTAATCGCAGTGGCAAATCGATCAAGAAAAAAATTTTAATATTGATAAAAGTAGTTTATTTGAGTTGTGGTTTGAAAGAATTTTGTCATTTAACTTTGACCTATATTACAGAAAAATATACTGTACTACCCTCGGCAAGTTATTTAAAAAAATGGGCAATTTAGTTAGGATTCCAAAAAGGTACACACACTTGGTTCTTTTCTGCCTAAAATTTTTTTTGAGAATTATATATATATTGTTGTGTTTTGTAAATAACATCGGCTGTATAATAGAATCATCGTCACAGTGAGAAAAATTATTAAATGTTAATTATAGAATGGCGTCTATGAAATGGAAATGTCGATAATTACCTGTTTTATAAGAGGTCAGGTTTTCGAACTGCGCGTATTTTTACGCATCAATCAACAGGATTTAAGGCCACCGTTCACTCTCGATATAGTATTGGGTAATATTTGTCTTATAAACTTACATCTATGCGGTACATATCCATTATTACCTATGTGTGTGTTTATATTAGAAAATGATTTGGTATATTGTAATTTTGAATGTGAATGCTTATCTAGTGATTTTGTTGTGTTGATTCATTGTGTCCTTTCTTGTATTCATTTGGTACACAACTCTAAAAATAATATTTTAATAAACAAGACTTTTATTTACCTCATTAATTATTATTTGCTCTCCGTAGCTCTAGGGGTTAATTATTGCTTAAATACCTGTATGTACGTCAAAGAAATCATTCAATTAATCTTTTAGATCTTCTGATGTCAGTAGTAATTCACTTTCGGCACAAAGAAACCATGTGATTATTCATATTGTGCCAAAGTTATTGTCATCTTCCATTATTATTAGGCAGTGAGTTACATCAATAATGCAAATTACGTCTCTATTAGCACTCAGATGACGACAATAAAATTTTGCATTTGAAAGAACCAGTAAATTTAGGAACGTGATTTTCATGGAAACGATAAGGTGAATTATAAAGTTTTTATGACCGCTCACATGCCGTTTACCGAGAAGTACGCAAATGTAGCAGGTTCTCAATGTTTAATGAAAGACATACTTAATATTCTTCAATAATATCGATACTAGATTATAGCGGTAATGTGAGATCAGCGTTGATTACTTATAAAAGCGAATATCTTTAAATTGTTAATCAGTTGAAGTGATATTGCAAGGTGTACCTACGGCTTGTGTTTGTGTTCTTCAGTTCAAGATGGCCTGCAACGGAAATGTAAGTTATTTTCAATGATGATTTAACTAAATTTGTATAAACAATAAAACTGAATATAAATGAGATTCGAGTTCATTGTCTAGACTCTAGACTAATAGTGCAATAACGACCTCTACAAGGTAAACAACTGCAACAAAAACAACATTTTTTACACACTTACTAGAAACAAATATTTTAAACCAAATTTAAAACAACAAGGACAAATTTTATTTACATCATCTGCATGTTTTATAACTTGGTTGCATACAAACATGGTGACAGCAGAAGCTAAAGAAAACCTAACCTATAATAACCTAAAACTTAAAAAAATAACCTAAAATTAAAGTTAAGAAAGTAAATTTTAATTTTAAATATGTATAGTTTGTATTCGATTACAGAGCGAGGTTATGTCCCACGGCAAACAAGCATAACAAGCCGGTTGCATTGCAGAAAAATCGTCGTTTAGAGCAATAAAATCATTAAGGCAATAAACAATTCAAGGCTATCAACATTATAATTTTGTACAATATTTGTTTATACGCGCTTTCCATTAGTACTAGTAGGTACTAGTGTCGATATAAATAGTTTATAAACAACCTTTAATGATGAATAATTAAATCTATATTTAAAATGCAGTCTATATTTAATACTGTAACTGTCAATATTATTATTATTATTCTCGTATTATAAAACCTTGACATTAAAAAATATCTCGATTTTGGCAAAATTTGGTGATCGAACATGGCCCTGATACATCACAATAACCACAGATTAAATGCAAGATTGGGAATTTTGATGACGGTGTATTGTATAACTGTCGAAAATTGGAGAAAACTGGTCGACGGCGTGATTTCCTGTTAGGTTTGTGATTTTTAAACCGGCTTTTTGTTTCTGTGTTCTACTCGAGGCGCCAACCACCATCCAGCGATGTCGTCAGAAGCCTTTCTGCTATAAAAGCATTGTTTATATACAGATTAAATTTGCTTACAAATAAAAAAAAGATTTCTTTTACAAATTTAGCTCCGAATATGTTTAGACTTAGTTAAAACATAGTGCAAGTGACCTTGTAAAATTTTAATTCAACTAGATACCAGTTATCTCTTTTTATAAAATTTCCCATTTTTTAAAGAATTCCCGTTTTTTTTTGCTGTCATTGACATTCGCTTAGTTTGTTGTTTATATATAAGAGCTACATTTTTATGCGCTGACATAATTTTTGAATTTAATAACGAAAGGAATCCTTTTAAATTTGATCTCAAATTAAAAAAGATTCTATCTAGTCGTGGATTATTTCTATAGAATGAGGTAAAATTTCTCTAGAAGTAATTTATCCATGACCTTTATAATATCATTTAGTTAAAACAAATACGATTTTAGTCAAATACTTAAAAAGTAATTTTCACAGAGAGTTATTATTGACATCGTGACTGCACAAGTCATGCTATAGGAGGAAGCGTCCAGTAGTGAGATTTTTTCCCAACACCCAAGGTGTTCAACTTTATCACAATATTATGGAATATCAATTGGCTTTGAGATGTGTTTCTCATATAAGACAGTGGTCTGATCGTGGACCGCTACCAGTGGTCTTGCCGTTTCCACGATTCGCTAATCGATGTTGTGAAACAACTCCGAAGGAGAAGTTCAAAGTGTTCAAAACGTAAACATACATTAATTTTCGTGACGAAGACGTTTCACTCCGTACGTACAAAACACGCTAATGAATAGTGTAAATTTTTAAACCGGCACCGATTCATATAAAATATTAACATTTTGTTTCTGTGCCATCGTTTGAATATTCAGAAGCCACTTGTCTATGAGCGTGGCCCGCGTTTAGTTGAGTCTACCAGACAATCTCCAAAAAAAAAAAAAATCGGTGCGGATATTTTGATTATCATTTGCCGAAGAATTTAACGAAATAACGGAAGTTTGGACATGTACATTGTACAGTGAGTTGTCGTGAGTCAATGAATAGTTTTGTGCCTGTGATTGTCTCCATCGACATGACTTTGGTGAGTTTTTCGATTTAAAGAAAAGTCTAGATTCTAGAAGAAAGTCTAGAAGCTAAGTTTAGAAGTATCTAATGGTCTAGTGTGTCATACAGTAGTGCTTAAAAGCGTCACGTAACGGTAAAAAAATATAAACACAGCCGGATTTGCACTAAGGTTTCACTAGAACTGGTTTTGTGATTATAATATTATCATGTTATCGAAGTAGTTTAATAGCTATATCCTTCCAAACATTCAAAGCAATCGTTCTACATTTTTTAAACGATCTATGACACATTTAAATACTGAGTTCACGTATCGTATGCTAATATTATTTATTGTAGACGATAATATGTGGTATATGATTCGTATTTTGTCTGATTTCACATTGACGGTGGTAAGCTTATTCTGCACCTAAACGTTTAAAATCTCTTAAAAGGAAAAGTAGAAAGTTAACTTTGGACAAAGATTACCTTAAATTTTAATGCTCCATATACATTTTTTACTGATTTTAACGAAGCTTATCTATCTAGCTTATCTACATTTTATTTAACGCCTATAACATTCAGTATCAAACAAAATAACACCACGGATTATCTGGTGTGGCCCCCAGACCAAAGGAGGTGTGATGTGTACATTGATATGCATATTTAATCACTGGAGGATGAGGTACCAGTGTGGTCAAAATAGATTAAATCCCTAAGAAAATGCATGTAAGATTTGCCACTTTTATAACATTTGCCATATTTGCCACCTGTCGGCAAAAATAATCCAGTTTGGCCCCTGTAATTTTTAAAAATGTACATAATAGTAAATGTTAGGCATAAGTTAAGAAAACCCTTAAATATTATTCAGTTGAATGTTTTAGCTACAGTTTAGATGAAATAACTACTAGAAAATACGTTATTTTATAGTGTCAGTAATGAAAACATGTACCCATCCAGTAGCTATTTTGGGAGACAATACAATGTCAAACAATGTAATGTAGAAATTGCATTGACTAAACTAAGTCTTCAAACAATCTGCCATAACTTTTTTAGTTGAAACATCAATTGACTTTTCAAACTTTCGTATTTTTTTAAACCCCATTACAAAGTCAATAGAAAATATCGTAAAATGTACAACTCATTCTTTAACATCCAAACTTGCTATTTCCCATATACTTTTTTCAGCGATAGGTAAAATATCTGGGGTGGTCTCAACCCAACTTTTCCACTACCTCGTTTACACATTAAAACGTCGTAACTTTCTGCAATATTTCAATTTTGCCACGGCCACACTGGATACACTGGATACATTTTCCTGAAATCATTGCAATGGATTCAAGGGATCCCAAAACACGTATTGTTTTGATTAAATCCCATTTTTTCTATCGATTGGAATACTTTTCTTCTCGGAAAGTAAAAAGACCTTTTTATAGCTTTCTGGCAAAAACCGAATGAAAAAGATTTGCTTCTTAAACAAAAACTGTCTAACTTGTCATCCAAAATGTCTTGTGTCTATTCTTGAAACATTTTTATTAAAACCACATGATTAATTAAACAAATTAGCACGTTAGCATAGTTAATAATAGCATCCGTGAATGCTCCCTTCAAAATATCAATCAAACTTTCTACTGCTGACTAAATTGATGTTAGATATATAAACTTCTGATTAACAAAAAAATGAAGCCATGTGTATTTCGGGATAGAGAAAGCATAGCAATAATGACCTTGAAGACCTATCCTAACAACCTATCCTATCCTAACAAGAAAATGTTGTCTCACAAAATTTCACGAGGTGGAACATTGTTGATGACATTTCGACGACTGAGCCAAAAAAAACCGGCCAAATATAATAAAGCGGTATAGTTGTTTACCAAATATTCTCCATAGAATAAATTGAATTATATAACATACTATTAATTGCAAATGCGCAACAGCTACTAATGCAGTAATAAAGAGGATTGATAGTTGAGATTCAAAACAAAGTTAGAGACGGAAGCGACAAACAAGTTATTATAGATATAACTAATCACTTCGCATAAATTATTTTCTATTAAATGTTAATTGAAAGATTTGTGTGCAATATTATAGAAAATATCCAGTTTGAACCAGAATCTCGAGTGTAGCTTGGATTTGATTTAATAATAGGTATTAGGTAGCACAGCAAGAGCGTGTAAGCATGATAATTTTATGTGCACAAATAAAATTAAAGTAAATTATGTTTTAAGTGAATTTGCTTAATGACAGTTTCACCTTTGGTTCACCTCACTATACCAGTTGTTAAACCACATCAAGAATCAGTTGATTTCGGATTAATGAAGTTTTAATTGATGGTTTGATACAATTATTACACTTGATTCAGTATTATTTGTTATTTATTGTGCAACTAAATGACATTCTTGTGAAATGTTTACAATATTCCACGAAGAAAATTAACGCATACTGGCCTAGAAACCGATTTCAAACCAAAATTTCAAAATTTATAGTTATAGATTAATAACTAAATGTGATGGACACATCTGTTGACTAGAGGTAATTTTACGTTGCAATTCGATGCCACAATGCAATTATAATGTACCTGTAAGTCAGATTAGTAATTCAGAAGTAAAAGTGATGTTTAATTGTAATATTTTTACAAGGACAAGTAGATAGTAGCATTTTGTCAGAATAATCTTGAGAAGTGAAGCAAATTGAAGGAGGGGAAATTTCTAAATAAAAAAAATTGTAAAAAATACCACTTTAATGAAAATTTATATCATTTTATTTTAAATGGCCGTATTATTCTAAAGTTTGAATCAAATTATTGAATCAACTACATATGTAGTCCTTAAGATCCTAACGATGCCAATCAATGACACAAAACACAACAAAAATAAACAAAACTCAGCGTTTTCGATAGGAGCTAACAATAAACAGCAAACATGATACGCGTTGTAAGAAGCAACACATCGTAGCTAATTTTGAAATTTTCCATTGCCCGCAAAACCAAACCAGCAAATACTAGATTGTGATTATAAATTACTTTCAATTCAATTAAAACAGATTAGAACTGAATTAAAATGGATTATAATAAACACGCGCGTCAAGAAATCTTGCAGACCATCAACAAATGATTAAGAAATATATAGGAAACAGTATTATCATCTCAAAATAAACACCGATAGTAAAATAACATTTTAAAGTTTTGTTATGCGCTCTGGAACAAAAACAAGAATAATGACCATTTCCGAGCCAAGTTCAAGTTGACAAGTTGATATGAAGATTGAATGGACGCGCGAATGGCGTCACGCATGCGCGCTGTCACATCAATGGTGAGGGACGGACGTCTTAAGATGATTTATTTTATGTATTTGTGCCGGTAGATAAAGTTGGTGAGTCGCCTCCGATTCCAAAACAATTTTACTTTAGTTCAGAAAAGACAGTGTGAGCCATAATGACCGGATGAGGTCGAGTACTCATAAGAGAGCACACCAAATCTAAAGTATCTATCGGCTTAATTGACTAAATGCTTTATAAACACTTCCTTATATACTTAAATGACCAGCACGTTAAATTTATAAATGAAATACATGAATTAGACGGAAAGTTGGTGGTGCACCGTCAAGCTACGATATGGTTCGCACGTTTTGTTGAGGAGTTGGAAATAATAGTTTGGAATCAATTAAGGAATATAAGAGACGCCGTCAGAACTCCAGAGAGTATGGCTTTGTGTGGTTCGTGAGCCGTAACAAAAAACTGGATATAGAGTGTTAATTTATTCCAAGGTTTTTAATACCACTCCACCGAAACAGTTTATAAACAAACATCGACACACCAAATCATCATCTTCACAAGTGATAAGTAATTATGTGCAGCGGTGATTTCGTACACTCGCGAACGTGCCACTCCGAATATGATTTCTCTTGACGCTTCGATCTGTTGAAAAGTTTACACAACAACCGCGAGAGAGAAAAGGTAAACAATCATCTGACATACACCAGATAATTACCAAGACGTATTAAGCGCCTCGCTAATTTAGTTAATTGCATGAACCGACCTCGCTTCTAACTAACACGAAAAAAATCTCTTGTTTTCAGATTTTTATTTCTTGACCTCTGGCGAGAAGACTCAGTTCAGAATATCACAATCAACGCATCCATCGAACGCAGCCCGCAACAAACACATATAATGATAGATACTGACCCGAAGTCGAAGAAAATCCTAAGCATCAGTGAGAAAATCCCGATCGAAAATGGCGGGCCCAAAGACATAGAGTTAGTCGTCTATCCTGACTTATCAACGTCGAAGAAGGAAGATGGTACCGAACCAAAACCAGCTGACTTTGAGACAGCAATACAAAAGACCGAGTATGGCAAATTCCACTACCTTCTCCTGGCTGTATGTGGATTCGTCAGCACCTCGGAAGAAATGGATGTGGTCTCCATGTCCTTCATTCTACCCAGCGCCCAATGTGATCTCCACCTAACCACGCAAGCCAAGGGATGGCTCAACTCCATCATATTTATAGGCATGATGGCCGGTGCTTACGTCTGGGGATCAGCAGCGGATGCATTAGGAAGGAAGAAGGTCCTCATTGTTATATCCTTCATGAATGCCCTGTGTATAGTGGCCTCGAGTTTCAGCCAAACCTTCGTCTGGTTTATGTTCTTCAGATTCATGAACGGAGCCGCGTAAGTAGTGGCTTTTGTTTGTTTTTATGGGGCACTTAAAAAATTTAGAGCGCAACTGTAACAACACTACGTCAGCGGTAAACACAAACACCTCGTGTAGTATGAACTTCCTCTGGACGTGCTTATTATCTATCATCTTGGCAATAAAAGAAACACACTGCAAGTTGACTCGCCGAGTTCACGATGTTACTAGCAAACAGCTCGACCAGTGTTGGTTTATTATTGGTACAATTCCGATTTTTTCTAGTTTATACTTGGTTTCTTTGAATAATCCTTCGTTTGTATGGATTTATTTAAGTAATAGAGATTTAATAGGTCTAATTAAGTCTGACCTGAGATGACTTAAAATCAGTGATGGGTAATATGTTCTGGATGTTTTTGATTTTGACCACAAGATGCAGTTTTGCTAGTGACATGAGAACTTGGAGACTAGCTTGAAACTATGAATAAACGAGCTGCATCTTTCACTCTAGTAGCATTAGCGTCGATAATAAAACATCTTCATTTACTTCTTTGTAAACTTCATTGTGCTTTATTGCTTTACTGTTATAATTTTGATCTCCTTATCTGATAAATACTTTGCCATTACCTGAAGAGCTTATTCTGTCTTCTGTATTCGAACAAGACCTGCCTTTTGGAAAAAAAGCGTATCGTTGCTTCAGAGCAGAAGTAGCTTAAGTTTTATTAAATTTAAGAGAAGTTAAGATAGTTCTGCTCTGAAGCGACGATATATTGTTGGGTATTTTGAGCACCCAGAAAGAAGCAGCTTTACCTATAAAGTATGTTTTTGGACATGTGTAGATATTTAGGCATTAGACAAAGGAGTTGGTTAAGTAGCTGGTCACCTAAGCTTCAGTCAGTTTACTGCAGTCAGTTTAGATTCATTCTGATTCTCTTTGGTTGATTAAGAACACTTTCTCATGGTCTGGTTGTTTACACAGCATTTTGTCTTGGAGAAAGACCTTTCTTCTCATTTTTTATTAGATCCTCTTATTGCAAGAGGCATCTTCAGGACTTCTTCAGGAAACGAGAATTACAAAGAGTCTGTCTGAAGATGCCTCTTGCAACAGAGTGTAAAACATCGACAATTGTAATGCCAACAATGCGATTCCCTCCCGAAAATCAAGAATTAGTTTTTTTTTACATGTTTTCATTATTTTCTTTTTTTCATTATTTTCTTTATTTAATTGCTATGGCTTTTCAGGGTAAGAGTGACCTTGTTATGGTCACTCTTACTGGTGACTTCTCTAAGTCTGAATTCATCAAAGTCCTATTTTCTTATAGATTAGGAGGAAGTGGTCCTGTAATCTGGGCATACTTCGCCGAATTCCAACCGAAGAAAAAACGAGGATCGATGTTGTCCTTCATGGCAGCTTTTTGGACCTTGGGCAACCTCTTCGTAGCTGGACTAGCATGGATAATTATCCCATCGGAGATCGGAGTCTATTCAAGCAATTTCATCTACAACTCCTGGAGGATATTCTTGCTGATGTGCTCGTTACCATCCTTCATAGTAGCAGCACTCCTCTTCTTCCTACCAGAAAGTCCAAAATACCTCCTCTCCAAAGGAAAGAAGCAAAAGGCTCTCGATGTCTTTAAAAATATCTACCACCTGAACACAGGCAATCCCAAGACATCTTATCCAGTGAAAGACTTATTGATGGATGACGATTATGACCCAACACCAAAGGTGAAACTGACGTTAGGGCCCAGATTGAAGAAGACCATGGATACTGTGATGGAACACAGCAGGCAGTTATTCGTTATGCCCATAGCGAAATTTACTATTATATCGATAACGATAAATTTCACGTTCCATATTGGATATTATGGACTGTTGATGTGGTTTCCTGAGCTCTTCAACCGTTTCGACGAATACTCGAGAAGCCACGACGGCCGAGACGCCTCGGTCTGCGAAGTTACCAATTTCGTGGTTAGGAACGGAAGTCAATCTTCCATGGACCCAAGTGTCTGCGTGGACAAGATTGACGATACCGTGTTTATGGATTCTCTTATAACAGTAGCTTCTGCCATACCAGCGAATATAATCGCTGTTCTATTTATTGATAAGTTAGGGAGGAAATTCTTTTTAGGTGAGTGAATCAATCGGCAGAATCGTGGCGCAGTTGGTAGGATTTTCTTTACTATTAAGGGTATTTTTTTTTTGTTTCAGTGTTCAGTACGTTCTCATCAGGGCTGTGTGCAGCTTGTATGTATTTCGTACGTAGCAAGAGCCAGAATCTCATTGTGTCCGCCGTATTTAGCGGTGTGATTTCCTGCGGAAACGCAGCCTTGGACTGCTTAATTACGGAGATTTTCCCAACAAACCTCAGGTGAGTCTTGTTTCGCGCTAAGTTGCCACCGTGTGTCTCTGTGTACGGTTTCAGTAATGCGTGACGTCAAATTGACCGACATTTCCCACGTTTATTTTTTCGTGTAAGAATTTTATTACGCTAAGTGGTCCACACATTAAACCACATAATTACACTTCTTTTAATGATGTGTACACAACTGGTTTCCAAGGGTTTGATATTTTATAGAATCACGTGTCATTATTGTAAATTTGGATTGTATTTATGTTGTGATTCATTGACTAGAGTGGAATTAATGTCACTTAGAAATGCAAAGGTATACATACAATTAGGAATTTACAATTAGTGAGTTGTTATCGATTAGTCTACGCACTTTTCTTTATTTAAAATGGTTTTATCAATATTCATGAATTGAATAGTAGTTTGTACTTTGCATAGTCAATTGTATAATTAAGAGAATGAGTTGTGTTTATGTTCGATTGCAAAGGTTAAAGCGATGCAGTTATATCCGCATTCATTTCTGTTTAATGAGGAATACCAATGCCAATGTATTGTGTTTTTTTTTTTTTTGAATTTTATTTGTTGCAGTAAATTTAACTTTATTACTTTGAAGAAAAACAGTTATCTTTAAATCTTCTACAGCTTGAGTTGCTGCTTCATGTTTCATAATGACAAATTTCGTTTCAGAGCAACAGGAGTGGCGATATCGATGGTAGCCGCGAGATTTGGTGGTATAGTGGGCAATATAGTAATAGCGACCCTATTGGATATGTACTGCCCGGCTCCAAATTTCATAGTAGCCGCTCTATTGACGGGCGGTGGGCTACTCTGCCTAATGTTGCCAAATACAACACGAAGACCGTTATCATAACATCCGATTGCTTCGCATTAGTTCCTTTACCCGTTAAGTGTACCCTGTAATTATGTTAATAAATATAAGTAATTAATTATTAATCATTTTATACTTTATACGATTTTCTTAGTGATCGCAAGCCCCATTTAATTGCGTATGTAATTATGTTACTCTAAGTCAAGTATGAATAAATTATTTATTAAATTGTGTAGTGTAATTGTTGTAATGTTTACGTCTTACGAGGAACGTGATCTTATCACGAGAGCTGTACAACGGTTATAAAGCAGAAAAATCAGAGTCATAACAAGTGTCCGTTCTTATAAACAAATTAGTATTAACACGTGTCCGTATGTATATTTCATTGAAGTGATTACATTCAAGGTAGTGTACGGATTACCTTGCGCGGGGATTTAATTGATATTATCGTAATAATTATATACATATATAGGATATATCATGTGATAGCGTTTTCAGGTTTAATGTAAAATTAATGGCAGATACGAAACCAGTTTGCGAAGAGCTGAATAACAATTTATGTAAGGTCTGTTGAAAACCCAGTCTCGAAAAGGATTTAGTATAGCCGTGTTAATTGAGGTTCCACCAAAAGAAATTAAAACAGATGGTCTAACTGTTTTAGGTTGTACGTTCGCAAATACATCGGTCTATTTTTAGTTTGTGCTGTCATTTATAAAAAACATCATTAACCAGGATTCTATAACACAAGGGAGTAAATTTCCAACTTTCTGATACTACCAAAAATATTAATGGTTCCAGATTATATTTGTCTTACATAACTAGACACTGAAAGTGGATTTATTATAACAGGACAAAATCAGCCAAAAAATTATATAAATTCATAGACTATGCAAAAGTACTGCTTTCAAGCTGTATTTTGATGAATCGATAAAAAGCCACCAATCAGAAGGATTGTGGGGAATATCAAACTCGTTCATAAGACCCTCAACATCGTGACATACACCTAAAGATCCTTCCATTTTAAAATATGCTCGTACGAAAAGATTCCATTCCTGTAGCCTAGAAACCAATAATTCGACTTTTTCTTTTGATAAACCTAGGTCTTTAACCAAATCATTCAGTTCGCAATTGTTTATAAGGTGAGGTGTTCCTAAAACTTCAAATGGTGAATCTTCTCGACTTGCCTTATTTGACAGAATCATTTCAGACAGATCTCCAATTCTAAATTCAAAATAAGCAGTAAGCTGCTTTTTTACCTCTTCCGTGATTTTTTTCAGATGTATCATATGGACACAAGGCTAATTCAAGCAAAATATATGACTTATAATAAAAAATATATAAAAAAAATAGATCTTCAACCTGTCACAACTCTTTGATGACTTGATGTATGAAAAGTGATATTAGGTCAACAAAAAAATGTGATCCTAGTTCTGGTTGTAGGACCCTTGTTCTCAATTTGTGACTTACATGTCAATTTAAGAGCATAAATTTGATAATATGTAATATTTTTTTTCAACACCACACAAAATTGATATTTTTGCACCCGTATGGGGATACGAAAGAACAAACATTACTTTAAAAAACTATAAATTGAATCTATCAATTCAATTTCTTCAGCAAATTAGTTTCTGTAGAAGATATTACAATTTTATTACACAGTTTGAAATACCAAGCGCACATTTAGTATTCAACCGCACATTAGAATAATGCCTGATATGAAGCATCTAAAATCATTTATCGAAAGTACCTCGGAGGTCGTCGAGGTAGACACATTAAGATATCCGTCTCAGTTGGCAAGTGTAAAAAAGGCGTCTCCTCATTTGGCGCCTTCAGCGCGAGGAACGTACGATACCGCGCTGGAAGGGTGTGTGCTATTTAAAAGCTATACCGAGGCAGCATTATCTTTTTAATTAGTGTGCCACACCGGGCGAACTGGCCGCCTCCTAACTAGCCCGTCATTAATTACGGTTTAAATACGGCCTCTCGGCCTCTCAGGCCGACCGGTGGTGGTGCATTGTCTGGTATTTAGGGCCATTACAACTCTATCTGTGCGACGTGCAAGGAGTGGCAGATTATTTCATTACCCAGGTGGGCGTCCGACGTGGAATCAACTATTGTCAGGTGTAAATTCCGTAGACAACACACACACACGTATATATGCAGACACGGGGCTACATCGACGGATGAAGTTGAAGCGGCTACAGGGCTGTGGCGCTATATAACTTATACCCAAACACACCATACATTAACTGTACGAACACTTCTTCTTACCACGCTCCTCCAGCTCTCTGGTATCGAGACCAGATGAGTGGGATTATACTGTACATGTTCGACGAGATACCATCATCAATAATAACAAATATGATCTTCATTAACATATTAAATGCTATACCATAAGCCTCTCAGCTGTCCAAACATTAATAGAACGTATTTCTTTCCTTTTTCTCGGTGCATAGATGCAATGCACTCGTGATGTACTCCTTGGTTAAGAAAATGGTTGTATGAAGACAAATCTTTGTCTTAACTAATGTAAGCATGATACAAGTTGTTGAAGGTTTTTTATGAATCATTGTTAGATCGAGTAAGAATGCATAATATGGATTATATTCAATGACTTCAAGAAGTTTCATTTATTTTATTTTGATTGAAAACATTGATAAAAATACAATACAAATCTTGCAGCAAAGCAGTGATTTCCAAACTCATTTGATTCAGGCTTGGTTTATACTCTTTATACTCTAAATATAAAAATCTGATGTGGCCAGGCACATGACTTTATCATACGATACAGGCGTGTTCAGGGGGGCAATTTGGAAGTTCAAGGGGCATCCGCTTACTATGATTTAATTTTTTTTTCCAAAAAATGGAATGGACATAAATTATACAAAATTTTCTCTACTATAGTTTATTATTTAACTATTTTGACGAAATTACAGAAATGGCGGCTAATTTGCAAAATCGTTGAAAAATGATAAGAGTAAACCTCGAGTTCCTTTGGGCCCTTTTGGACAAAACTTCTTTCAGCTCTAAGTTTAGTCACGAAACTTCTAAATATGAAGTTTCGTCTCGATACCTTCAGTAGTTTCTCCGGAATCGTCGCCACAAAAAACGGGTACACACATACACACACAGACATTTTTTTGTACCTTGGTCAAAAACGTTCAGGGGGCCCAAAAGACCTATTTCCGCTAAAATCTCAATTTTTTTTTTCGACACGATTACAATACTTTGTCATACTACGTATGATAAAGTAAAAAATATTTTATGTTTTCCGTTTGAGTAAGATTTCTAAAAGACAATGATTGTCTATTACTTTACTATTAATTGTAAGTGATATATCGACTTCGAGCTAAAATAAATATTCGTCACGTTGCAAGGAAGAACCAACTGTCCCAATTCATGAGTGATAGCAAACCCCTCACGCCATGTGTGGGGAAGATCCGGTATTTCTGAATATCTATATGACTTTTTTGTACTAAAATATGCGAGTTTTTACAGATTTGGGGACTGTTTGAATTACAACCAAAATATAGTTAGAAGATTTACAAAAATACGCCATATATTCACAAAAGACTTATAAAAGTAGTATCGTAGTGAGACTTTTTTGTACCACTGTACATAAATATTTTTATGTGGTATAAATATAATCACGTATTGCACTGCATAATAACAATTGGTCAATTTCATGATGAATACTAACAGCTTTAAATGAAGAAATTAATTAGAGAACTTCTAATTGTATATGCAAATGTCAGCCGGAACCATTAACATTAGCGTTAGCGTGTAATTGATGCAACAGGGGCTCTCTATTAGTTATATACAGTACGAATGCGCAATTAGAAATGTGTTCTGGTCCTATTGTGGTGTCTCGCAACGGCCACATAACGAAACTAATTTGGACAGTCTGCATTAAATGTTAAACTATTTAGACGACATTGAATATGTATTATTATATTAAAGCGGCTTAAACTTTCGTAATTATTACCAATTAGACTCAGTCGGTCGCACGTGATACGCAAACGTCTCTATACTAACTTTTAAATGGCAACTAATCTAACTTGTAAATGACCCGGTTAAGTTATTCAAAGTCATGAGAGAGATATGAAAGAACGAGGTATCCTCCCTCTAGATACCCTGTAGATGTCCTCCCTCCACCAACCCCTTCCCCAAAGATAATTTATTATTTCTTTATCATCGCGTGACTTGCACAGTTTATTAGGGCAATTATCAGAGGGCTGTAATGTTTTGCATTAATGAAAGTGTCGGAACACCGGGATACAATTATTAATGGCGCAGCCGTGATTTTGGATGCGAGGGATGTCCCTCGCTTCCAGTTCTATATACTTTGAAGTTTCTGCTGTTATTCGCAACTCAATGGAGCGTGCTGAAATCTTGGAACGATCTGCCGGAGTTAATGGCGAAAGACTGAAGAGCATGATGGAGTTAATAAACATTAAGACCGTTTCTATGGAGCGAATTAAAACAACGATGTATTAAAATGAGTCCTGAGAGGAGTTTTAATGTCTAATCGTAAATGTCAAGTAGACTGAAACTTAATTACAATATCCAGTTGAGGTGCTGAGATTTAATCAAGTTAGTTTATAACATAGTCATCATTGAATAGTACATTTATTTAACTTGGACTTTTTTTTTAGAAATCAACTAGGATATACACTGACTTTGATCCTATTTGTAGGAAAAGTGGGAAGGAGTTTGAAGCAAGAAAAAAGCGTATTAGGTTGAAGAAGTGGAGAGTCACAACAGCAGAAGAAAATATACAGAAGAAAACAAACCTTCGAGGTAGAGACAAAAGTCTTATTGAATGGAAATACACCACCATCATTGTACAATGAAGAAAGTCATATAAGTGTGGAACAATTAACAGGTAGTTCTAGATTAATGCGTGATAGAAATAAGGTGATCTTATCTTTAATAAATTGTTTCATTGACGTTTTGTTTATTTAATTGTTGGTATTAACATAGGCTATTTAATAAAATAAAGTGCATTATCGAAATGACAGTATGCACAAATTATACCAATACCTGACACTTACCCATATAACCCACAAAACACTTGCAAAGCCAAACCCAATCAAAACAAAATCCCTTAATCCAATACTCGGTAACATTATGCAAAGTGTCCGCTTTTATTTGTTTGATTAATTCGTCGCCCTCGGACCACATTCATCGTCGGTGAATGCGTGGCCGTGGTGGTTCAGCTTGAACTGGTTTATGTTACGATCTTACTTAAAATTGATAATGTAATCTAATTAAAAAAGGCGCTATTCGACAGGCGGGCTAATTGCCATAGCTTGTATTGGGTTGTAATTCTCTGGTTTTAGCTCTCTTATCTCCTCCGTGCTGGCATCAACGATCCCTCTCGGACATAGCATAGCACTCGCGCGAGTTTCCAGCACTGCGTCCTCTTTTAATCCTTTTTTTCGTCGCTTCGTTTTTTATCCCGATGTAAATTATAGTCAATTCCTGGCCTGGTAGAGCACTGTTCGCTGTTTAAAGACATTGCTGGATGATATTAAGGTGTGTCGACAAGTAGAGTACGTGTGTGTGTGTGTGTGGAGAGGAGTAAAATAAAAGAGATCCAGTTTATCTCGGAAGGACTAATTTTTATGGGGGTTTTATAAATAAAGCGGACGAGTTGAGATAGCTTTTAAAGGCCGAACAGCGTCTCACTGTATAAATTATCACCGAACACTAATTTCGTATACATTTTACGATTATTCGTGTCCGTGGCGTTATAAAGATTTATACGGACGTGTACGTGTTTGTAATAATAAAGTCCACGTATCCAGATTGGTTATGAGTGCTGATATAACAATTAATGGTCTACTTTTCGAAATTACCTCATAAATAAGCTTTGATTGTCATTGAATTTGGTAATACTTGACTCATAGGGTTACCAGATGCCTTCGACCGAAATGCCGGAGATCTGGCCGGAGGCAGGGGTTGGGTTGGGTTGGGTTTTATCATTCATAAAACAATTCCAAATAAACATTTTCTTCTTAATCGCGTTTAAGGATAAAAGACAACAAAGCATATACATAAATACATACTACAATCATATAAAATATAACATTAAAAAAACTCGTGCAGTGATGTTGGAATCAACATTACTGGCCTCATCTGCTTGGTTTGCAATAAAGCTTTAATTGAAGCTAAACAAAGCACTACACGGCCCAAATAACTGTGTAAAGACAGCCACCTAGTTCGGCTAAGGCGTAGCATTTCTTTAAATGCCACAAATTTATCAAAAAAAAATTTCATAGGTCTATCTTTTTAAGAAATAGAAATCACTGCTTAAACCAATATTAATACTTCTAAATCATATTTTAGTAATTTATTGGCATGGTGAGCGCAGTTGTGCAAAATGTGGCAGAGGTAGGTCCCAAACATAAATGTCGATATCAGTGTATTGTTTTGCATCTGCTCTCTTTATTGACGTTCGAAGATTGATTTTGCCGGAGATGTACAAATGCCTGCCGGAGGCCTGAGATGGCCCTCAGATGCCGCAGACTCCGGCCCAATGCCGGAGATCTGGTAACCCTATTGACTCATAGTTAATTGCACAAACAAATGGTTGCGTAAACTGCGAAAATTTGGGTATCTGAACATTGATGCTGCTGTGCATTTAGTAAACTGCTTTATTCTAGAGAAAAGCAACGAAAAAGTATCCCTGGACCTGTCCTGGCATGGGTTGTCACCTTGTTGTGACATAGTCGCTTGGAAACACACCAAGCAACACAAGAGTTTACAGAACTGAATCCACAACACTAACTGCGCGTTTTGAGGTCCTCTGAATCCTTTGCAATAATTTCTGGAAAATATATGTATGCATGTATTGTATGTAAGTATGTATTTATGTATGTATGTATCTATGTATGTATGTATGTATGTATGTATGTATGTATGTATGTATGTATGTATGTATGTATGTATGTATGTGAACACGACAGCGTCTAAATGGAACAACTTATCGGGCAAAAATTTGGTATACATATTTAGAATTACCAGGGCAAGAATTGGATTGTTTTTGTTGATAATCTGACAACCGGAAGTGACAAATGTCATATGCGTTTTCTTAGGGATTTATCCGATTTTAATCAAACTGATAGTATTTGTAAAGATATTTTATAAATAACTTATTTGTCCAATAACAAATTACCCGTTATAGGTACACCACTGGATGCGTTGTGTTCATAAAATGCATTCGATTTGAGATTTATTATTACCAAATTCTCATCTGACATTTTCACAATTATTATTATTATTCGACATATGTCGCCGTTGGTTCGTTCATATGTAAAGTTCGGTTTACATTCTTTGACAATGTGTTATGATAAATGGAAACCATTTATTGATGACTGGAATAATTAGTACTCACTATACTTACTTTACTTCACGTTACGTTACGTTACTTTTAATTGATATTGGGTAATATTGCTGTTGCTCGCCAGAACAAATATTGTGTCGCACAAGGTTGCTGATTGCATTAGGGCATTTGTAAATATATACCTAACTTGAAAGAAATAGAATGGCAAATCGACACAATTTAGTCAAGTGTATTTATTAGCCTAGTGTATTTCTGGTTTCCTCTGTAATATCAAATATGGAATATTTCTATCTTTGTGGAAAATATCGATTTTATTTAGTATCTTCGAGCGGTCATTTCCTGTCCGTGGGCAGTTTCTTTGCATTCTTTTCACGTTGAAAGCGCGAAAACAATTTTTTTGCCAGCCGTTCAAGTTTGCCAGATGGCCGGTACACAATACAGTCTACATTTTTGAATAGTATGCCTCTAAAGATTGAACTCGCTTCGTGAAATGGTGCTAGTTTTTATGTTACAATTTTGACACCACAACACGTTCAAAACAATTTTTTGGTACATGTTTCGACTTCGACCAAGCCATGCCAAGCCACAACAAAAATACGTCGATATACTATTTTTTGTTGTTTACACATTTCACATGGACATTTTTCTAAAATAATATTTCTGGGTTTACATTATTGTTAGTTATTCCTAATTCGATTGTTGTTAAATTGGCCTCCATTCTATATATGAATTTGCGAGGAATTAAATTATTGAATAATTCAAAGACAATTTTATCTACCTATACTAATTACGAACTTTCAAGTGTAGGGCGCGTTCAGCGGAATCGGCCATTTTCGCCGACATTTGCGATCGAGTAGCTGCAAAATTGGGCTTTTCGATATTACTTTTGACGCTCGAATTGAAAAAAGGACACAATTCCGCGTGGACTGCGCGATATTTTGTAAATCAAATGCGTCAATTTTGAAAAAAAAATCACGTTTTTGCCCCTCTTCGGGTGAAGGCGAACCTCGAGAAAATGTCACGTGACGTCTAGAAATTCCGACACGGGGATCGATGAACGTCAAAAATTTACATTTTTTATCCGTTCCTGCCGACCTTATAAAAGCCGCTCGCTCTCATGTCTTACGATAAGATCCCTCTAAATACCCTTCGCAAAGAGTTTTGAGCAAAAAAAACGGCCTTAAAAACAATTTTCGATCCAAAAAATCGATTTTTGTCGACCCGTGTTTTGCTGCTATTACCACAGTAACGTCAAACCCGAAACGCCCCCTGCCGGACATTCGTAACAACAGTAACAGATAGCAGATAACCTAAAATGTATCCTAAAATGTCTATATTGCGAATGTGGACAGGTGGGAAGCCTTAACCACATATTTCTAGAATGCCCAATAACTAAAGTCGAAAATTTTGACATATACACAGAGCTAGTATACATACTATATTAAATGCTTACGAGTTTTCAGTTGTCATTTTCTCATTTATTTTTCAATTATTCAATGTTTTTATAGGTGATGTTTAAAATTGGTATTGAAACATCTAATGCTGAAATATGCAATTTCTGTTATTCCATATCTGTTTGTTTAGTGTTTCTCCGGTCAATAACTTTCCACGTAGACTCTCCTCTTGGATAATTGAAGTAAGTAATTTGCATATTACAATACATATGCATTATGCACCCAGATATAAAAAATTATATCACGTCTATGGTCGCTTAGCTTATGAATAATCATAACTGGACTCGTAACAGGATACAATACCATTATGCATAAATTACCTTATCTAGATCCAATCTAAATAATGTACACACAGATACATACATACATTCCCCGTTCATAGTTGGAGCGACATCAATTATTACTATTTATTTTACATGCCCATTCAGACGATACTCATCAGCGAGCATATGCGATAACCGTTGCCTCGTACGCAATAAACGGGCTAACCCTTTACCCACTCGTGAATGCGCACAAGTTTAGCGAATTAGCCGCCGTCTATTCAGCGGGTGCGCTAATTGTCAATTCATATGCAAATGTGTCCATCGGTACGGTAAAGTATTAATCTGGACTCATTATTTCACAGCTTTTAGATCCCCCTCTGATGCCTGGTCGGGGTCCTCCCTCTACAGCATCTGCTCCACTTAAAAAACAGTGTTTCAGGTTGTAATATTGAATTTATTTGCATTTCGGCTTTTGTTTGAGATGACGGTCTGGGGAATAATTAAACTCTAACAATGACCGTTGAGGGCAATGGTTCTCTGTACGGGATTGCTTGAAAAAATCATGAACAAATCACAACAAAGTTCAACAAAATTAAAACATCCATTCTACATTCGCTCGTTTATATTTTTTCTTGTAAAAATACCTCCGAAACGTTTGAGTTATTTTTTAATTCAACAACGGCATTCGGCAGAAGGGAATTCGCGATCGAGGTGATAAAAGAATTGCTCGACGGTATTTCGCGCTGTTGTCTGTTTTTTTTTTTGAGAGCGAGAAGCGGAACAGTATAAATTCCGTAATGAAAACGTAATTTATGTAACGCTGTTTAACAAATAGCGCCAGCGGTCGGATCTCTGCTGTAAGCTATCGAAATGAAATATAATCTCAATTGAAATCCCAATAAGCATTTCGGGCCCAGTTAATCAACCCGTCGGTGATCCTGCGTACGCAGTTGGGGTGACTTTTTTTTTCACTCACATCCCGCACGCTCGAGCGCTCACGTGTGTGCATGTAACTCTGTGTGCGTTTGTGTGTGTGTGAGTGTGTATGTGGGAGATAATTTATGCGATTTTAACAGACCGCTTGTAACAATGGCGCATTATCCCGCGCGCAGTAATTAGTGATCAAGTAGGTGGAAATGTGGGGCACATACACCGCATTCATCGGAGACAAAAGAAACAAAAAACGCGCCCGACGAGAGCATTGTGAGCTCGCACATCTGCCCCCTTTTTATTAAAAATGACCCCCGACTATAATTATCATATTCCTCATTAGATTTCCTGGAGTACTTTCACTCCTCTTATTCAAAAAAGACACAGTTTTAAATAAGTAGATAAAGTTAGGAAATCGAATACATATTGATTTTGTATCTACCTTTGACTTTTAATTATTTTGTTCTAGAAGATTTAGAAAATTTGAGTGTATAATTTGAAATTCTTCAGTTTCGTGAAGCCACAGCCACTCTGGATGTCTACCTAATGTAATGTAGCCACTAAAGATGAAGAAAATTTGCCAATAGATGAATACATACAGAACATACATACACACACAGATGTTCTAAAAATCATTGCAATAGAATCAGGGGGACATCAAAACTCGTATTTTCGCTGAAACACCTGATTTGGGGGTGGGTTACAATACTTTGCGCCTTACAGGGACTTAGTCGGAAAATAAAATGATAATTTGAAGCTTCATTTCTTTAAAGCTGTATGAATTCTGGAGACAACAAGATTTGCACCGATTTTCTTAAGAAATTAATCATTCATCGAAAACGTTTCTTGGAAATGGCCAACTAAGGTCACCTAATCATCAAACTGTACCAATTTCATACGTATACCTCACTAATTACTAACCACAAATTACAAAATAAATACTTCGCAGAATTAAAAACAAGAAGCATAACATTAAAATCGATTGCAAATATAACAAAAACCGCACATAACACTATGCAAATAAAAATAATCAATGACATGAATATTTAATCATCTTTTCCTAGAACATAACGAATACAGAGTAACTAATTACATTTTTTGTACTGTATTTTTTACTATTCCAGTGTTACATAAAAAGGACACAATAACATGAATAAAAAAAATGTTCCTCAACGTTTAACATCTGCCTGAACTAATTTCTTATTTCAACAAGAGATTAAGGAGCACTGGAAAAAATATTTTTTGTTAATCTTTACAGATTAATCTTCCTCTTTTGTGGGTAGGGAGAACAAAAAACTTGCATATTTAAACACAACGCTACCCTGTTTTTATTACAGTAAATACACGTAACACCTAGCTTGCACCCTTTTTATTTAGGTAACGATACCTTTCACGCACCCTCATGTACAACTAAGATCCAGGAGTGGTTTCAGGTATTTTGTCAGAGCCACAGACTCAAAATGTACCTGCCAAAGAGTCAGTTTTAATATTTTTAGTTTAAATTTCCTTGTTTTAGATTTATTTAACACATGAATGTTGTTAAACTGACATTTGGTGTGAAAAACAATTTTTGAGTTTTCAGCCACTTCTTTCAGCCAAATAAAGTCTATTAGGGTTTTATCCCATTGTGGAAAAACTGACTCGTACGACTGGTTGCCTGAGCATTGAAAAATGGTACAGAAAAATGCACTTATTGATAAGTTCGCCCTAAGCCGGTCCTGGCAAAACATATTAGCAACCCCTTTGCTTCCGGCGTCAGCTACCGGCATGAGGTCGCAGATTAACAAAAACAAACAGAAAAAAATGATAAAAAAGCGCTTAATCGTTTTTCACGATGGGCACATCTGTCACAGCGTCACAGTACCTCTACTCCAGTTTCTTTGTGGCATTCGACTGTGCGTCGAGGCATTTAATTACGAGCTTACGATTCATACGACACGAAATATCGGTCAAGTACAGCCGCGGGTCGCTTTGTGCACCCAACGCTCAAATTAAATTTAAGACACATAGCGTTGAGTGGATGGGACAAAGGACTGCTTGCGTTCATTCAGTACGGTCCACATCCTGTTGTAATTGTGTGTTCATTTCTTTTCACCGTCGAGGATTACGATTATATGTTGGCACGTGGTCATCAGGGTAAAATCTGAAAACATTTGACCAGTTTTGGAATTGTCATCAAAAACATGTATGTATCTCAGTGCACAACAATACGTGTTAATTAGTGGCGATTCACGTCCTTCTTAAGCAGATATATGACCCATACAATATCACATATTTGAGAGTTTTGCAATGCGACCTCAAAAGTACAGAAAAAGAAACTCTCAACGGTGCAGCGGACTTCACCATGGACGTTGTTCGCTTTCTTAATTTGCATGAGTTTATTATAAATTATAGGCGGGTGTAAATAATATTTTTACTGGTTGTGCATGACAATGCACGGCGCGGTGTTCAAACGGTGTTAACTGATATACTCTATTGTTCAGACAAGGTGATAAATAAATTAACCTACTCTCTTCGGCGAGCTCTCTTCGTTTTGTGTGAAATCTGCAACATAAATTTCATTAAGTGCGTTACCGGTATGGTAGCTTAACGTACAATCGACCAAACAATACCTCGACAACGCCATCGGCTTTATATCATGTTGGAAGACCCACGTCTCCAACCTGGTCAATTATTTCTGCAAATTTATTTTATTTGAGGTCCGCTGATCTGATAAAGGAACACAGTATTGATCTGAATTGTGTATCGATGTTTTATTATGCACATTGTTGTGTTGAGTTCCATTATTTATATTATTGTTTTAGAGCGGGGCGTTTCGTTATTTATTGACCGGGGCTCGGATTCTTGCTGATTTTGGAATCTTCGCCGCGCTAGCGTCTCCCTCTCGGCCATTGTGGCCGCTCGTTCGCAGAAGAAACCCACCGCGTGGACACTTATTAACTATTCACGGCCACGTTACACCAAATTCCTGTATAACATTATAATATTTAATGATTCTATATTGTGGGCAGACGCGACGTATAAATTCCATCGAGAATCAGGCTTTGTTTTTCGATTTGGAATCGGGGTGATAATGATCAGACATACCTAAACAATAATAATTTAGAAGGACGAAGAAATCAAAAAGGTTCTCATAAATTATCAGAAACAAACACCGAGTTATTCGATATATCACTAAATAGTTGGTAAAGTTTGCTAATAAAATGAAAGTGCAGTTATTTAAGCATATGACGTCACAACACTGGAAGATATAGAATGAGTAATTCTGCACAATAGATAGGTAATTCGCTGCAATGAATGTTGTGGTGCATGGTTTCGTCTAGTTAACAAAATAGGAAATTGTTTATTCGTTGGTTTATTTTGGTTTATGATCGAATTATCGAATCAAAACTGTCAATCTGTCAAACTGTCAAATTGTATAAACTGTCAAACTGTCAAACTGTCAAACTGTATAAACTGTCAAAATGTTAAACTGTCAAACTGTCAACAAAATGATGTTTGCAAAGTTGAGCAAAATTCTAACCAATTAAAAAGTCAGCTAATAAAATGAAACTGCAGTTATTGAAGCATATGACGTCACAACACTGGAAGATATAGAATGAGTAATTCTGCACAATAGATAGGTAATTCGCTGCAATGAATGTTGTGGTGCATGGTTTTGTCTAGTTAACAAAATAGGAAATTGTTTATTCGTTGGTTTATTTTGGTTTATGTTCGAATTATCGAATCAAAACTGTCAAACTGTCAAACTGTCAAAATGTCAAACTGTCAAACTGTATAAACTGTCAAACTGTCAAAATGTTAAACTGTCAAACTGTCAACAAAATGATGTTTGCAAAGTTGAGCAAAATTCTAACCAATTAAAAAGTCAGCTAATAAAATGAAACTGCAGTTATTGAAGCATATGACGTCACAACACTGGAAGATATAGAATGAGTAATTCTGCACAATAGATAGGTAATTCGCTGCAATGAATGTTGTGGTGCATGGTTTTGTCTAGTTAACAAAATAGGAAATTGTTTATTCGTTGGTTTATTTTGGTTTATGTTCGAATTATCGAATCAAAACTGTCAAACTGTCAAACTGTCAAACTGTCAAAATGTCAAACTGTCAAACTGTATAAACTGTCAAACTGTCAAAATGTTAAACTGTCAAACTGTCAACAGAATGATGTTTGCAAAGTTGAGCAAAATTCTAACCAATTAAAAAGTCAGCTAATAAAATGAAACTGCAGTTATTGAAGCATATGACGTCACAACACTGGAAGATATAGAATGAGTAATTCTGCACAATAGATAGGTAATTCGCTGCAATGAATGTTGTGGTGCATGGTTTTGTCTAGTTAACAAAATAGGAAATTGTTTATTCGTTGGTTTATTTTGGTTTATGTTCGAATTATCGAATCAAAACTGTCAAACTGTCAAACTGTCAAACTGTCAAACTGTCAAACTGTCAAACTGTCAAACTGTCAAACTGTCAAACTGTATAAACTGTCAAACTGTCAAAATGTTAAACTGTCAAACTGTCAACAAAATGATGTTTGCAAAGTTGAGCAAAATTCTAACCAATTAAAAAGTCAGCTAATAAAATGAAACTGCAGTTATTGAAGCATATGACGTCACAACACTGGAAGATACAGAATGAGTAATTCTGCATAATAGATAGGTAATTCGCTGCAATGAATGTTGTGGTGCATGGTTTTGTCTAGTTAACAAAATAGGAAATTGTTTATTCGTTGGTTTATTTTGGTTTATGTTCGAATTATCGAATCAAAACTGTCAAACTGTCAAACTGTCAAACTGTATAAACTGTCAAACTGTCAAAATGTTAAACTGTCAACAAAATGATGTTTGCAAAGTTGAGCAAAATTCTAACCAATTAAAAAGTCAGCTAATAAAATGAAACTGCAGTTATTGAAGCATATGACGTCACAACACTGGAAGATATAGAATGAGTAATTCTGCACAATAGATAGGTAATTCGCTGCAATGAATGTTGTTGTGCATGCTTTTGTCTAGTTAACAAAATAGGAAATTGTTTATTCGTTGGTTTATTTTGGTTTATGTTCGAATTATCGAATCAAAACTGTCAAACTGTCAAACTGTCAAACTGTATAAACTGTCAAACTGTCAAACTGTCAAAATGTTAAACTGTCAAACTGTCAACAAAATGATGTTTGCAAAGTTGAGCAAAATTCTAACCAATTAAAAAGTCAGCTAATAAAATGAAACTGCAGTTATTGAAGCATATGACGTCACAACACTGGAAGATATAGAATGAGTAATTCTGCACAATAGATAGGTAATTCGCTGCAATGGATGTTGTGGTGCATGGTTTTGTCTAGTTAACAAAATAGGAAATTGTTTATTCGTTGGTTTATTTTGGTTTATGTTCGAATTATCGAATCAAAACTGTCAAACTGTCAAACTGTCAAACTGTCAAACTGTCACACTGTCAAACTGTCAAACTGTCAAACTGTCAAACTGTCAAACTGTCAAAATGTCAAACTGTCAAACTGTCAAACTGTCAAACTGTCAAACTGTCAAACTGTATAAACTGTCAAACTGTCAAAATGTTAAACTGTCAAACTGTCAACAAAATGATGTTTGCAAAGTTGAGCAAAATTCTAACCAATTAAAAAGTCAGCTAATAAAATGAAACTGCAGTTATTTAAGCATAAGACGTCACAACACTGGTTACACTGGACGATAGGGTTTCAGCAATCCTGGACAATAGATAATTGGCTGCACTGAAAGTTGGCGTGGTTCCGTCTAGTTACATAACGTATATTCTCCTATAATCCTAGAGCTACCAATACCCCAATACCAGTTCAATAAAACTGCAAAACAGCGATGAGTATCGCGTTCATTTCACCTCTCACGTTCTAATTATTATTCCGCATTGTAATTTAGCGCTATCATGCAAATGACAAGGCGTCATCTGAACCGTTGAGGTCCAGAGATCAGCACCCTCTTAGCAATGCAAATGGCGGTCGCAACGGTACACAGAGGAAACAATTGGACCATTTATTCGTCCCGAAGAGAGAGTCCGTAATATAAACATTGTAGTCCCTCAAATACTCTCGTCAAGCGCATGCACATGCACATAGGTGCAGATTGATCACGTGCTCGTTTGTAATTAAGAACTGGGTGCAGCGGCCAGGTGGCCATACCGCTGGTGGTGGACGCAAGAGAGCGGCCCCGTTTCTCGCCTCGGGCATTGTTCTCTCATCTCGAGAACTAATCTCTGCAAGAGCTAACAAGCTGTCAGAGACCACACTTAGCATATGCGCTTCCACGGCTGTTTGTTCTGTTCCGATTCACTTTTGTCTTGTTGGTCGGTTTTCAGCGCTGGGTGACGACGACGCGACGGTGGAATTAAACGCGCGCTGACTTGTGCTGCTGATCTCTGCTGAAATACGAGAACAATGCGATGCCGACGTAGAAGAGATTTTGATTTCAAGATTGCTTAATGTAAGACTATAAAATGCGTTTTTTGGTTGTTTACAGCAATCAGGCAAAGGATACAGCGCTGAATGTATCATGATGAATGGCGATGAATATAAAATGACGAATGTTATGTTCTCTAGCGTGCAAAGTAGGTATATGAATGACAATTGTACAAGAAGATGAGTACCAGCATCCATCCGTGCCCGACCGGATCGAGATCGCTGTCGAAGGCAATATAATTTTCGATCTGCCACTTGAACAAAACGTTGAGTTCGCGCGTCGCTAGCGGTTCTTCCTCGCGCGTTTTATTGACCAATAAATTACGTCCGCAGTGAATGAAATCATTCCCGCTGCAGTTAAACGCGCCTCGATATAAAATCGCGAAAGAAACGGCACTTCGTTAATCCGTCGACGGCGAGGTTTCTCCGGCACGGCGCCCAGAAACAAACGGAAAACAATAATGGTCGACGCATTTAATGCAGTTAGCGCGTTCGCACAGGTACGCACAGTGGACGAAAACGTCAACCTAGGAGCTAAAAATCATTTGTTATATCAATTTGATCGTGGGTATAGCTTATCCTACAACTTACATCGACACATACTTGTAATGTAAGCCCTTAGTAGAAGATACTTGAAAAGTTGGGCAAAATTCAATTAAAAACAAAGGAATCCTGGAAAGCCTGCCACATGTGTTTATTTTCCCTCATTTCTATACAAAAGGACTCCTTAAATTCAGGACCATTAAACAAAACTAAAGATCCTAAAAAGATATTAATTTTATCCACGTAAGAACTAAAAATCAACCACTGTGCGACTAGGAGATTACGTATGCACGGTTCATTAAATAAATGTCAATAAGGTTCAGGTTCTCAGTAATTTATTATGAGTACCCTTCATGCGAACGAGCCACTCGTCTCGGCCAACGTTGAGAAGGTGAGGTCTGGAGTACAGAACTGAATAGGAATCATTAAAGGAGTGCACACACACCCTTGTTTATCACTGGTCGTCTGTCTATGGCTAGTTTTATAATTAATTGAACGCTGACTCACCGCGGATCAACACAACCGAGAGGCCTAAAACACGGTCACCTTGATTGCACCATCATCCACGTCGCCATGAATAATAATACCACCATCCATACCTCGAACGATTCGCTAAGGTTCTTTTTGATACACCACAATGATTGAAAATTTTATATATTGTGAATCATTGCAAGAAATTATTGCTATGATTCTTGTCTTCTAGGATACTTGACGGAAAATAAAGAGGAATTAGTAAATTTAAATCTTATTTATGGCATGAATAATCCACCGATCAGAATTTCTCTAATACCCGTCAGCTGTACCTTAATAATTTAAACTTTAAACGTTTCCTGTGCATTAAAAGAATTGTTCTATTAACAAATTTAACGAATAAAATCGAATAATTGTCAACGTGCTCGTTTCTCGGGCAAAATTACCGTAATTTCCTCACTCCAGCGAAAAGAATACCGCAAATTGATTGTTTCAATATTAATTTGAAACGCGATTACTCCCTATAACGATCTCCCATTACTTTGCATCGAGACGAGGTCTACCATCGAGATATTACCGTATGTGTGGTGTTGTTGGGTTAGGTCTGAAGAACCGGCCACACCTCAACTACTTAACCTATCACCTAGGCCGGCTAAGTCAATTTATAAATATTAATATTTAAACACTCCGATGTAACATACTCGCCAGATCGAACCTACACGGTACCGGTTATACCCGAGCCCGCATGATAATTAATGTAGACATATTTAATAAATTAATACGTCGCTTTTTACGCTGGGACTCATTTAACCACCTCTATGGGATGCATATCTCATTTATCTACGGTACATATTATGCGTTAGGTGCGTTGCTTTACATGTAGAAAGTAATTAAGAGATATGCAAATGGTATAAAGATAAATTGCAATGAACATTCATTATTTAGCTTGTATATAATGTATTTTTTAATAACATGGACGTTATTATTAATATTATGCTTTATTTACACACATATTACAAAACTATTATGCCCATTCCCACTATTTGTAAGAGTAAAAACATAATACGTTTACACACACAAGTATGGCCCTAGGTAATAAAATAATAAATAAAAAATGCCAATAATAAAAAACAATTAAAAGTAGTCATCTAAATAGGACTTGGTGACAAGCCCTCCCTCGTAATGTCTCTTCTCAACACGATGTCTGTTCCGAAATTCTGTGTTTTTTTCCAAGCGAGCCTCTGTCGTTTGCTTATACCTCTCTGGAGTCATTCTAATGCTCGAGAGTCCTGCAATAATAGGTTCGTCTTTCTTCGGGGGTTCCCTGATCAAGTAGCCTACATGCGGGTGTGCATGCTTTCTATGGGAACTATGCCAATCCATGCCAGGCGTTATTTCCATTACGTTCTCCTCTATGTCATCTAAAAAAATGCTGTGATTTACTAAAACCAAATTGTAGTGATAATAATACACACCTGCTTCGTTTATGTTATCCAGATCAATTACATTACCCATACCAATTACCTTACCAATACCATTATTCATACCAATACCATTATTTTCATTTATATCACAGTCAGGTAGATCTTCTTGCTTTTCCTCCATATGTGTTGTATAAGCAGAGCTACGGCTAGGAAATTGTAAGGAAGATTCGGCTTCCTGAAATTCGCGAAGGTAATACTTCAGACTTGACCGATTGCTGTTACCTTGGTGATGATATAATTTTGGGAGATTTGATTTTTTATGAACTCCAAAACACCAAAAATGGGAAGAGCTTTTAGTGGTTGCTGGGGGGCTCTAGCATTATGTTTAAGACATACTTTTTTTACAATACCTAAGATTGTTGGATTACATTTTATTTATTTCATATGTCTCACTGTCTGTTCCTTAATTCATTTATCCGTTGTATGGTTGAATTTACATTTTTTTTACTGTTGTTGCTGCCGCCAGGTAGCACTGCTTCGGTATTCTTCTTGTGCTAAAAGTAAAGAATATTTTCATCAATTTTATTACTAGGTAAAAGTTATTTACAACTAAAATTTATTGTTGTTCAAATTTGTTGATAATAGAAATTTTCTTCTTCATATTAATACGAACTATAAACACAATGAGACATTTTACGTGGGAAATAGTTATTCAATAGTGAAATTAGATGTGAATGTGATACGACTAGTTCAATCAAAAGTCACGAAATTAAGATGAAATCTGCTCTCTGATAGAAAAACAATCCCTGGGACCTTTTTTTTCAGATCATGCATATTAGACAGGTTATAGAAACGGAATTGATTTTCATTATTAGCCTACGTTAGAAACTTCACACGACTTTTCATCTTCCAGTAAAAGAAAAAGATATTTGTTGGAAATCAAAATAGGGTACTTTTAGGTTATTTTGGTACGGAATGAAAAAGGCACGTTGGGTATATGTGGTCTACATCTTGTGCAAGTAATAATTAGGAATAACTTTAGTTTCTCAGTTTGGCGTAATTCGATTTTGCATTTCATCCCACAACTCAAAACAAGTAAAAACTCAACTTAAAACTACATAGGAAGGACATCTTCTTGATCAGAAGAAATAGCTTTAATTATACCATAAATAACTCTTTGGAAGAAAACCCGTACACACTGCTGAAAAAATTCATCTAGTACTCCATATTCTTCGATTTACCACTGGTGACAGAATCATCAAAACTGAAGTATGTCCTTCAATGGTTCCTTCAACCTAATCCTTCCGAATCAATGTTATCTACACTTCCAAATCTAAAATATGGCAAATAAACAATCTTTCACCCACAGAACTAATGCCACACACAATTTTCACCCTTCAGTTGACCATGATGCTAACCAGCTCACCAGTATGATATATTTCACCCCAGAGATGGATTGGGAAAGGTCTCAAAGAAGGCATGTTAACTCTACAGAAGGATATTTAGCCGGAAAGTATCATCTGATTCCAGAAGCACACGCTGGACTTGGAGGTGTCAAAATCGATCCAGTTATGGCGCATCAAACAGCAGTGGCGCGTGCAGAAAAATATTTAGCTTTACGAAATATGAAGCAAAATCAGAAGAGGCATTACGAGGGAAGAATAATGACCAAATCTTATTTGGAGGACTATTTTTAAACACGTTTGTGTTTATTGATTGAGAAATAAAAGGGGTGTTAAATTTACTTTATGGCTAGTTTGGTTCAGTCCAGCTAATAACTGGATCTTTTTAGATCATTTTTTGATCTTTTTAGTAGCTATGGCATTAATAACGTTCAATGACACGAACACCCTAAAGATTGTGAACCACTTATGCCGACCATTAGAATGTTTTAAGCGATTTTTAACGTGATAACAGCTATAACACTCCTCTCCATTTCGAACCATTAATTCATGCCGGAGATAAATGGAACCACAGTCGCGGGCACTAATTGAAAAAGAAAAACGATTTATGTAAATGAGACAGTGAGACCACGTTGATGTTCAGGTATTTAAAACGAGTACGAAGGTGGAACGTGTCATAGCGGACAGATCGAGTTATTCAATTTAAACTAACGTACGCATTTTATAACCCAACGATTATTTTGAACAAAAACTTGGGTCCAATAAAATGAAAATGTCAGTTTTATTAATCTTTGTTGTAATATTTTTTTACCAGAAAATATATCAACTTATCAAGATCAAGATGCAGATTTTTTCCAAGATTCTTGAGAAAACATGTCAGAAAAGATTGTAAAAAATGCATGCTTGAGATTGATGAGATGGTGAGACATACGGGAAAGAAATACAATAAGATATTGTATTTAAGGTTTCCTTGTATAAATTGCACCAAATAGACGACCTGTCAGGATATCACGCCTGACTCGTGAGCGATTTTTGTGAACGTCATAAAAATTAATCTCGAACGTCTCCGAGAGTTGTCATTCCGTCCGATGTGAAGTGCCGGGGACGGCTAACTGGGCACGGGCGTGTCAATGAAGAAGACTAATTGTGGTTGTATAATTTGAGGTGGACGAGTGACGGACGCGTCTTCCAGCTGGGGGGTCGGCCGATACGATCGGTAATCGGCGCATTGATGCCGAGTCATCATCCGTGGCCCACTCGGATATGGGCTCGCTCCTGAGCCGTCATCTCGGCCGCGGAGCGCCCAAGAGAGGTGCTTCATTATAATCACCGCGAGCGGACCGAGATTACGATTATGACAGATGTTTGGATTCAATCTTATCTCCGATTTCTTAATTGTAATATACAAATAAATCTCCGTGTCAGAAACGCGTGGTTTAAAATTAAACGGCCATTGTGTGCGCTCAAAGGCCCGATCCAAAAGGTACGACCTATCTAGATCTTCAACTTTACTCGGCCCGGACCAGTCTAGCCCGAACGCATACCACACGGACGCCCGATGAAAATCCACCTAAATTGTAATTGATTTCGATCGACGGTGATCGACAAATTGGCAGTTGCTCTTCCAACAGACCGTTTTTCTTCAGAATTCGTAGTCATTCGTGTCACCTTAAGAATTACTTAACATTTTGTCAATGAAACCTACTGTGTATCTAATTCTTAGGGCTAGTTGTTCAACACTAGTTTAAACCATGACCGAAGTACTGTTTTTTACTGTCTAATAATACAAGTAACCAGAACGGGGATCACATATTTTTGTTGACCTAACATCACTTTTCATAGATCAAGTCATCAAAGCATTAACCACTTCATGATAATTTGATACGTAAGAAACACAATTCATGCCAACAAACTATCGGTTCTTGTTTTCCAGTGAAAATAAATCTGCGTTGGCGACATCCATATGGCTAAATTCCTGGAAATTAATATTGTTTTGACAACAAACAACGAGGATGCCTGCACAATCGAGTATATGTGGCAATGAACGCGGCAACACCTCAACCTGGCGAACGTCAACAAGAAGAACAAGTTACAATGAGCAGTATTTACCTGCAGTATTCATTTACCGGGAGTAGGTACTCATCATTAACAATATTAAAATGAACACTCCACTCATAGATGAGGCATTCTTCGCGTGCGGTTTTTCTTGGACAATGGCCCGGCAAGGATCACCGTAATGTCGTAGGTGTCAGTTGAACCGAAAGGTGAATGCGCCAAGAGCAGGGTTGCCACATATCTTAAATTATGCTGAATGTATTGAAGTGTTATGTGAGAGATTTTCTGGGTTATAAGTAAATAGGTATGTTCCTCTTATTTGAATAAAGATTCTACTAGGGTAAAAGAAATTTTCTGTAGTCTAGTCGAATATCAATCAAAGTTATAGATAATGTATAAAAAGCCCTACCAGAGCATCTTATCGGAGGAAAAGAGCATTTTAGTAAAACTAAAAAATTGTCCGTTTGGTTTCAGTTGGAAGAATGAGGTGGCAACCCTATCAAAGTATGTTTGGTCTCCAAGAAGGCAACAATGAGTAGTGAGGTCGATCTCGAGCACAGTCAGAGGAATAATAAAAAGAAGAAGTGGAGAAGAAAGAGGAGGAGATGGTAAGATGGTATCTGGCTCGCTGGTCTAGGGTCAGGTATGCATGCACACGTGCCCAAAGTATGGACCACTGCAGCAGACGGTGAGCAGGTCGAATCTCCGCGTGTAGGATGTGTGGAAATAACTAATAGCAGTAATAGCCGACATATTTACTGGTTTTTCGAGTGGCCCGACGCCCGCGCCGCATAATGAATTATTGCCAGACGTTTATCTTCGACATCGAGATCGCACTACGCGATACGATACCGGTATTCGCACATTTTACAGACTGTTACCAGATTGTCTTATTTAAAGAGAGACAAGATTTTGATTAATTTTATGTTTATTTTTAAGTACTTCTCGACTAGTATCCTAGAAAGATTTTGACCAGCTCATCCTCCAGTGACTTTAAACATGTGTACAAATTTACAGATCAATGGGATGAGCGGTTTAATTGCTATAAGAGTTTATAGAAACACTCTGACAGATTCCACATCCTTCGTCGCTGTGGTTGCTAATTGTCTGATTTTGACAAACGTCGTGGCCACTGATATTATTGTTCCATAACTGACGTTAGATTGGGGTCTAGAGAGTCTAGAGCAGAAGTACTTTGACACTTCTGTCTCTCAACGATTTAGTCGGAAAATTTGGTGGGGACAACCCCGGATTTTATAGATTAAAATACAAAATAATAAAAACTAATTAAAAATGCCTACATATTTCAGAACACCAATCTCATTGTCAAAACGGAAAACATTTCAATTACAAACCCGTCAACACACCCTAAGAAAGTCCAGCACTTCAATTCCTCAAGTTCAAAGCAAGTGCCTCGACGCTTGTAAGTACACTTCCACTCCTTCCGATTGCTAATTACCTCCAATTAAACGAAATGAGGCTCGTTAGAGCTCTTAACGGGTACCAATATCAAGTGTTTCCACTTTTTGCGATTACTTCCTTTCTTCTTGATGTTGTCTAAATGTTCTTAGAGATGGTCTTATATTATTATTGTTGTTTGTTTGAGCAATTCTCATCTCCTTTCTTCTTGTTAACAAAAAACATTGCTTTCTATTACAGAGAGAGAACTCTATTCTTGGATATCAAGGATTTTTTTCTATCCAAATAATATTTTATTCTAAGAAGAATTTCAATATAGTTGTTTCAACGGTTAGTTAATCTTACGATTTAAGAATTTAGTATGTTTCTGTTAAGTATATTTTCTTCAACGAAGAAAAAGTTATTCTTCTATAAAAAAGTAGACGTTCGTCTTACAACAACAAAGATATTTCGTTGTACGAAAAATATATATGCTTCGACGAAAAAACAGTTTCTTGACACAAGATTCTTACTCTGAGAGATACATAGAAAGTTGTGCAATTACTTTACAGATGGTGCTAACAAATTCTCGCGTCTTTTGCCACATATTACCGCTATATAAATTTGACGACATTGAGTGTTCCTATATTGTTTGTTTACATCTATGCAGAAGTGTTTGATTTCATGGCTGACTTACAAGGATTATGAGGAAAACCAGGGTTGTAGTGGAATGTAGTGGAAAAATTGTTCTTGCGTATGTAGTGTAGCATGAACAGGATATTTTTGCTATCCAAATAATAATATTTTATTGTAATAAGAATTTCAATATATGTAGTTATTTCAACGGCTAGTTATTCTTCCGGTTTAAGAGTGTAGTATGTTTATGTTGAGTATATTTTGCTCTGACGAAGAAAATGTTATTCTTCTACATATAAAGAGTAAGACGATCGTTTTACAAGAACAACAATACCTTGTTGAGTGAAAAATATACATGCTTCAACGAACAAACAGTTTTTTGACCCAAAAGTATACGTACATATCGCTTAAAACAGACGTAATTCCTTTCAAGTAGTTCCTTCATACTAAAAATCTTTCTGCGGATATAGAAGCAAGTGATATTCTTCACTCAAAGATATTCGTGTTGTATCGAATAAATGTATCCCCTCTTGTGTACAGTAGGTATTTCTTTTCCTTTGTAGCTACACCATTTTTATACGAATTGACAACAATCTGGCTCCTTCACACATCGACTACATTTACGAAGAAATCATCTACAATACCGGATGAATTTAAGATGCAAATACATAGGTCTATTCATACATCGTCTTATATCATAAACCTCTCGCATACACTGAGAGGTACGACCACACACTACTCTGGACCAAAAAAAATCGTCTTTATCGCCTGCATGGCGTTATAAATTTCAATGGCGCACGGATTAGTTTAATTGGTGACCCGACTTAATCCGACTTGAATAGTTTATTGCAAAGCGTGCATAATGCACGCACGCCGTGCTCGCTATACGTGTGACGTGTGCATGTTTTTGCACGCGTTTGTTCATTCTGTACTCAGGTCTTGACAATATACCTACAGAAAATGCATCATCGGATAATATTTTAACTGTTAAAAATATTCACGAGCACATAAATGGAATAAAATATATAATTTTCATCAATTTATACTGTACAATAGTGTAGGGTGTAACATCATCTCATTATTCGTGTCTGTAACGTCAAGTGCAACCGTCCCCATAGATCAGAAGAGGATTATTATTGTTCATTATGAATGTATCGAATAATGGAGGCAATGAGACGTTCCTTGAAGTGTATAATTGGTATTAATTGAAAGCGTTATTACAATCAGTGGAATTATGCGAGCATTGATTCTGGGCACAGCTGACACGCAGTGGTACATAAATACTAGTCGTTGATTATTCGGGTGACTCAGTTTTGATTACGCTTAATTGTTAATTAGTCCACAACAAGCCATCCTAATTATGTGAAACCAATCGGGTCTTGTTAATTTGGTGACGTTGATACATATTTTTTGTTCGGGGATGTCTAACTGGAGGCGCTTTATTCTTACCACAATAAAACCTAATTACCATGAACCACTGATTCTTAATTGTACATTGTTATGAAAAAACTGTATCTATTATGGGTAAGTGTCAGGTATTGTTAAAAAACAATGTAAAGTTTGGTCGAACATGTAGTTCGCACAAATAGTTTACTTTGTTCTATACCTGAGCATTAACTACCTCAATTTTGTCATTTTTCTAGAGAGTCGAGTAATAATTTCTCCTGAAAAAAGTATCTTTTCTCCTGTTAGAAAGAATTTCGTTTTTATTATAATTGTGAACCAGAACCTACTTAGCACCTTCATAAATATGAAAAGAAATCGCAAAAGAGTAGCCACTTATAGCCACAATGGCTTGGTAATAAGCAAATGGAAACAAACGTCTGTCCTCAGCAATCGATAGAATCGCGTCATATCCACCTTGAATGAGAAAGAGCGAGAAAGAGCTTATTTCCGTCCAGATTATTCGAATGAATGTACTTACTCCCGGTATAATTCGATGGTAGTCCGTTGCGGACGATGGAATGCAGCAGTGTAGAGGGCGCTGTAGCCCGCCGGAGGGGTAGAGCGCAAAACTGTCGAACGTCGGACAAAGTGTCCGATCGGGCGGAAGCAACTTTGATCTCGAGACGAAATTGCAATTTCCAAACGGTCACCGCAACGCATCGGCCCGAATATTATATCGGAACGGGGCATTATGGGATATTTAATTCCGAATTTTCTATTTGACCCCGTCCAGGCATGCCCCACACAGAAAATTTTCGTTCCTTTCCGTCCCTTTTCTCACCACGACCTTTGCGTTTTTTTGCTCTTTTAGGAGGAAGTCGTTGTCTGCATATTTTAACACAAGACTTGTTTTCTAAAGATATATGTATAGTGGAATTTATTTTGAATATAGACAATCTAATTTAAATGAAAATTGATATGACATTTGAGTTGGAGACACCATCATTGTTTAAAATAACAATTCACCTCTGGATTGTTCTTGTGTAGAGAAAGAGAGAGACGGAGCGAAGGAGAATGAACAATCTCGGACGGGCTAAGCTTTAAATTAATATCAAGCCCACCAGTTACTGATACCATCTAGAGCTAATGTCCTGACACAATGAGGATCGGGCCGAAAAATAAAAAGTATCGGATTTGAATCCAAGCAAGACTATTTAGTACACCTACGAACCGCTCGGAGCGCACCTGTGCGGCCCTCCACGAGTGGGTGCCTATTGTCTTATTCCGATTTTTGTTCTTCTACTTTCATTCATATAATGGAAACAATTTTCGTCGTCGATATGTATTTTGGGGTTGGTACATTTCGGTGGCGTACCCACACAAAAGAATTTACCACCCAGGAAACCATTCAAGAAAGAAGACGAATAACCATGGGCGTCCGCAGAAATTTGTCCATGGGAATGGTTACCACAAAAATCCCAGGAAAATTGTTCTTTATTTCAAGAATTCAAGTTAAATTAATTAGGATTAAGTCTAAGTTTAATACGCAAGTTTTATATTATTAAAACACGTTACTTTGCTCAATTTTGTCGATCATTTCCAAGGTTGGGGGGTTGAATGCCCATACGAATATCCATAAAAAGTTATAATTCCATACAGTCACATTACTTATGTTGGTGTGTAGGCGGTATAGGGAACATTAATGCGAAGTAGCCATTAGAACGATGATAACGAGGGTTTATTTCAATGATTGTCAAGCCCAGGGGACGTTATCTTTTGCCGGGGAGGCGGCCGTTGCTTCTTTCACGTCCCCTCTCCCGCGCGCTCGCGTTCCAGGCCGTTATCACAAATTTAACTCGAGTGTTTATGACAAAAACAAGAAAACATTATTTTTTATATTTCGGTACGGATTTTCCATTTCCATAAATATGCCCGACCGTAAGCAGGGATTATCCTTGTGCGAATGTTTTCGCTAACACATTTAAAAGTGCTGTAAAACGCTCCGAAGTGATGTTTGTTGCTGACGGGCTAAAATGAAAACCCGTAAAGCAATTTTCGAGGGTTTAAAACGAATGGGTGGGTGTCATCTTTTATTTTTATGTGTGGATGTTCAAGTATTGTCGAAATTCTAGTAATGATGAATAGAGTTTCTTTGTGTCTAAACACATAGTACGTATTTATCTATATTGTTGCGGCTTTACCCCCAATACCTGAAAGACGCTTGTTTAGTGAAGGCGATGTTGAGAAACATCACAAAAACTTAATTTTGAGTTGACCACCGCACGAAATAATAATCACGTTCGGACTAATAAAACATAACGAGCGGTAATAATATCAAAACCGCTGCCATAAGGGGAGACGGGGACACGTGTTCGTCCATAAAACAAGGTAAGAGAGCGCCAATTCAAATCTGGTTTAGTGCTTCGTCCACCACACGCTCCGGAGTGTCCTCCACCTGTCCACCGGTCCGAACCGAGCGGTCTAGCAAGCTCTACTCCGGTGATTCAAGAGTTCCCCGCCGAGTGGCCTGAGTTTGTTAATTCTTGAAGCGCGTACTGTCTTTTAGCGATGTTTATCAGGACCAGCGCACATGAATAGAATATAAATGCAAATGGACGACACAATTGTACCTTTGTATGGGTATTCTCTGGCCAGCAGAGTTTCTGTGGCGAGTGGACTTTGCCATCGTCGGCAAAATAATGAACAATTATAACTGGCCTCTCCGTTTCTGAATGGCCCTGCACTCGTTATCGCCCATGCTGCACTGGCACGCATACAGAGGAGACGAGATGAAGAAGGATTCTTCATTATTTTAATTCGCGTCGAGAGCACGTTCTCTCGGTTCTCTGTGACAAGGGGGCCGTATGATTTGTGTCTCATTTCGGTGGCCGTTGAAGCGTTTAAGTATCCATATTGCGTGGTCCGTCGGCCGTGAACTTGCCGGGGATTATTCAGCAGAATGCTGCGCCGTAAATTCCGTGCCGGTTGATACGAATCTTTCAGCGAAAATTCACGCGGCCGGCCGCCGCCGCCGGCGAACGCGGAATTTATTTATGCGTTCCGATGTCCGTATTGTGCGATACCGACACGTTCACGCCGCGAAATGTAAACTGAACCTTATCTTACCTGCGAGATTAAATCATGTATGTACCCACTGTAGGTACACATAGTTTTTTTTTAGCAAAAAAAAGTGTTTTAATAAAAATTTCATTGAAAAATTGTGATGCAAGAAGCATCTTCAGGACGTAACAGTAAGAGAACTACGACGAGAAGAGATTCTCTTTATAGCCCTCTTATTGTTACCTCCTGAAGATGCCTCTTGCAACAGAGTGCGAACCTTTGACAACTTTGTCGTCACTGACGCGGTTTCCTCCCGGAAATCTTGAAATCAGTGATTCACGGGACCACGGAAGTCTCCAATCTAAACATACCTATGTTTGAAATAATACAATGTGGTACATGGTCCGTGGGTAGGTTCTGATGTCAGTTGGGCTGTTTTGATTATCTCGGCTGATGGTACTTAGACCCTTCGGCATATTAACCAAATAACTTTTGTATCACACATCAAGTATATTAAAAACATTAATTGGGCTTAAAAACAATTAAGGAAAGTACTCATTTTGAAATTTTATATAAAGTTTTTCAGTTTCCTAGGAACTAAATATTTGGTTCTTAGACACTTTTGATTTATAACTCTTCAATTGTTGGCACAATTGTCTAAACACGTTTGCTATTATGTGAAATCATATTGCAATTTGGTGAAATCATGTCGGTGATAATATCTTTCAAATTATTAAGGATACCTAATAAAATGATGAAAATCTCAAGAACTACACTATAGAAGAAACAATTTTTATTCCAGTGGTAAATTGAGAGCAGAAATGACCTAAACGGACTTTTAAATTTAGTCTTTGTTATTTTTGATCAACATTTCTTCGAGAAAATGATAAAATTTATTTCTTTGGCTGACTGACGAGTGGTAAGATTTAAGAACGATGGAATTTGCTGTTGGTGGCAATGCAGCAAATGTGGTACGCCGTGTGTAGGTATGATAAATCAGCATTGTATACAATCTGATGACAGTGTGTAAGCATTGCTGTAGACAAACAGTTGGTAGTGCACGCGAGGGCCAGCGAGGCCTAGCCGGTCCGGCTACCACCGCCATATCAAGTCCGGGAATCAAATTATTCAGCCGGACTGTCGTCTGCATATGAATAATTTAAATAAAGCTTAATCACTCCCACACCTCGGCGGTCGTGAGGAACTGGTCGTGACACAAGTAGGCCCCCAACGTTCAAGAGGTCCACCACACTCCTCTCTCCTCTTGTGTGGTTCATACCAATGCACTATGGTCAGTCATAAACTCAAAGGATACAACTGGATACAACAAGAAGATATGGATAATTATAAAGTTTATATTCGGATTTTAATTTTGTGTGAGATGCATATAGATGCAAATAAATAATACTGCAGAAAATAAAGTGTGTAACGGTGGAATGAACTTGAAAAGCCATAAGGCACGAGTGTGGATATTTTATAGCACGGGCTGTTGTGGATAAGCGAGTTTGGGCGCCAATTAAACACTCTTAATCAAAATTAAGTCCATTAGCTTTTAAAATCTCCCGCAATTAAACCCAGCGGGGCATACACTCCGAGATAATGTATGCTGCCTTGTCGCGGTTTTCAAGTAATCTGTATTTTTAGCATGCCTCGTGCATAATGGTTCAGATTTCTGACCAAGACCTCTCAAGGTTAAAAGTTTATTCGTATCAAGAGTCTCTACGATATTGGTGTTTCCCTTTTTTTGTGGAAGAATAAAACACGAAATGTCAGGTGAATTTAAAAGAATTGTAAAGGGCGTTCATCCGGCGACCTGAAGAAAATTGCACTCAATTATACGATATCGTGATTTAAGAGAGCACTTGGAGGTATTACATACATAACCCATATTAGATTCCCGGAAACAAATGTCCGATCGATCCGATAAATATTTGAGGGCGTTCTATAATTTGGTACAAAAGGCTTCGACGGACGTGTCTACCCGTTATCCTTGCACTTCCTGGAATCATCTAATGAATTTTACAGTCACTGCATATACCCGCCATTATGGATTTTTACAACGACCTAATACATCCGAAATTCTTGTTTACATTCTACACACAGAGAATTTTTTAAGACATTCGTTGTCTTGCAAAAATTTACTGTTTAAATATTTGAAGTAATATTAAAAATTAATAAATAATAATAATTTTTTTCTTTGTGTGTGACGATTAGACATGTATTCTTTGGTAACCATATGATTAACAGAGATTCTTTGTCAAAAATTAATTACACTGTACGAAAGATGCCATATAAAATTTCACAAGCGTTTATTAGCAATAGTATTTACGTGACACGAAGGAGGGGATATTAAAGTTACATATAATGATTAGCAATCACAGCTCTTGACGTCAACTGTCAATTGTGCAGATAACAAATTAACGGGAGACGATGGCACGCTGGCGTGGAGGTTCGCTGACCTGACAACACTTGGCCATAATTAATTATCATTAGGAATGTAAATGACGAAGGTGTAGTTGATAAATGACAAAGGTCAAGATGTAATGGATTCTTATGGCACGGCTCACAATGGACGTCCCAACTCGAGTTTCACATAATGTATGTTTCCGATAAGTTCGATCCCAGATGTCGCTGCATACCAACTTGATACGAACACGCTTCTTTAACGATTCCGGTAAATAAACAGTACTTATTTTTGTATTTTATTTATTATTTATATAATAAATCGTTCTTAAATACTCAGTAAACCTGAATTTATAGTTATTGGGCAAAAAGAAGTTAAACGCCGTTTCCAGTTAACATATAATAATTAAACATTAACGACAAACATAAACCAACAAACTTAATATCATTACCAGACACCCGAATTCTCGTAACGGCCTTAATTACAGTTAAAATTTTTATCGACTCTTATTTTAAAGGTATTACGTAATGAGAGAAAACTTTGAGTGTCTAATCTTGAAGGCCTAAATAGCTTTGAATATTGATTGCGACTCTGTAGCAGTAAAATAAAGATATCCCATTACCAAATTCATTTTACGCCTTTTTTTACAGCACACCTTAATGCTGTTCCCTTATTTTTACGCAGAGGGCGTTAATTTGTCGCCCTTGGTGGTCCAACAAGCGTCTATTTAATTTCACGTTTATTTATATTAGGGACCAATGTAAATTCTTCATGGCGACGAAAAGGTAAATATTCTGGCTTCTGGAATGAGTGAGAATATGATTTTCTTGATGTTCCAAGTATTACGTTTTCTTGTTTTAAGTATGAAGGAACTGCTTGAAAGGAATTACGTCTGTTTTAAGCGATACGTACGTATACTTTTGGGTCAAGAAACTGTCTGTTCGTTGAAACATGTATATTTTGCACCCAAGATGTTCCAAGTATTACGTTTTCTTGTTTTGAGTATGAAGGAACTGCTTGAAAGGAATTACGTCTGTTTTAAGCGATACGTACGTATACTTTTGGGTCAACAAATTGTTTGTATATTTTTCACCCAACAAAATATTGTTGTTGTTGTAAAACGAACGTCTTACTCTTTTGGTATGTAGAAGAATAACATTTTCTTCGTCAGAGCAATATATACTCAACATAAACATATTAAACTCTTAAACCGGAAGAATAACTAGCCGTTGAAATAACTACATATATATTGAAATTCTTATTACCATAAAATATTATTTGGATAGCAAAAATATCCTTTTCATGCTACACTATATTCGCAAGAACAATTTTTCTTGATATCGAAGAATAGAGTTCTCTCTGTGTATATGGTTTTGGTATATTACGTCCTATATATGGTTACATTTTTGGACTCTACGTACGCTCTACCATCCAAAACAGAAATACAACAATATACACTACAATATACATGTACCATTATAATCGACCCAATTAGATAACACCAAGCAAGTAGGGCACTTAATAGATCACAACAATTACAGAAATCGCCCTCACCAATCATCAATACCAAACATCGCGTTGGTCCAGAGAAAGACAAAGAGAAAGCGCGCGCGAGCGCGAATTATTGGTTTCTTTGTTTTCCATTATCCAAACAATTGAGGAGATGCATCGTTCGGGCCGAAGCAAAGAAAATGAATTAGTTTTCGAGGACACCGCCAGCCGGCCAGAATAGACGGAAAAGAATCCCCTTAACGCCGACTGGAGCGACAGAGATGGAACGCAATTAGTTTTAACGAAGTTGGTACTTGTGCACTTCGAACAACTCTAATGAAAGAAAACAGTAGGACGAGTGGGGTCGGGGCGAACGTCGCGACGCTGGACGTCCGCAGAGAGAAACTTCGCGTATTAAGAATGTTATAAGTAGAGGATATTAGTTAGAACGTGATGAAGGACGCAACAGACCTCCAACGATAGATATTAAGAAAGTAGGGGTTGTTAAAGAAATTGGGGAAGTATACTCCACGTTAATAAAACTTGCCCTAATTTTGACATTAACAAAAGTAATATTGATAGTTAATTTTACAAGGTATAAGCTAAAATTATAGTAGAATTAAGAAAATACCTAAGGATAGTTAACGAAATTGGCAAAGTGGTTATACTTGTATCGTCAAGTGATTAGATTTCATAGTATAGTGTGGTGCGGCCATAGAGTACGGTTGGCTTAGTTTAAAATTAGTTCTACCTACGAGAGCGTGGACTGTAATCATATTATCTGATACGTGCATTTATCACGTGACGATATGGCACAACTTGATAATTGCGTTAGGTCTCTCTTGCAGGGTTATTACGAAAAGTATTTCCCGTGAGATTAAATAGTATAGAGGTGGTACTCAGGGTTCTCAGCGGTCTGCTAGTAACTACCTCTTATTATTATTACGATACTAATCTTTAGGCTATACTGTATAGGTACAATATGATAACTGCAGTAATTTGTGACGTTGGAGAATTATTTAGAAACGTCGCAGTAGATGGTGGTATTCAGTATGTCCTTTGTATCGCATAACTTTTCTCCAAAATGTAAATGATAGCAGCTCCTTACAGTTTGGCATGATTCTGCTAATTTATATTAACATAACATATTATAGAGTTTGGGAATTCTTTACGAGGAATCTTTTACGAGTAATCTGTAAAAGAGACACCAGATTACTGTTAGTCATTAACTTTATATAATTTTTTTTGTAGATGTAATAATTCAAGGAATCTTCCATGGTTATTTTGTAGATCTGATTATTGAACACGTCTGATTTGTCAAAAATGGTCTGTGACGTAAATCAAAAATAACAACAGAAATCGTTCAGTTATTTACTTCTTTGACTGCTGTTTGAGCAAACGTAATATCGTTTAAAACAGTGTTTCCCAACCTTTTTGAGCTATGCCCCACCGAAGCTGGTCTAAAAATCTCATGCCCCACTTCATATTGTCTTTTTTGATACCTATAACAGAGTTGGAAATGAAACTTACTCGGAACGGTGTACGTTTCTCATTTCGTCATTGGTACACATTCTGCCCAACAAACTTTGACTAATTTTCTCTCTGTGACGTAATGAAAAACTTGCGCCATTGGTGGTATAAAAATAATAACATAAAACAATAATTTATTTGATTATTGAAATAAATACTAAGCATTTTATCAGAAACAAAATTTGTTACATATTCTATTATAACAAAATAGAAATAAACATTCACTTAAAAACTAATACAACACAAATCTGCCATATTTTATTATAACAACACAAAGTTAAACATTTACTCTAAAACTGAAATTGTCACTGCAAGAGTTAATCGTACCGTTGAGTCTAGTTATCAAATATTCGTGCTCATTGCTAAATCTGGAAAAAGCACAAAATAGGGGAACATTTAATTGAACTTTCAATATCAACATTTGTAAAAACGGTTTTAGAAAAAGATGACAAAGATGTGATAGCTGTGCCCCTTAGTAACAACACCGTCAGAAAAAGAATGGTTAAAATGAGCAAGAGTGAGAGGCACTGAGGCCTTGTTGATAACTTATGTAAGGTACATTAATAAGGAACATTTTTTTGAGGAAATGTTATTCTGCAAATCATAAGAAAACACCACGACCTCCAGAGATATTTTTTCTAAGCTAAAAAACTATTTTATTAATTATGTCGATAATATTCCAATACAGAACATAACATCTTGTGCTGCCAATCGTGCTCCTAACATGATGGACAAGAAAAGTGGCTGTTTAAATATGAAAATCCAGAAATGCTTCTTGTGCATTGTGTAATCCACAGGGAAAACTTGGTAGCCAAAAATATTTGTTCAATGAAGTATTAAATTTAGTTATAAAAAGTATGAATTATTTTGTACTTCACAAATTAACTTGAAATGTCACATTTGGCATTAGCTTTGATACAATTGACATATTTTATAACCGAATTTAATCTTCATTGAGAACTGGACAAACATTTCTGGTTACCAAGTTTTCCCTATGGAGCTATATTAGACAATGCACAAGAAGCATTTCTGGATTCTTATCTTTAAACAGCCGCTTTTCTTGTCCATCATGTTAGGAGCACAGTCTGCAGTACAGGATGTTATGTTCGGTATTGGAATATTAAAGACATTGAAGTAATTATTTTGCTTATGAAGAATATCTCCGGAGGTTGTGATGCTTTCTAATTTACAGAATAACATACCTTCAACAAAATGTTCCTCAACAATGTATCTTAAGTGGCATAGCTATCACATCTTTGACATATTTTTCTAAAAACGCTTTTACAAATATTGATGCCTTAATTAAATTTTTCCCTATTGTGTGTTTTTTTTTTCAGATTTAGAATTGTGTAGGGATATTTAATAATTAGCCTCAAGGATATGATTAACGGTTGCAGTATGAACGGTACAAAGAGACTTTAAGGTAGGTTTTTTTTTCAAAATTTTTCTATATTCCAATTGCCCCCCTCAACAATCATATTGCCCCCCAGTGGGGCGTACGCCCCACGTTGGGAAACACTGGTTTAAAATGTTATAATTATTTTTCGCCATCACCAATTTTGACTCTAGTGGAAACGGATAGAAGCACATCTCAAAACTGCGGCGCATGTATTATTCAGCGGCTTAATATATAAATGACAGTGGGCCTCCGCGCGCCGCACCGCATCGGCCGAATACGTGTGCAATATGGATCCGGCGCGATCAGAATTGCAAATGCATAGAGTCCAAATTAACTGGGATCAGACGTGCAATTTGACCCTTATCGCTTTTTAATATCTGCCGATCCGCCACCGGGTCCTCTCCTTACCTCGCCGCCACCTCGGGCCTCCGCCAAGTCGCGCCATCCCTCGCGCACCGCTTATTAAACTAATTTTAAAATCATAGCGTTCGCAAACGCAAACACACCACTTAAAAAATATCGTTGTGATTACAACGCGCCCCGACTTGTACCGACCTATTTAATTAGCCCGAAACAACTTATAGACCACGGCTAAATACACTGTTTATCTCATCAGGTGTAATTGTCCACGTATACGCGATACCGCATCGATGAGTATAGTCGTTGCTGCTCATTTTTCTCTTTTCCTCGAAGCTGCCCTTTTACCTGAAAAAAATTACCGATAAAACTCATGTACCGGGTAATGTGTGGTTTCCATCCACTTGCCTCGGGCTTTTGTTGTTGCAATTTTTAATCGTGACTTGAATGATGAACTTGATGGCGTTGTATACCAAATATATGTGCTGTTTTATCGACAAGAAAATTCAACCCAATTAACATATTTGCTCATCTTAACATCAATCCATAAAGATTACATCAGAAGCCGAATGTCCGCTATCTCTGCGTATCATCCTTTATAACGCAACAACTTCTTCTTCCTTTGTGATTAAAATTGTCCTTATGCAAGATAAGGTATGTACGTAATATTTCAATGTGGTACTTCCGAGTAATCTTCTGCTCAGCGGCAGTCGCAGCGTTGCAAGTCGCGCACAAGCTATCTCTGGAAGTAGGTAATAAACATGTAAGTAAAAATCTAAATTGTCAGGTAAAATGCGCAGCGGTGTAGGTACTTGCATCCAGCCAACGACACGGAGGCGTTTGGAAGTGTATTAAATTCGTTAAACATGACTAGTTACTGTGAAAGAACAGGCGTGTTTACGAAACCGAGCTAAGAATGGTTTAGGTAATTCTAAAGAAGGTAATAAATATGGTAATATGCTTCGACGATGGGCTGGTTGTCTTGTAGGACAACCGTTGTACATTTTATGCATATATGATACATGCTGTACCCAACCATACTGTTTAGTGTTACAACTTTATTAAAAGAAAAAAAAAACAGTGTTATTCGTATTGTTTGAAGATGTACTGATTTTCGGCACATTTTTGTTCGATAATCTCATAACATGCGTTGCTATATTACACGCCTCATTAAAATAAAAATTGTCATATGCGTAATGGCTACATACTCCAAACTGCAATTCCTGTCAATTATTTCAACCACTGAATGAGGTAATTGTTCGTAATATTGTACATATTTGCGTTTCACTTGGACATAAAATGGTCAATTTTATCGTGTATATACTGTATCCATTTCGCAGTTTCTAGAGTTTTGCTTCAAGTATGTATGTTTTAGAAAGTGTATTCCTGAATTAGCAATGAACATGTTTAATTAAATCATAAGATTTGATAGTTTTGGTTCAGACAGTATACATATCTGCGTAATGTAATGTGAAGAAGTTCTGAAGATGCTTCTTGTAACATACTGGGAAATGTCGACAATTTTACAGTCAATGAGACAGTTTCCTCCTGGAAATCAAGAATTAATTGATTCGAACTTCAGATGTCTTCAACCTAGATATATTTTATACCTTTATTATAGTGGACATTTATTTTCTGGTTAGCTTTTTATTAAATAAAATAATGAACATATTAGAAAATATTTCTCAAATATTCAAGCATATCATATTTTACTCTTACAAAATTATGTTAAATCTATTTATTAATTTCTCAATTATATTACTATTCTCATTATTAATTGACGTTGATTGAGTTCATTCAGATTAAAACTATCTATATTTCTCCTCCATAAGTATAAATAATTAACAAACAAACATTTTTCTCCTTGTATGTTCTTACAATAATAAGAAAGAACGAACAAATCAAAAGGATATCCTTCATGAATATTTATTCGGGCGCCTGTACATTAATTGGCTACTCTCCCCATGTTTCTGAATGACAATAAGCAAAAGTATAAGTGGCGCCTTTTTGTCTTGCCAATTCATTATCATTTGTGTGAATTGTTAGCAAATCGACGATAATTAACTACCGAATTACACCCTCCTTGGATGTGCTCCCTGGTAAGCTGATGAACGTTTGTCAAGCGGAAATTCAGCGTTTCGCACATTAAGTGAGCGAATATTTACTGTGCAGTACGTGGTCAAAATTACTCCTACGTGCTTGGCATGCACAATTGTTGGAGTTGACCAGAAGTGCAACTAAATACGTGTGAATATGTATGCAAAATTGCATGAATGCAATATTTATAGGAATAAACTGTTTTTGTTTAGTTTCAAATATAATCTTACTACCCTAAATGGTCCAGTGGACAAAAAAACTACCTCTTTGACACACATGATATTCTGTTCCATGATGACATCAGCCACAGGTTGTCCTAAACCAGACGATATATGTTTGCTTTCCTCAAAATTCATTTACATGACAACGGCACAAACAATGGAATAATCTAACCACAAACAACAATAAAAGTTAACTCTTCTCGCCGACCTAGAAAAAAATCGTCTCCATTAAGTCGACGGATGTAAATACACAGTTCAAGAAGACGAAATTGCCCAAATTAAGTAACCGCTATTTATAACTGACTGGAGATCGGCTAGATAGGGACACCGGTCGGACAAAACAACGCTCCCAATATGGTAATATCTAGGACTGGGGCATCCATAATTAATACATTTACATTAAAATTCAGGCTCGCGTTCCGCCGTAATGGTATTCCTGAAAATAACAAATGCGCAGCGCTGCGCACACAGAAGGGTACGTGTTTTACATATGATGCCCACTTTTAATTGTCTGCGTATGATAAGTCCTGTCCAGCGGTTTGGATCATGGGACATTTTAATGTGATTTATTACGGTTCAAAGCGAGGTTGCGGTTCTTTTGTCGAGGCGTTCACCTGGTCGCTCTCTGAACGCATCCTGTTCCTGCGTAAGCATCTTTACAGATACACAAGTACCAACTACAGATTACACATTGCAATTAGTTTTCTTACAAGTAATTTTAAGAAAAATAATTGCACAATAATGAATTTTATGAAATATTTATCATTATAATACAACAAAAGAACAAAAAGGAAGAGAAAATGGATACTTCCTTCCAAGCACACCGTATTGTTTATTTCACGTACGAAGCCGTAACAACCAAAATGCATTCTTATGCAGAAGTGCAGCGCCGTTACCAAAATAATGTTTAATGTTGGTACGTGGTACGGCCATACGGTCCATGGCGGCGCGGCATGACAACAGAGAACACAAGAAACCGATTTAATTTAAAATGCCTGCACGGCAGCGGAAAAATTAAAACAAAGTATCAAATTTTTAGTGCATGTATGTAGGAAGCCGAGCAATAAAGATGTTCTTGATATACACATACACACAACAAGTAAAACATGTAGGGTTGACAGATTTCATAATTTTTTTCTTGATATCCAAGAATAGAGTTCTCTCTGTGTACAAGCCTAGGGTTAGGCGATTTCTGGGCATGCGTCATCGAACATGTAGATAACGCAAGAAAAGTCTGTAACAATACAAAATTAAGAGATGTATGGCAACCCTGGTTTGGAGGGCACCAACTGGTCTACCCACTGCCAAAATATTCATTATTTTGGTGAGCGGAGTGCTGCCGTTGCGTCACGTGTCCGATGTTAAGCGTTTTTGTTTCTTTATTTCCCAGAAGGATCGCCGAGCAGTTTATCTGTCCATCAAGACACTCAAATCTCCCGTGGTCATTGTCTAAAGTTGCTCGCGCGATCGCGCCCTGTACCCGACGCGTACGCTGAATATGAATTGGGCCTTAATTAAAACCACGAATTCAGAAAACGTGAAGTAAAACGTGTAAAGGCCGGTGGCCCTACTGACAACCGAAACCGAGACTACACACATTACATGCTCTATCTATCCTTTTTTAATTCTTATTTTTCTTTTTATGTTGAAAGTTTTTGAGAAGTCTATAAATGTTGAATGTGTAGATTATTTGACGTCTATAATCAATTAATAACCTAGTCAACTATTGTTGTTCATGTTATGTAATTTTTAATTAAAATTCAATAAAAATTCGATCGTGCAAAAGTCCAGATTAGTCTGCATCACTTAATATATAACCTATATTAAATTCCATTCGAAATGCTACACTCAACCCAGCGCAAGAACAAAACTATATTCTTTGGCCTCCCACGCAGAAATCGTGTGGTCCTTCGAGCTGGACTGACCGGTATAGTCCCGCCATCTATTTCACAAAAGCGAAACTGACGCGACTGCGGCATGTGTGCTATTCCTGGCATTTTTACGCAGTGTTGGTAACAATCGCTGCAGGATCGTGTGCGGTCGGGCGATTGGAACATTTAAAAAGGACTTTTTAAGCAATTTAAAATGAATATCTGTACTAAGTATTACAGAACAGGTCTTTATGATACAAGTGCGAAAAGACTGAGATTATTTGGTGTTACTTTGAGCTAAATACTTTATGGTCGTGTATCATATCATATAATATTTTTTCTACAAACAAATCTGTAAAACCTAAATTTTCTTCCACGCAGGGTTCAGCAGGTATATACAGCGTGAATAAAGGCGATCGAGGCGAGAAATTATAAGTATAAATGTCAATTACAGAAGAAATATAAATGTAAATAAGGGATCAGGTATCTCGCGGTGTAAACATCAACCAGTTCAATCAAGCGATAAAACCGGGACGCAGGTTTTATTCAGGTTTTATTGCGGCAACGGTCCAAATATGAGCCGTGAGTTAATGCGGCACGCCGGTGTCGCGCCCTCTTAAAAACGTTCAGCATTTTTTGATCGGCCCATAAAAACCGGAATGACATTTATTTAACATCTCATACCTGGACCGCTATGGGGGCGCTACAGGCCATCTCACCATCTCACCTGCTTGTACCGACGCCTCTCCACCAACTTACTATCTTAAATACTCATCAGAAATTTTACGATTGCCAGTCGATCTGATATCAAACCGCTGACTCTGATACCGTTGACGATATTATTTACAAGATTGACTTGGAATGCATTTTTATAGACAAATACTGACTGTGACCAATACTGACTTACTTCAATGTTAAAATATCTGGTGTGGCCTCCACCCAACTTTCCGACGACATTGACACACTGTTTACAGATTTATAAACTCTCGAATAAAAATACAAATAATTCTAATATACTGTCACGTATCCGTGTTATAATACTAGGTTTATTTCTCGACTTCTTGTTTATTTATTCTTCAATCGAAGGCAGGCGATAAGATTTAAACAATGTGTGAGCTAACGCGGTATGATGACGTCAGTTTTCCATTACATCACATACCAACTGAAATAAATGTCAATAGCGCCTAAACCACTCATCCCATTGATCTGTAAATTTATATTCATATTTAGAATCACTGCAGGATGAGATGGTGTCAGTTTGGTCAAAATCGGATGAATACCTAAGAAAACGTATGTGACATTTGCAACTTCCGGTTGTCAGATTGTCACCAAAAACAATCCAGTTCGTCCTCCGGTAATTCTAAATATGTATGCCAAATTTCAGCCCGATCCGTTGTTCCGTTTGGGCGCTATCGTGTTCACGGACATACCTACACACATACACACATACACACGAACACACATACATTTTCCAGAAATCATTGCAATGGATTCAGGGGACCCCAAAACGCGTATTTCCGCTAAAATCGGAAAGTAACTATCTGGTGTGGCCCCCACCCAACTTTCCGACTACATTGACACATTGTTTACACATTTATAAACTCTCTAAACGTATAGACTATAGAGGATGAATAAAAAGGAATGTCCGTGAGTTAATATCTTCTCGTTTCTTCTCGTTTCTTCTCGTTTCTTCTCGTTTCTTCTCGTTTCTTCTCGTTTCTTCTCGTTTCTTCTCGTTTCTTCTCGTTTCTTCTCGTTTCTTCTCGTTTCTTCTCGTTTCTTCTCGTTTCTTCTCGTTTCTTCTCGTTTCTTCTCGTTTCTTCTCGTTTCTTCTCGTTTCTTCTCGTTTCTTCTCGTTTCTTCTCGTTTCTTCTCGTTTCTTCTCGTTTCTTCTCGTTTCTTCTCGTTTCTTCTCGTTTCTTCTCGTTTCTTCTCGTTTCTTCTCGTTTCTTCTCGTTTCTTCTCGTTTCTTCTCGTTTCTTCTCGTTTCTTCTCGTTTCTTCTCGTTTCTTCTCGTTTCTTCTCGTTTCTTCTCGTTTCTTCTCGTTTCTTCTCGTTTCTTCTCGTTTCTTCTCGTTTCTTCTCGTTTCTTCTCGTTTCTTCTCGTTTCTTCTCGTTTCTTCTCGTTTCTTCTCGTTTCTTCTCGTTTCTTCTCGTTTCTTTTCTTTGTAAAACGAAATAAAAAATATATATTTGATATTTTTTGATGTGTAGTGTACAATCTTGTAATGATGGAACCCATTAACACACAGGATCGTGGAGAAAAACAATTTGACGTATTTTTCTATTTCGTTAGAATTCACGGAGGCCGGTAAGAACGGTCGTTAGCCAACAATCGCACGGGCGAAAAAATCCCGAGCCTCCCCTGTGAATTAAAGTAATTTCAAATTCGATTCCGTCGCTAGAGGGACAGATAGATGAGTGGTCCATCGGAACAATCCGTTCGAGCGTTGATTTGTCGCGCGACGCGCCCCAGAATTCATCTGTACGGCAGCACAACAACCTTAGCCCGGCTTAGCTATTCAAATCTCGCTTCGATTGCAGTCGGGCAGAACGTTCCTCGCCTTTCCTGATCCCATCCTGGAACCCCGCATATCGACCAACGCACGCCTGGACCATTCACTCATATATATAGACGTATACAGCTATTCCAATTGTAAAATCTAAATTCTACTTTGCATTCCCTTCTACCACACTTTGATTGTGCCCTGCGAAAACTACTAACGTCCGGGAAAAAGGTAGATGGCGCTACTAGAAAAATCTCCTCTATAACGTTTTTCTTTGAAAATTACCTAAATTTGCATATAAATACTTATAAAACAATCATGGGTTTAAAAAAATGTTTACATTAATTAAACGAAAGCAAAAAAAATGATGATATGCATAATAAAGGGGGTAAACCACATACAATATATGCATATTTAATTCAGGCCTATCTCTTACCGCATCGTACAACACCGATAGTTAGAGCTGTTAGTACTAATTTAGACCACAAAGCGAGTTGGAACCCTACGGTCCTTCACCGGTGCGGAAAAGGGCCCGGGGTCTCGACAATAAGTGTGTTTTTTGCCGTGCCGTCTGCTCGCGCAAGTTCCCTTTGATGCAACAAAGCGTAATTATATATGTAAATACTCATTTACATTGAACTTTGAACAATTGCGGCCGAAAATTATTGAATTCATCCGGTTGCCGGGCGCTCTACTCACTCGAGCTCTTTGTTAATTATAATCGTGTCCGACTCCCATTGTTGCTTGATCGTTCATTAAACCTTGTTAGTGGAGGCCAGATATGAATTCGCATGAATATTATTCGTGCGCACACCCTGCCTATGGCAATTATTAGCTCTGCGCGAGTGAAGGGTTCATCAATTTGCATTTCGCTCTGAATGTATAGATAGGCATCAACACTTGAATCGTTGATTACGTTGATTATATCACTGGAGTTTGAAATGGTCTTCAGTTTAAGTTCTAAATTCGAAACAGCAATGTGTCTTTATTGCAGAATTAGTGCAATGGCGCAGTATATATTAAATAACACGATTTGTGAACAGCAATTAGAAATGTAAAGGGTAATGCTAGAAACAATTATTTTCGTTAAATGTTACACTGAACAAACTGTTTCAACAAAAATTGCTTGATCAAAAACGTCTTGTTCACTATGGGAGTATATTTGCCTATACTACAGTCTGTCTGATGTTTCTTGTACACAGAAAGACAAGGAAATTTGAACAAAACGAATTGTTGCTGGGTACACTGGTTGCTTTTGCAATTGCAAACATCAAAAGTCCGAAAAAAAAACTACAAAATTCGATGTTGTCATCAAAAAAATATTTTTATGTATCTTATCCCTTTACCTATTTCCAAACAAAAACTAATTTGGGAACAGGGGTTAAGTGCCGCTCTGATGGGCTAACTAGTAGGGTTACCAGATGCCTTCGACCGAAATGCCGGTGATTTGGCCGGAGGCAGGGCTTGGGTTGGGTTGGGTTTTATCATTCATAAAACAATTCCAAATAAACATTTCCTTCTTAATCGCGTTTAAGGATAAAAAACAACAAAGCATATACATAAATACATACTACAATAATATAAAATATAACATTAAAAAAAACTTGTGCAGTGATGTTGGAAGCAACATTACTGGCCTCATCTGCTTGGTTTGCAATAAAGGTTTAATTGGAGCTAAACAAAGCACTACACGGCCCAAATAACTGTGTAAAGACAGCCACCTAGTTCGGCTAAGGCGTAGCATTTCTTTAAATGCCACAAATTTATCAAAAAAAAAAAATTTCATAGGTCTATCTTTTTAAGAAATAGAAATCTCTGCTTAAACCAATATTAATACTTCTAAATCATATTTTAGTAATTTATTGGCATGGTGAGCGCAATTGTGCAAAATGTGGCAGAGGTAGGTCCCAAACATAAATGTCGATATCAGTGTATTGTTTTGCATCTGCTCTCTTTATTGACGTTCGAAGATTGATTTTGCCGGAGATGTTCAAATGCCTGCCGGAGGCCTGAGATGGCCCTCAAATACCGCAGACTCCGGCCCAATGCCGGAGATCTGGTAACCCTACTAACTAGACAGGACGGGCTCATCTGGTCCACAGCCGACTCAATTGGTATTCAAATTTCATTCGCCCCTAGGACTGGTAATTCGCGCCAAATCTGAACACAAGCCATTTCATCTCTCATTTCCGGCCTGATGAAGATGCATATTCATAAGCCTGCGAGAGAATGAGGCGATTCTCGGTTAGTTAGCAGGCTAATTTCCCTTGTGATACACATTACAGCACCCGCTGTCTACCCCCACTCCACTTGGAAAGTGGTGGGGAGGGGTAGCAACTCAATTTGCTCAGTGATCTGCTAAAATTTTAGGTATAGCGTTTTCTGGGTTTTGTGAAGGGGCTTCTAAAACAGAAAACGATTGAATAATAATTAAAATTACCAAATCCTCAAGAAAATATGGACTTCTAGGTTTATATTCACATTTACCAAGGATATAAGACTCGTAAAGGTTGCACACCATCTTTTTAAATACGGTCTCTCTTCCTTCGTTCGGTTTTCCTTCGGTTTATAATTGACCTCTGACCGGGCATATCGATCCAGGTCCTGGAACACTATTTACATTTGGCCGCTGTCGCAGTCTTTTCCGGCCTCTTGTTCCTCGTCGATCACCTTTCCCTGGAAAAAGAGAAAAATAAATGAACTGAGAATAGTTGCGGTTTGCAGGAAAGACGCGCGCGCTGTATATCAAGCAACTGATATTTGAAAGAATCGGCTAGTGCGGTGTAAGTGGCGACATCTATTGTCGGTCCGTTCAGTTACCTGACTCCCACTTACCCATTGGGACTTTCTTTTATTATTAATTGCATCAAATTGTGAACTAATTGATTAGATTCTGTAAATTAATCTAGTATACGATTATTTATGAATATTTGAACTTAAATTTGATGTACTTAATAATTAAACACATTTTAGGTAATGTAAACAATAATAATTATTTGCAAAGGCAGACCTATTTAATTCATGTGATTTACGTAAAGCTCAAGTCTACAATAGATTATTTAGCTAATTAAATTTACAATATTTTTTTTATATTTTTAGCTATTAGTTCTTCGAATTAATGTGAAGCAAATAAAACAACAAAATACAATTTCAATTATTTGCTCTTCAGTAACTGATTTAATTTAAATCCTCTCCATATATAAAGAAGAACTCTATTCTTGGATATCAAGAAAAATTATTCTTGCGTATATAGTGTAGCATGAAGACGATTTTTTTCTATCCAAATAATATTCCATTGTAATAAGAATTTCAATATATGTAGTTATTTCAACGGCTAGTTATTCTTCTGGTTTAAAAGTTTAGTATGTCTATGTTGAGTATATTTTGCTCTGACGAAGAAAATGTTATTCTTCTACAAGTAAAAAAGAGTAAGACGTTCGTTTTACAACAACACTATTTTGTTGGGTGAAAAATATACATGCTTCATCGAACAAACAGTTTCTTGACCCAAAAGTATACGTACGTATCGCTTAAAACAGACGTAATGCTTTCAAGCAGTTCCTTCATACTTAAAACAAGAAAACGTAACACTTGGAACATCAAGAAAATCATATTCTTACTCTGAGAATTTCGTATTTTACTTGAACCAACCAAATGATCTTTCTGTGGATATAGATATAGTATCGAATAAATTTTTCCCTTTGTGTATAATACAACGAAACGAAATCAAGAGTCGAAATAAATTTCGTGCATTATACCAATTTCCCAAACTACAAAATTAATTTAGCCGATAAACATTCTAGCGAATTACATAAACTATAATTTATCGTCCCGATTAAGTATTCAATAGAGCTCAGGATTCAATTTAACTTTGGCAAGGAGGAACCAGCACGGGAATTATATTTATTGGTCGTCCTTACCAGCCGTACGTTTGACGTGAACGTTTTCCACGTTTTACAGCCGATTTTAATTGATTGGCCCAATAAAACAAGCCGCTTTTCCCCATCGGCATATCGAGCGGAGGTAGAGTCTCGGTGCCGAATAAGAAATAACTATCGGATGGCGTGCCAGAGCCTAATAGAGGGCGCTCCACTCGGTCTCCTATTTATTTTCAGAAAGTGATTGAAAAACGCTCCTCGCCAATTCGCATCTGCATCCGTTTGTGAGACGCGAATGTGCCAATGTTCGCTTTGCAGTGCCGAGGAATGATCACGTTCTAAGGGTTACTGGGTGCGATAAGGTCCTTTTGAATTCGTCTACGCGCGCCCGTCCTAGTGAAGCCACCTATCTGAATCCGTTCACATAATATAAAGCTCCGATGGTGAATGGTTTGTTCAGGGATCCTAAAATATTCCAATTTAAGTGTTCCATTTTCGGATGGATTTAATGGTGTTCCAACGGCTGCCCTTAGCATATAGGACCACTGATTTCAAACGCCTTAGAATAGACCGGATGTCCTTTCTTGGATTATTAGTCGACATTTTTGTCGAAATTTTTGTAAGAGTAGGTACTCCATTAGAGACTGAATTTGAAATATGTATCATTTTGCTGACTTGGACTATTTTGGGACACTATCAATCAAAAATGATTTTATAATAATAATAATAATAATAATAATAATAATAATCCAAGCCTTAACATCCCCCAACAGCTTTCGCCAATTACAGGGGGCATCGGCAGGCCAGAGTATTACTATTATCGCCCGCGCCTGTGGAACGTCTTAAGATGTTTGGCTCCCAGCATTCGCCAAGGAGTGAGGAAAACCACAGAAAACCTCACCCTGGAAGCAGGTCCCTGGGCTCGAACCGGAGACCCCCTGAGTGCAACGCCAACGTTTTACCGCTAGGCCACACTCAGGCTTTTATACCTTACAGACCAATGATATGTACAGATTGATATTCTCTACTGATCTTCATGGCGGCTCTATGGTGTCAATCTTTTTTGCAGCGTTTGTCAGGAACAATATCATTTATTGCCTGCTGCAAAAAATGATGGGTATTTTCTCGAAGTACAAATTCAGTACTAAATCTTTACAAAAGCTCAAAGAAGTTCGAGTTATTTTTCGACAAATGGTAGGCCGGCTTTCTTGACAAAAACAAGCTCACTATTAATATGATTAGGAAGTGTAGTTATGTCATGCTTCAGCAAATACACAATATCCCCTAAAAACGGTCGACAAATTCCGATTTGTAGATCCTCACTTAAGATAACTAATAGGGCGTTTATCATTTGTCATCAGGTTGGTTAGAAGCCGTGAAAGACGGACGGACGCAATTAAAAAAGCGATGCGTCGTATACACGCATGTTATGTTAATGTTCATTTAATTTACAAGCCGGAAGCCGAGGTAACAGCCGTGTCCGGTCAGAGGACTCCTCCATTATCAGTGTTAAATGTACCTACAGGTATGTGTCTGTATGGGCATGACTGACTAAACGACGATTAACCAAACGGTCCACACTTTCGCTTATCTCCATGTAAGATCTAGACAGCAACGTATAGTTGTCCCTCCACCGACTGACTCTGCTACCTTCACGGTCTTTCCCATTCCTGAAAACTTATGGCAGTCGTTTGTTTTAATTTGTGTAAGCGTAACTACCGACGCGCCAGTAACCACTCACCACATAATTACCGACAATTTATTACGGTCGATGAGTGGGCTTGTCTATTGTGAAATTCTAACTGATGTGGGTTAGTTCCGATTATGAGAAGATATGACGTCCAGTGGACAAGCTTTAATGATTATTGTTTTAAATTATAACAACCAAATCAAATTTTTTCAGTTATTAGAAATCCAAATAAGCAATTGTTTAACATCATCTCACAATTTTCATACAAACGTCACTAAACTCGGTCTTAATTCATTTGGACTGAAGAAGGCGCTCGGTGAGTACAAAAGCTGGTCTAATTACTGGAGTTATGCAAATTGTCGGGGTCGCAGTGACAGGGCGGCACCCGTACCACCACAATTAGCGGCATTCACTCGGCAATTATACCAGCATGAGACTATTTTAATTGCGATCTGTTGCTCTGATGAATGTCACCCCTGATTTATGTATCATTCCGATTATGCCGATTATTTTAACAATGATGTGCGCGCTTGGAGACCGTCCACGGGCGACCGTTTGAGCGCCAACCGCGCCGCATATTTCTCGAAATTATTGAGAACGAAGAAACTAATTAATATAAATTACGCTCGAATATCTACCGACTCGCGGTTATTTATTAACCTTGGCAAATTACCGGACCTGACTTGATTTAATTACACCGCACGAATGCTCTGTATCTTTTAATTGGGGATGTTTTTGTATTGGATAACGATGATAAAATAAATATGATCTTCTGTGGACTGTAGTGTACCGACCGCGTATGTTATAGACCTTGCCATAGGCCGTTCGTGACTGGGTTTCGTCAGACAAAGGTGTCATGACGTGACTAACATATTATGATGAGTATTGACACAATTTTGCACAATAATTTACAATATTATACAATATTATATAATATTATACAATATTATACAATATTATATAAAATTATACAATATTATACAATATTATACAATAGTATACAATATTATACAAAATTATACAATATTATACAATATTATACAATATTATATAATATTATACAATATTATACAATATTATACAATATTATACAATATTATACAGAAATAAGAAATTGTTTGGGTTTAATTGCAGAAAGACGTTTGAATGAAATAAATCTGGTTTTATTTGAAATAAAGATCGGCTTTGAGGTAAGTAAATATTCTATTTGAAATTATTTGGTAGAGAAATATAATAGATTTCAGTAAAAAGATTATGTGTTTGAATAAAAAATATGCGGTTTCATTAAAAATTATCGGTATGTCTACTGGCGGGAAGATGGCGCTGACAGTCTCTATGCACGCGTTGGCTTAGTTCGAGTTTTATATAAGCTGAGCTACAGAACGCGAGCGGTATTCTAACTCTTCATTTGTAAATAATTCTGTAGTCTTTACTAAAGATTTCCGTGGAAAAAAATAATCTAATTGAGTCCACCATAATCTTTTATTGTGTTTTTTCGACTACAGTATGCTTGGATTATAATCAAGATCCCATGATTATAATCCAAACATAATAAAATAAAGATTTAATTAAAGAAAGATTATTTATTTTATTATAACTAAAAATTAATTTACGGTCGCAATATTTATCTAATTTGACAGTACACTTTACTGAAACTAAAGTATTATTTGATTATATCAAAATTTGTAGTTTTTAAATCAAGATTCGATTTTATTACGTCAAGTGCTAAATTGTCAAACAGTAAAGGAAGGTTTTTTATTTAAAAAAACATATAGTTCTTGAAACATAATGTTCATTTCGTTTGAAAATATTATGTAATTAAATTTAAGTTAATTGACGTTCATACAAATACGATTGGTGGGATTTTTTACATTTTTAGGCATGTGTCCATTTTCAGTCATTCTGTGCAACCTTGTCAATAAATACACTGTCAAATTCAACTATTGACAACTATTAACAACTGCTGGCGACTGTTGACAACAAAAAATATAATAAAATATGTTAAAATGTCATTATTACACCTACATCTTTAGAAGAAACATGACCATTATTAATATCATATAGGATAATTTCAACAAGCACTTCCCTTTTGTTGTTATCGGTGTAATTTAGTTCGTACCGCGCCGTGTAATAAGTACGGTGCAGCTTGCTTTATAAATCAAGCAGAAAACTCGACGTTCCGTACCGTTGCCGGCGGTTTTATTGCACTTCGTATACCATAATTACATTAATTCTTCTTCCACCCATATATATGCATACGCCATCGTAATATATTACGTGCCTTACTATCATAATTTATTAAAATAAATAAATACCGATGAGTTTTTCGCACGGACGCGCGGCAGTTAATAAAATATGCGTGTGTGCGCGACCGATACGATGCCAAGAGCACCGCAAGATCCTCACAAGAAGCCCACAAGAAACTCGTTTACTGCTGCCGGCATAATTGCGGAATTCATAGCGCTCCGCAACTATGTCGACCTTACTAAAGATGGAACACATTTACTAATAGTCAATTATTGTGCAGAATGCGCCATTAGATCGATCAAAGTTCGGTATTTCAATTTTAATGGCTGCTAACGTCGTTCCTTTATTGTTGAAGGCAGGTTCACACGGTTCTTATAATCACAGAGTAATTAAAAATTAGTTTTTTAGTACTCTTCTTACAACTTAGTAGTTTTAGTAATTTGAGACCCCATTAACATATGGCCCGTTCCAAAAGGTGATGGAGAGGGGAGTGCTACATACAGTTTTAAAGATCGATGCAAAGCAACCACGGGCTAGCTCGTTACCATGGAGATGTGATGAGACGACTTCTTCTTTTTAACCTCCTCCGTGTGTCCACCGCCGCGGGCGGGGGTGGGGGTAGTATGCAAACCGCGACACCACCGGCCTCGCTCTTGTAGCCGCCACCAGCGCCTCGGGTGCCTCCTCGAGACGACACGGGGTTAAGCGGTCGATGTGGGGGCCTTTGGACCCCGGACACGGGACCCGTTACAACAATTCCGGTAACAAATGATCGCCGAGGGTTATTTTTTCTGCGCTCTCACCACCACCCCCGCCCCCGCGTTTCCCCCGTCCAACGTTACCGCCACTCCTCCCGAACTGATAAATAATCGCTGATTTAGAGTTGTTGTCCTAAGACAGGTCGTGGAATCCACCCCTATCGGGTGGATAGGAAAATAAATGGAATGGTTGGTCTCTTCCGGTATTAGTATGCATACGCCCCTTTTTGTGTGGTTTTATTTTTGGTTTTTTTTTTCTAGAATAAAGGAGTTTATTCAAAAACAACTCTTTTTCACGTCTTTTAAATCAAAGTACCAAACGTTAATTCATATATGTTCACAGAGAGAACTCTATTCTTGGATATCAAGAAGAGGATATTTTTTCTATACAAATAATATTTTATTGGAATAAGAATTTCAATATACATGTACTTATTTCAACGGCTAGTTATTCTTCCGGTTTAAGAGTTTAGTATGTTTATGTTGAGTATATTTTGCTTTGACGAAGAAAATGTTATTCTTCTACATATAAAAAGAGTTTTACATCAACAACAATGGTTGTTGGGTGAAAAATATACATGCTTCAACGAACAAACAGTTTCTTGACCCAAAGGATACGTAAATTTTTCGTTAAGATAGCTACATTTTTTGTTAAGATAGTATTTAATCTAATAGGTATCATAAAATTATGTATCCCAGTATCTAAATATACCAGCCTACAAAATATGAAAGAGTCGCGTACGGCTTGCAAAAACGTCTCAAACCGATCCGAGGCAATTTCGCGTTTTAAAATCCCTAGGCCGGGGCTGAAACGCAAGGGCTTATGTAAACACAAGGAAAATATAATAGCCTTTAGATGTGGACAGTTGGAACGCTATCTCGACGCCTATCCGCCTCCCTCCCACGCCGGTTTGAATACGTTGATGCGCGTCGTTCGCCATTCGGGGGTAGCGTCCCCAATTACGGCGCCATCTACCGGACCGTCATCTCGCACCGCTTCGCATCCACGGCGGGTCGATTTATGTAGATATAACTGCTAAAGCCCTCGGGTATATGGACGTCTTAGCGTTTTATTCTCCGGCGCTTTTTCTTTTTCCGCCTTGGGAAAAAATCTAATTTCAAGGTGTCAAAGAAAAGCCATTTTCCATTTTCCGTAACGTCCAGTCCATATGCATACAGATGTGAATCGAGTCGGCCATCCGAATATTACCTATCATGGCTTTTACTACGAATTCTCCGCGTTCGAATGGATAAAATGACCCACAGCAAAATCTCATAGAGACTTGTTTCTGTTTTAAAGGAGAGATGGAAGAAGATGCAGGAAGATTTAGGAAGTGCAAGAAGATAAAGTAAGACGTAGGAATATGAAGCAAGACTAAAGAAGACGTAGAAAAACAAAGGGAAACGAAGGAAGAGGAGGAAAAAGGAAGAAAGACGAAAGAAGAGGAAGAATGAGGTCAAAGTCGATTACAATACTTTCTAGGGTACTAGTTGGAAAATAAAAAAGTGGCAAGGAAAAAATGACAAAGAACTACATACTAAAACCTTCATAATAATATGCAATTCTAAATGAAACACTTATGCATAGATGTAAATAAAAAATATACGAACACTCAATATCGTCCAGCTTATATAGCGGAATTATGTGGCAAAAGACGCGAGAAACTATTAGCGCTATCTGTAAGGTAATTGCACAACTTTCTATATATCTCTCAGAGTAAGAATCTTGGGTCAAGAAACTGTTTTTTCGTTGAAGCATATATATTTTTCGTCCAACGAAATTTTTTTTTTTTGTAAAACGAACGTCTACTTTTTTATAGAAGAATAACTTTTTCTTTGTTAGAGAAAAATATATTTAACATAAACATACTAAATTCTTAAATCGTAAGAATAACTAACCGTTGAAAGAACTATACTGAAATTCTTATTAGAATAAAATATTATTTGTATAAAAAAAATCCTCTTCATATACTAAATAGGCAAGAATAATTTTCCTTGATATCCAAGAATAGAGTTCTCTCTGTGTAGTCCGGAAAGTAAAATAGTGAAATGGCAAGAAAAAAAGTACTAAAACCTTCATAATAATAAAATAACTAAATTCCAAACTTTGTAATCACACCACCAAAGTGAAAATTTACGAATCCTGCAACGGATTTTGCCTTGGCGTGTTTTAAAATGAACAGGAGCAAAGTCCAGCTGAGCGAATGCATTTCGCGGGTGTGTTATATGTATGGAAATAAGAAATTGATGAGAGACGAGCAGGATTTATTCCGATCTGACCACATTCTCCCGACACCGCGCTGGCTATTCAGCTCAACAGATTTCGAAAAGGATCCCTCACTCCGGTTAATCAATTCCAAATAGTAGAACTATATACAGTCCGCGTCTCTGGTGGAATATTGATGCAGTTTGTAATCAAATCACCATTTGCTTACAAAGCAGTCGAGTTCCACAAGTAATTTGTGGAATTGTGGAATTACTTATTTAACTCATCTGAAATTTGTGGTGGTTTATTACTTGATTAAATTCTAGTTTTGTTTTTAAATCTGCAAAAGCTTTCCAGGACAATCTACTATCTCAAACACTAACGTGTCTTCTTGATCTTTAATTTGATAAGACTAACATCTTATCAATCAGTGATTAGTCTTCCACTAATCAGTGACCCAATCAATAAATATGAAACCGCGTAAGCGGAAAATATAACGATACGGTTAAATAGGCCCCACAAACTAATTTACTACAGTAATTACATACCCGTTGATTTATAATCTGTTTTCATAGGTGTGTGTATAAAGTGAATACATGCACCATCCGCGTTTAGTGCCGCATGTAATGAATATTTCCCACAAGCGTATGGCCGCACCGTGGCTCGGACGCCGCATGTGTTAACCATATTAATTGCAATTTAGCCATATAAAACAAAACGAATATCTTTGCTATTAGCAACGAACAGGTTAATGTATTGAACGGGAGGGAACTGGCGACTGACAATTAATTTCAACGCTGATTGTAATAACTGGAATTGACGGTGAATAGTGGTAAAGTTCTGAACTCGATGGAGGTAGAAATCAAGTTGTTGGAAAATAAGATTTGGCTTAGAAATAAGGCATTTTAATTGCGTGACAACCGAATGTTGAACAAAAACACAAAAATAATTATTCGCCTGTTCGAGTAAACAGCAAAAGCTGCGCCATCGTTGTTCCACCGTTTTAAATTGATTGCCGACTGTGGCCATTCTCCTCCGTCGCTAGTCATAAACAATGCGCGCGGAATAATGGCCAATTACAATTATCCGATTTGGAATTCAGGCAAAAGTCAAAACAAAGAGTCTTGTCCGCGCGGCGCGCACGGCGAGCAAATTATACCTGTCAATTTGGCCCGAGAGCCGCATTATGAAACTGAATGGTGGCGTGGCATTCAATTAAACATTAAAAGGGACTCAGCGGGCAAATTGACGTTGACTTCCAAGAATCCGTTCCGATAATGCTCAGGTTGTGGGTACCTTCCGCTTTGAGCCGACTCAAATCAATAATGAGATGATTTTTAATTCATGATAATGCGGAAAATGATATACGGGTTATTCTTTCGTATCCATATTGATTTGTTCGAGCAGCAGTCAGAAAAGTGTTGCTAAAATAATTTTGGCGAGTAAAAACAAGTCAGAGATTCTACACTCAGTCGGTGCTTCGAGCAGTACCTTAGAGTTTAGACTGATTGGTTTTTAGTTTAGGCACAAATGGTAGCAGTTTAACAAGAAAGTAAAGTGTTTTTTAAAATTGTGTGACGAAGTAGAACCTAGTTTAGAAATTTTGAAGAAAACGCGGTGTGAAATGCTTTAATGAATTTCAGCGAATTTGCTAATGGAGAGTGATAAAGCATTGTACTTAATTGATAGGTGAGATGACGTGGGTCGAGGTGAATGCGTGCATACGATGAACGGTGAGACGCGTTGTGCCGGAGGCTGGGTTCGTATTCTTCACCCAGTCGCTCTCGAAACGTATAAGCTTATTCTCATTCGATGAGCAGAAAGCGGATTTAACATGCTGTTTCAGTGACAGTTGGCGACAGTTTCGAAAAGTGGAACATTGTTCAGGAAATATTGATAAACATATACTTAATTAACTTGTTTAATGTGCAGAACAAGACCTGCCCGGGTTTATTTAGTAAGGCTTCATAACAAGATGATACTAAATATAAGTCAGAAACGTTCAAGGCAAATAAACACAAATTATCTTGAAACATGGATAGTTTATATTGTGCAGAACACTGAAAGAGATAAGAAAATAAATCTGCTGGTTTACATATTGGTGCTGGTTATATACATATAAGTTTGTACAACTATTTAATAAAATGGTACCTTTCTATCAATCATAATTAATTGCCCACCATATGTTTATTTAATTTTCACTAGATTAGGCAATAATACAGGGAATTATCTGTGCCATTCAGTATCCAATAGAAACGTTATACAAAATTGTATGAAACCAAGTGTTTGCTTATTTATAATTGCTATAGGTAAGTAGTTTATTCGTAATTGATCAATTTGAATTGATAATGTGTGTTTTGAAGTTAGGCAATCGTGCCATCTCATTAAATGCGTCGTTGCCACAATTCGACAACAATAATACTGAAGGGCTATCTTCTACCTATACTAATTACGAACTTTCAAGTGTAGGGCGCGTTCAGCGGAATCGCCCATTTTCGCCGACATTTGCGATCGAGTAGCTGCAAAATTGGGCTTTTCGATATTACTTTTGACGCTCGAATTGAAAAAAGGACACAATTCCGCGTGGACTTCGCGATATTTTGTAAATTAAATGCGTCAATTTTGAAAAAAAAATCACGTTTTTGCACCTCTTCGGGTGAAGGCGAACCTCGAGAAAATGTCACGTGACGTCTAGAAATTCCGACAAGCGGATCGATGAACGTCAAAAATTTACATTTTTTATCCGTTCCTGCCGACCTTATAAAAGCCGCTCGCTCTCATGTCTTACGATAAGATCCCTCTAAATACCCTTCGCAAAGAGTTTTGAGCAAAAAAACGGTCTTAAAAACAATTTTCGATCCAAAAAAATCGATTTTTGTCGACCCGTGTTTTGCTGCTATTACCACAGTAACGTCAAACCCGAAACGCCCCCTGCCGGACATTCGTAACAACAGTAACAGATAGCACATAACCTAAAATGTATCCTAAAATGTCCATATTGCGAATGTGGACAGGTGGGAAGCCTTAACCACATATTTCTAGAATGCCCAATAACTAAAATCGAAAATTTTGACTTATACACAGAGCTAGTCAAAAATACTAAATTCTGAAACCATTCGCTATGTTGGTGTTCGCTATGAAACGTATACGTCTCTGAGCGAATGTTCTGAAGAATAGTGGTCCTGGTCGATGACGGCTGTGATTAATTCTATATCGACGTCCGAGTGGGGGCCACCCGCCGCGGTCCGAACCGCGCGCCCGTGAACTAAAATAACAAAAACAGCGTGAGCCGTAATTAATTTAAATCGCTCTTCAGGTCCGTACGACTCTCTATCACCACACTACACCTCGCCTCCTATTGTCTCCGACAAATCGTTCTATTTTTCTAAGTTATTTGTTTCCGTGCGCCTCTTCCAGTTGTTGCAATTGGTGATCAGGTATACAGTTCACTCAAACTAATACCAACAATATACAAAAATGCTGTTTTTTGAAAGGCATTCTTCAAAAGCATTCTTGGTCAATAATTATATTATCCATATCCAGAAAGTTTCACTCTCGAAACTCCCAAGAACTCGTTATTACCATACCATAAAATTAAACATAATCCCCAAAATCTTACACAATGCGGAAGTATCCTCACTGACCTCCCTCGCATTATATAAGACGCATATGCATCCGACAACCGCCATCCATTCAACCCTCATTAATAATTAAAGATGCACTCCCAAATGCAGTAGTAAATTTGTCCGATTGTCACGTGTAATTATATTTCGTTTGTGTGTCGCACCTGGTTAACAGTTGCCGAGCGTGCCCCAGTGTGACATGTGTCCGCACTGGCACGTCCTAAACAGAATCGACAATCCGTTGTTCCCGTCAAAACTTTCGACTTTAAAGTAGGAATTGAACGTAACGTAGGCGGAATATTTTTGTAATTTAGGCACGGGACACGCATCCGAATGTCACCTGCTGTTTTGGAACGCGTCGGAAGACTTCTTATGAAACGTTTAGGACCGCATAATTAGACTATGCAGGAAGGTCTCCGTGTGGAGTGGCTAAGATTTTTAAATAGGCCAGCTGTTTACTTGCTATGTTTGCGGTTTATGTTATTGTAATTAGAAGATGGTAATTATGGACGATTATAAAAATCAGCTGTCTGCAAGTTTTATTTTATTTCAATTCCGATATTGTACGAAATAGTAAAGACAGCTGCTAGCTGAAAAGTAAACCGAAAGAAAACTATGACCGATAACAACCCATCGCGAAAAAGAAGCAGCGATCCGTTTGACGAATGCGGTCGATCTTTCCATCGTCGATGTAATCGCGTAGTTTTCAACGTCCCGTAAACAAACTATGGACCTCGAGTTACGACTTCCGGAAATGGCGACAACCGGCCCCGCAAAACTACGCGATAAAGAACTCCACGATTGACATTTTATAAGTCATAAAAATCACTTGTAACAAAACACTTTGTAGAGAAATTCGAATAAATCACGTCGCGTTTTTCTCCAGCTCCACGACGTCGAATTAGACTTTTTCTCCTTGGCATACCCTCATACGGGCAATGAAAAAGAATAAAGCGCAAAAACGCCCAACTCTCTCTCACACACACACATATGTCAACGTATACAGGAGCGAACAAAAGTAACGAATAACAAGTTTAGACAGAAAATATCTCAATAAAAGTTTCTCAGTTACAATTTTCTTAGGGGCCCATCCTCCAGTGACGTTAGATATGTTTACCAATTCACAGATCAATTAGCTGTCTAAACCGTTTGAAATTCAAGAATTGGAGAAGGTTTACACGCATCAATATGTCAGCCAGGTAGTCGGAAAGTTGGTCGAGGTCTTCTATTTGAAAACAGCAATAAGAATTCGTTCAACTTCGATATGCTTTACTTTTGTTACATCCCTGTATTTTATTTCATCCCCTGGGATTTTATTTTCTTAGGGGCCCATCCTCCAGTGACGTTAGATATGTTTACCAATTTACTGATCAATCAGCTGTCTAAGCAGTTTGAAATTCAAGAATTGGAGAAGGTTTACACGCATCAATATGTCAGCCAGGTAGTCGGAAAGTTGGTCGAGGTCTTCTATTTGAAAACAGCAATAAGAATTCGTTCAACTTCGATATGCTTTACTTTTGTTACATCCCTGTATTTTATTTCATCCCCTGGGATTTTATTTTCTTAGGGGCCCATCCTCCAGTGACGTTAGATATGTTTACCAATTAACAGATCAATTAGCTGTCTAAACCGTTTGAAATTCAAGAATTGGAGAAGGTTTACACGCATCAATATGTCAGCCAGGTAGTCGGAAAGTTGGTCGAGGTCTTCTATTTGAAAACAGCAATAAGAATTCGTTCAACTTCGATATGCTTTACTTTTGTTACATCCCTGTATTTTATTTCATCCCCTGGGATTTTATTTTCTTAGGGGCCCATCCTCCAGTGACGTTAGATATGTTTACCAATTTACAGATCAATCAGCTGTCTAAGCAGTTTGAAATTCAAGAATTGGAGAAAGTTTACACGCATCAATATGTCAGCCAGGTAGTCGGAAAGTTGGTCGAGGTCTTCTATTTGAAAACAGCAATAAGAATTCGTTCAACTTCGATATGCTTTACTTTTGTTACATCCCTGTATTTTATTTCATCCCCTGGGATTTTATTTTCTTAGGGACCCATCCTCCAGTGACGTTAGATATGTTTACCAATTTACAGATCAATCAGCTGTCTAAGCAGTTTGAAATTCAAGAATTGGAGAAGGTTTACACGCATCAATATGTCAGCCAGGTAATCGGAAAGTTGGTCGAGGTCTTCTATTTGAAAACAGCAATAAGAATTCGTTCAACTTCGATATGCTTTACTTTTGTTACATCCCTGTATTTTATTTCATCCCCTGGGATTTTATTTTCTTAGGGGCCCATCTTCCAGTGACGTTAGATATGTTTACCAATTTACTGATCAATCAGCTGTCTAAGCAGTTTGAAATTCAAGAATTGGAGAAGGTTTACACGCATCAATATGTCAGCCAGGTAATCGGAAAGTTGGTCGAGGTCTTCTATTTGAAAACAGCAATAAGAATTCGTTCAACTTCGATATGCTTTACTTTTGTTACATCCCTGTATTTTATTTCATCCCCTGGGATTTTATTTTCTTAGGGGCCCATCTTCCAGTGACGTTAGATATGTTTACCAATTTACTGATCAATCAGCTGTCTAAGCAGTTTGAAATTCAAGAATTGGAGAAGGTTTACACGCATCAATATGTCAGCCAGGTAGTCGGAAAGTTGGTCGAGGTCTTCTATTTGAAAACAGCAATAAGAATTCGTTCAACTTCGATATGCTTTACTTTTGTTACATCCCTGTATTTTATTTCATCCCCTGGGATTTTATTTTCTTAGGGGCCCATCCTCCAGTGACGTTAGATATGTTTACCAATTTACTGATCAATCAGCTGTCTAAGCAGTTTGAAATTCAAGAATTGGAGAAGGTTTACACGCATCAATATGTCAGCCAGGTAGTCGGAAAGTTGGTCGAGGTCTTCTATTTGAAAACAGCAATAAGAATTCGTTCAACTTCGATATGCTTTACTTTTGTTACATCCCTGTATTTTATTTCATCCCCTGGGATTTTATTTTCTTAGGGGCCCATCTTCCAGTGACGTTAGATATGTTTACCAATTTACTGATCAATCAGCTGTCTAAGCAGTTTGAAATTCAAGAATTGGAGAAGGTTTACACGCATCAATATGTCAGCCAGGTAATCGGAAAGTTGGTCGAGGTCTTCTATTTGAAAACAGCAATAAGAATTCGTTCAACTTCGATATGCTTTACTTTTGTTACATCCCTGTATTTTATTTCATCCCCTGGGATTTTATTTTCTTAGGGGCCCATCTTCCAGTGACGTTAGATATGTTTACCAATTTACTGATCAATCAGCTGTCTAAGCAGTTTGAAATTCAAGAATTGGAGAAGGTTTACACGCATCAATATGTCAGCCAGGTAGTCGGAAAGTTGGTCGAGGTCTTCTATTTGAAAACAGCAATAAGAATTCGTTCAACTTCGATATGCTTTACTTTTGTTACATCCCTGTATTTTATTTCATCCCCTGGGATTTTATTTTCTTAGGGGCCCATCCTCCAGTGACGTTAGATATGTTTACCAATTTACTGATCAATCAGCTGTCTAAGCAGTTTGAAATTCAAGAATTGGAGAAGGTTTACACGCATCAATATGTCAGCCAGGTAGTCGGAAAGTTGGTCGAGGTCTTCTATTTGAAAACAGCAATAAGAATTCGTTCAACTTCGATATGCTTTACTTTTGTTACATCCCTGTATATCAGAGCAGTGCTGTATATAGAAACGGTCGGTTAGACGTTGGCGTAAAACTCGGGGGGTTGTAGCGACGGGGGTGAAACATAAAACGAGTTCTAGATTGAAACAAGTGATATATAGTCAGTGACGTGCGCCATTAGTGTGTCCGAAAATATTAATCTCCACGAAAAATGAAAAAACAGACCAGCGATACGTGTTGTTTACTTGAAATGAGTTTCCCCCATTTTTCCTGAAACCCTCTCGTCCCCCTTACACTGTCCCCTGCGCGCCCCCTGGACGGCCGCGCCACGAGAATAGACGTATATCTTATTCCCAAGCCCTGGTGATATATTAAATTATTCTTTTGTTTTATTTATGGGAGACGGTAGGGATGATGCGGTAATATTAAATGTCTTCGCGAATATTAAGGATGGATAGAGTTGTTTTTTATTTTATTTTAAGTATTAAATAAGTCGTATATGTTCAAGTAGTGAACACGATCTCTTTATCTCAGCATTTTGCAGAGATTGCAGAGAGTATAAAATTTATTTATTTCTTCTCAGGGCAGATTTCATACCTATTGACAAAGAAATTTGTGTTCCAATATGTATTTTCGTTAATTTTCTGATCAGTCAAATTCATTTACGTTCCAGATTTGGTATGTATTCGCTAACGTTGTCGTCCATCGCGTATGAAAATATATCCGCGAAGGCCGCAATCTTTTCAGTATTGATGGCGAATATAAATTATAGTATATAAATATTGTGGAAGGCATTTTAGATATCGGGTTATAGTGGTTGCGCTAACAGAGCTTCCCCATTGCCGGTCCATCGAAACTGTTTTCCGTACGTGCTCGCGAATATCTCAAACATTTTGTCCGAAATTTCATAAACCGCTTATCTTGTATCAATATTTGTAATTTAAAAGATGAATCGGCTCGGGCACTCAGCAACCAGCTCGAGAAGAATGCCGTTTTCTCGCCTACCATCATGGCCCTTGTCTGTTTGCCAGTTTATATTTTATCTCTACCTCTTTGGATCGGAAATATGCCCTCGTCTTTGCTTAGAGGAATAATAAATCTAATCAAATGTAATAAAGATGACAAAAGATTATGTTTGTTATTAGCAAACTTCTTATTTACGATATTTTGGATGGTTTTATTTTTGGTGATGTCAAAACAGATGTTAAAATGTGAAAGATTCAATGTGAAAGTTTGAATATTCTAACAAAATGCTTGTCATGCTATCTCTACCTATACTAATTACGAACTTTCAAGTGTAGGGCGCGTTCAGCGGAGGCGATTCCGCTGAACGCGCCGATTTTCGCCGACATTTGCGATCGAGTAGCTGCAAAATTGGGTTTTTCGATATTACTTTTGACGCTCGAATTAAAAAAGGACACAATTCCGCGTGGACTGCGCGATATATTGTAAATTAAATGCGTCAATTTTGAAAAAAAATCACGTTTTTGCACCTCTTCGGGTGAAGGCGAACCTCGAGAAAATGTCACGTGACGTCTAGAAATTCCGACAAGCGGATCTATGAACGTCAAAAATTTACATTTTTTATCCGTTCCTGCCGACCTTATAAAAGCCGCTCGCTCTCATGTCTTACGATAAGATCGCTCTAAATACCCTTCGCAAAGAGTTTTGAGCAAAAAAACGGCCTTAAAAACAATTTTCGATCCAAAAAATCGATTTTTGTCGACCCGTGTTTTGCTGCTATTACCACAGTAACGTCAAACCCGAAACGCCCCCTGCCGGACATTCGTAACAACAGTAACAGATAGCAGATAACCTAAAATGTATCCTAAAATGTCCATATTGCGAATGTGGACAGGTGGGAAGCCTTAACCACATATTTCTAGAATGCCCAATAACTAAAATCGAAAATTTTGACTTATACACAGAGCTAGTTCGAACATACAAAAAATAATATGACAATAATATGGCTGTCCTGCATCAGGCGATTTTAACCCATGACGACATAACTTTATTCTAATCTACACAAATATAGGATTTTAGAAGTATTTGAAACACTTGCACGAGAGTTAAATGTCACTAAATTTCGAATAGCAAAGATCCAAATTGATAGTTAATCTGTTCGATTAGTTTTAATATATAGGTACAGAGCATACTATGCTTACTAATTATTAAAAAATCCATTTTAAATAACCTAAACACGGATTTTAATGACGCAAAAAACCTCAGAAGCTTTACCTAATGAATTCCAATAAAATCTTCAATGGAAATCTTTAATGGAATACCTCAGAAATATCACCTCGAGGACAAAAAGGAATGCTCCCGTTTCCGATACGCGCGTCAGCCGGCTACTTAATGAAAATTCAATATTTATTTCCATTTTTCCAATTAGACCCTAATGAAAATAAATTATGGCGCACCCTTATAAATCCACGTCGGGTCATTACCTAAGACGGCGTATTTTTTCGGGGGCGCGGGCGCCTTTGTTTAGCGCACTTTTAAGCGGGGAAATCCGGACGCGCGGTGAATAGACCCAGTCGGTTGGATATTTTTTTTCTTTACGCCGAACCGCGGGAGTTATAATTTGGCGTTTAAATTACCGGCATGAAAGGATGGAGTGGCACGCTGCAGTATTTAGAAAAACAATGGGGGTCGTCGCGTCTTTTTTTTGCTCTGAAAGGGATGCTCTCGCGTTTCTTTTGTATACCTTATTATCGTGATGTGATTAAGGAAACGGAAGGGGGGCGCTTTCCGACTTGAAAATGGATTATAACTTGGTCTTTATTCATTGTTTTGGATCAGTTGTATTCATGAACGTACACAGGGGGGAATTTTATCAATACAACACAAATATCTTTGAGTGGAGAATATCACTTGTTTCTATATCCGCAGAAAAACCATTTTAAGTATGAAGGAACTGCTTGAAAGGAATTAGGTCTGTTTTAAGCGATATATACGTATACATGTATATTTTTCACCCAACAAAATATTGTTGTTGTTGTAAAACGAACGTCTTACTCTTTTTATATGTAGAACAATAACATTTTCCTCGTTAGAGCAAAATATACTCAACATAAACATACTAAACTCTTAAACCGGAAGAATAACTATCCGTTGAAATAACTATAACATATACTGAAATTCCTATTACCATAAAATATTATTTGGATAGCAAAAATAACCTCTTTATGGTATGGATATCCAAGAATAGAGTATGCTCTGTGTAGGCTATTCCAGTACAATCCTGATTTTCCTCATAATCCTTGTAAGTCACCCATGAAATAAAACACTTATGCATAGATGTGTAAGCAAACAATATACAAACACTCAATATCGTCAAACTTATATAGCGGTAATATGTGGCAAAAGACGCGAGAAACTGTTAGCGCCATCTGTAAAGTAATTGCACAACTTTCTATGTATCTCTCAGAGTAAGAATCTTGGGGCAAGAAACTGTTTTTTTTTGTTGAAGCATATATATTTTTCGTCCAACGAAATATCTTTGTTGTAAGACGAATGTCTACTTTTTTATTGAAGAATAACTTTTTCTTTTTCAGAGAAAAATATGTTTGACGTAAACATACTAAATTCTTAAATCATAAGAATAACTAACCTACACTATACACGCAAGAATAATTTTTCTTGATATCCAAGAATAGAGTTCTTCTCTCTGTGAGTTCAGTGAATATTGAAACCGCTTCTCCTTGCAGTTTAAAGGTAATAACGACTAACTTGATGGAGATGTACTAAAGTCGTATCAAAAAGCCACGACGACTTGAATATGCCTTCATATATTTCAGTATAAGCATCGAAACGAACGGTGACTAGTCTGGGCGCTGTCACCGCGGCAAAATTATAGTTACAATAACTCAATCACGATTTAGTTTTATTCCCGCGCTGAACGCGAGAGAGAAAGAGAGAGAGAGAGGGAGAGTTGGGACCGGCCACAGTCGACCGAACGAAGGGAAGGTAAAAATTAAATTCTGAGAACAAAAAGTCCGGGTCGCGAAAAAAAGAACCAATCGAGGTGGACAATATAAATATTTTGTTTATGCATTCACAACAAAAATTATGTTGACAAGTAAACAAAGGCGAGATAAGTCGCGATATGCCGAGCGGTAACCTCGCGAGTTATAGCTAACCCCTTCGCAACAGACCATACAAAGAGTGTCTGCGAAAAAGTGGTTTGTTATACTGGTAGATTTTATTGGTCAACTACGTATAGACGTACAACAGACTGGCCGCTGACGTTTTGCTCTTGCCCTGTTGCGAATGTGCATAGAACCTTAATCAAAATTTTCTCTTATTCTGCGCGGCTGTCGTTAAGGGGTATGCGAGATTATTTATTTATGGACCAGTGTAATTCAGTTTGCACGGTTGCTTCATTTCGCGAACACGCGTTCCGCGCGGACAACGATATATAAATGCGTACGGTACGCGAAAGCGCATACTGTCACTGCTAAGCCCTAACCAAACTAGCGCGGACATGGACACGGACACGAACACGATACCTTCTCTAGCAATAAACACTAATTTTAACCACCTTGGCGTATCTCAACAACTAATTAATTCTAATTCCACCAACCACTCCCAAAACACAGATTGTACATCTTCATTTCGCTTCAACAAACATTGCGTCCGTGTTCGTGTCCGCATATCCGCGATAGTTTGAGTAGACCTTCACGCTGAAAGACAGCACGGAATGTGATACATGTCATAGCCGTACCACGGTCTAATAACTGTCCGTGACTTTGCTCTCGCACAGGTATACGTTTTGCTTCTTATGGGATACTGCACAGACTGCACAGGCCATACAGCGATTTTAATTATTTAACATTGCGGATGTCGGTTACCATTATGGAATGGTCGCAATGACGAACGTCAAAGGAGCTAGGTGGATGTTTCCCGATGTAATTAGCCGTAATGCCCGCTCCTTCGGTCTCACACATACCGAACAGTAACGACCTACAGCGTTGTTAACATCTGCTGTAGTTCTTTCAATTTTATACACGTTTCATATAAGTGGTTGATATATAGATTTGTTACTGTAAAACTTGAAAAGATAAAAACGATACTCCTTTTGTAGTTTTCTCCCACAAACTGTTTAGGAACCACTGCAACCTACACTGTTTTTGGCCACAATCTGACAACCGGAAGTAATAAATTTTTGCATTTTTCTGCATCAGATACTTCATATATTGAAACGTAGCGAATACTTAAATAAGTAGGTAACAGAGGTCCGAAACTTTTCGGATTATAAAACCCCCAAACCGTATTATCTCCTCCAAACTTATACTTAAAAGAAAACAAACATTCCTTATACATTTGAATCTCGGCGCAGCAGGGAGAGCGAAGGCGTACATATTTCGCGTGTGTATAGAAGGAGATACGACGTGCAGAGGCCGCCACCGTCGTCGCCGCGAAATGGAAAATTTTTAGCGAGCGCTGCGAGGGGGTTGTGGGGCGGCTAGAGGGGGTTCAATATTCCGTCCAAACGTAGACGCAGAATATTAACTCGGCCATATTAATACCGTATAGTCATACATTAGTCGTCTATATAAAAATTTTAATATCTCCCGCTGTTTGCATATTTACCTACTCCACTCTCAACCTTGGCGGAAAGTTATTGGCTTGACGTAGGAATTATTGCCGCTGTCCTACCCACTAAATGTGCTCGGGTAATATTGCGGTAATAATGGGGTTTATTAACTGGCTTTATTTTACGTTAATTGGACGTAAAGTTGTATGGGTAGTTCAGTTTTTATTGATACTGAAAACGGAATTTCTATCATTGTGTAGTGGATAGTATATCTAATAATGACCGTTATATATATATGAACTATTTTAATGTACTGGTGGGTAGACTCAACATTAAAATTCTTCATGATGAGTTAAGAATTTCTTAAACATTTCGAAGAGAAAAACAACATTTTTGTACTTTCATGCCGGCAGAAAAGGACACAAAGTGTTATTTAACCGAGTAGTACCCTCCTCAAAAGTTATTCCGTGCTTGGACGGCCCCAAATTATTTTCCCTTCAAATAACAATCTGGCTTAAATTTACGGCTGGACTTCTGCGGAGACCTGATGCAAATGTATGCTAAAAGGATGCGGCCCATGCTTATGGATAGGCGACCCGGCACTAAACATAGAAGAATGACGGAGAGGCAGGGAAAAGGAAAAAAGGCATCCGGCTTGTACCGCGCCGTCTATTTTTTTGTGACGCAAATGAGCGTCTTTGTTTGCTTAATGTTAAGTTATTCCGGTCACATTTTAAAATATAATACATGCAAGGAGGCATCGTTATTGACTGGACGGTACGCGCTTGCGTGCCTGACGTCGGTGCGTGAACACGCGGCGGCGCGACGAACACGTTTTTCCTTCAGGATATGGAATGTCCTGAATTCTCACCTTTACTACGTAATTGAGAGTGTGTTTAAAAAGTATGCGGTTATCTAGCTAGTAACATCGGGTTATTAACTTATTACTATAACTTTTAAACTATAAAATTTTGATATTCTGCATAGAGAGAACTCTATTCTTGGATATCAAGAAAAATTATACTTAATAATATTTTATTCTAATAAGAATTTCAAGAATTAGGTATGTTTTTGTTAAGTATATTTTTCTCTGACGAAGAAAAAGTTATTCTTCAATAAAAAAAGAATTTCAAGAATTAGGTATGTTTTTGTTAAGTATATTTTTCTCTGACGAAGAAAAAGTTATTCTTCAATAAGAAAAGAATTTCAAGAATTAGGTATGTTTTTGTTAAGTATATTTTTCTCTGACGAAGAAAAAGTTATTCTTCAATAAAAAAAGAATTTCAAGAATTAGGTATGTTTTTGTTAAGTATATTTTTCTCTGACGAAGAAAAAGTTATTCTTCAATAAAAAAAGAATTTCAAGAATTAGGTATGTTTTTGTTAAGTATATTTTTCTCTGACGAAGAAAAAGTTATTCTTCAATAAAAAAAGAATTTCAAGAATTAGGTATGTTTTTGTTAAGTATATTTTTCTCTGACGAAGAAAAAGTTATTCTTCAATAAAAAAAGAATTTCAAGAATTAGGTATGTTTTTGTTAAGTATATTTTTCTCTGACGAAGAAAAAGTTATTCTTCAATAAAAAAAGAATTTCAAGAATTAGGTATGTTTTTGTTAAGTATATTTTTCTCTGACGAAGAAAAAATTATTCTTCAATAAAAAAAAGAATTTCAAGAATTAGGTATGTTTTTGTTAAGTATATTTTTCTCTGACGAAGAAAAAGTTATTCTTCAATAAAAAAAGAATTTCAAGAATTAGGTATGTTTTTGTTAAGTATATTTTTCTCTGACGAAGAAAAAGTTATTCTTCAATAAAAAAACAATTTCAAGAATTAGGTATGTTTTTGTTAAGTATATTTTTCTCTGACGAAGAAAAAGTTATTCTTCAATAAAAAAAGAATTTCAAGAATTAGGTATGTTTTTGTTAAGTATATTTTTCTCTGACGAAGAAAAAGTTATTCTTCAATAAGAAAAGAATTTCAAGAATTAGGTATGTTTTTGTTAAGTATATTTTTCTCTGACGAAGAAAAAGTTATTCTTCAATAAAAAAAGAATTTCAAGAATTAGGTATGTTTTTGTTAAGTATATTTTTCTCTGACGAAGAAAAAGTTATTCTTCAATAAAAAAAGAATTTCAAGAATTAGGTATGTTTTTGTTAAGTATATTTTTCTCTGACGAAGAAAAAGTTATTCTTCAATAAAAAAAGAATTTCAAGAATTAGGTATGTTTTTGTTAAGTATATTTTTCTCTGACGAAGAAAAAGTTATTCTTCAATAAAAAAAGAATTTCAAGAATTAGGTATGTTTTTGTTAAGTATATTTTTCTCTGACGAAGAAAAAGTTATTCTTCAATAAAAAAAGAATTTCAAGAATTAGGTATGTTTTTGTTAAGTATATTTTTCTCTGACGAAGAAAAAATTATTCTTCAATAAAAAAAAGAATTTCAAGAATTAGGTATGTTTTTGTTAAGTATATTTTTCTCTGACGAAGAAAAAGTTATTCTTCAATAAAAAAAGAATTTCAAGAATTAGGTATGTTTTTGTTAAGTATATTTTTCTCTGACGAAGAAAAAGTTATTCTTCAATAAAAAAACAATTTCAAGAATTAGGTATGTTTTTGTTAAGTATATTTTTCTCTGACGAAGAAAAAGTTATTCTTCAATAAAAAAAGAATTTCAAGAATTAGGTATGTTTTTGTTAAGTATATTTTTCTCTGACGAAGAAAAAGTTATTCTTCAATAAAAAAAGAATTTCAAGAATTAGGTATGTTTTTGTTAAGTATATTTTTCTCTGACGAAGAAAAAGTTACTCTTCAATAAAAAAAGAATTTCAAGAATTAGGTATGTTTTTGTTAAGTATATTTTTCTCTGACGAAGAAAAAGTTATTCTTCAATAAAAAAAGAATTTCAAGAATTAGGTATGTTTTTTTTAAGTATATTTTTCTCTGACGAATAAAAATAAAAAAAGTAGACGTTTGTCTTACAACAAAAATATTTCGTTGGATGAAAAATATATATGCTTCAACCAAAAAACTGTTTCTTGAGCCACGATTCTTGCTTTGAGAGATACATCTTCTGTTGCACAACTTACTGTTGTGCAATTATTCTACAGATGGCGCTAACAGTTTCTCACGTCTTTTGCCACATATCACCGCTATATAAGTTCGACGATACTGAGTGTTCGTATATTGTCTTCTTATCTATGCATAAGTGTTTTATTTCATGGGTGACTTACAAGGATTATGACGAAAACCAGGATTGTAGTGGAATAGCCTACACAGAGAGAACTCTATTCTTGGATATCAAGAAAAAATGTTCTTGCTTATGTACTGTAGCATGAAGAGGATATTTTGCTATCGAAATAATATTTTATTGTAATAAGAATTTCAATATATTATGTAGTTATTTCAACGGCTAGTTATTCTTCCGGTTTAAGAGTTTAATATGTTTATGTTGAGTATATTTTGTTCTGACGAAGAAAATGTTATTCTTCTACATATGAAAAGAGTAAGACGTTCGTTTTAGAACAACAATAAAATTTCTTGGGCGAAAATATACATTCTTCAACGAACAAACAGTTTCTTGACCCAAAAATATCTACGTATCACTTAAAACAGACGTAATTCCTTTCAAGCAGTTCCTTCATACTTGAAACAAGAAAACGTAATATTTGGAACATCAAGAAAATCATATACTTACTCTGAGAATTTTGTATTTTACTTGAACCAACCAAATGATCTTTCTGCAGACATAGAAACAAGTGATATTCTCCACTCAAAGATATTCGTGTTGTATCGAATAAAATTTTCCCTCTGTGTGTTTTTTCTGTGAAGTTTTTTTTTGCAAATGAATGACGTTGAAGAAATGTACATTTGAAATTTTTGCATTAGGGTCTTTTATGAAAAGAAATGCACAATTGAAAATAAGGGAACTTATTAAGGTTTTAATGGCAGGTAATTTGTAGGTATCTATAGAATGGTACTTGACACACTGAAAGTACATGAATTTTACATAAATACAACAGTGAACAAGGCAAACAATGGATTGTTTTTTCCTGATTCTGGAACATAAAGCTTTATCCATTCTGTTTTATGACAATCCATTCTGCTTTATGAAAAGACACAACAATAACCGATATTAAAACCCTTACTCATTCAATTCATTCCACAAAATCTATTAAAACCATCACAGAAGATTAACTAAGAATTACTTGGAAATAATTACTTTATCCAGCCAGTCATTGGTCTGCTTGAGTGGTCGGGCGACTTCATTTTTCTTGTTGGCCAGGCGTCGAGCCAGCCTCCGGGCGAGTGCCCGCGTCTACGCAGTAGTTAAGAGAATATAAGAGACCAGTAATTAAAGCACGGAAACCACACCCCTCGACCGTCGAGTCCACCAATCGGCAACGTTGATTGCGTAATTAGAACAAGTCGCTATCTTGGCTCGCTCCAATCCAACGGGCCGACCGTAGGCCTGCTACTGGTCCTGCAGAACTCCTTTGGTAAGCCTCATTGGACGGAATATTCCTGGGAACAAAAAGATTAACTGTACTAAGAGCGATGATAGGAGATATTTAAAGAAATTCCTACAGACTACAGAATTAGGATTCTTTTCGTGAAGAGCTTTCATTTCTTTATTCAAAGTTCCCACTTTCGTTTTTATATTTAACTTACCATCAAATTATTGATATAAAATTCAATCATTCTCCAGAAATATATACCTTAAACCTATCTACATCAAACATTGATCGGGAAATCTTTATTACAGACCGTTTTCGTCCTATTATAAGCCGTAACGTAGTGGAAAGACCGTTTTTATCGTAATTTCCTCTAAAGGCAAGAAACCCCCCCAAAAAAAGGTCCTCAATTATAAATCTTTGTTAGTACTTCTGCGTATAACCCTGTTCCCGATCCATTAGTGCTTAATGGCGTGTTTACAGTCCCGTTTCATGTTTCCAGAAAAAGCTCTCTGATTAGATCGACCAACCAATGGTGAGCATACACACCCCTTAAAAATATTTTTTCTTGAGTAACGCTTTGATATAAACAAGAAGCTTTATGTCATTTTTTCTAGCCAAAGTTTCAGTTTCCTTTTTTGACATTATTGTGTAACCCAAACTGAGAAAACTGCAACAAAATCAGTTAACAAATTATATAAATTCAAAGAATATGCAAAAGACACAAAAATGTTGAAGTAAGTAGTTTTGATTAACTACCTCTGAGTATATGTCAAAATTTTCGATTTTAGTTATTGGGCATTCTAGAAATATGTGGTTAAGGCTTCCCACCTGTCCACATTCGCAATATGGACATTTTAGGATACATTTTAGGTTATCTGCTATCTGTTACTGTTGTTACGAATGTCCGGCAGAGGGCGTTTCGGGTTTGACGTTACTGTGGTAATAGCAGCAAAACACGGGTCGACAAAAATCGATTTTTTGGATTGAAAATTGTTTTTAAGGCCGTTTTTTTGCTCAAAACTCTTTGCGAAGGGTATTTAGAGGGATCTTATCGTAAGACATGAGAGCGAGCGGCTTTTATAAGGTCGGCAGGAACGGATAAAAAATGTAAATCTTTGACGTTCATCGATCCGCTTGTCGGAATTTCTAGACGTCACGTGACATTTTCTCGAGGTTCGCCTTCACCCGAAGAGGTGCAAGAACGTGATTTTTTTTCAAAATTGACGCATTTAATTTACAAAATATCGCGCAGTCCACGCGGAATTGTGTCCTTTTTTCAATTCGAGCGTCAAAAGTAATATCGAAAAGCCCAATTTTGCAGCTAGTCGATCGCAAATGTCGGCGAAAATGGGCGATTCCGCTGAACGCGCCCTACACTTGAAAGTTCGTAATTAGTATAGGTAGACTAGCTTATTAATTCGAAAGAATTATTTCAAATATGGCGCCAACGTGCCCCAAGCGCCCCTATGTCACGGTTTCATGCTTTTAGAGTGAAATAGACGATAGTTGAAGAGAGAAACGAGATATCGGGGGTCATGGAAAATAACGTTTACTGCGCTGTCTGTCTAGTCTGTGGTGGTAATAGCAGCAAAACACGGGTCGACAAAAATCGATTTTTTGGATCGAAAATTGTTTTTAAGGCCGTTTTTTTGCTCAAAACTCTTTGCGAAGGGTATTTAGAGGGATCTTATCGTAAGACATGAGTGCGAGCGGCTTTTATAAGGTCGGCAGGAACGGATAAAAAATGTAAATTTTTGACGTTCATCGATCCGCTTGTTGGAATTTCTAGACATCACGTGACATTTTCTCGAGGTTCGCCTTCACCCGAAGAGGTGCAAAAACGTGATTTTTTTCAAAATTGACGCATTTAATTTACAAAATATCGCGCAGTTCACACGGAATTGTGTCCGTTTTTCAATTCGAGCTTCAAAAGTAATATCGAAAAGCCCAATTTTGCAGCTACTCGATCGCAAATGTCGGCGAAAATGGGCGATTCCGCTGAACACGCCCTACACTTGAAAGTTCGTAATTAGTATAGGTAGAGATATATAGCAACATGAAAGTATATAGTACACAAATCAATGTGGCGTAATAAACGTTTGTTTAAGTAGCCGTCAATAATTACCGTAGAGATTGTGAACGCAGACAATAAATGTCTGTAATGGAAACAAAGGTGCGGTGGACACGCATGATTAGGTTCAAATCGGTAACCGAGAGACTTTACGAGGTAACAATCTTAGCGGCGAATTAACAATATCCGCGCTTATTTACAGCCTTGACTCGTCGGCAATTGTTCTAATTGACAGAAAACAATCGCTACCTACCTACCTACCGTCTATAATACCGGAGGCAAAAGCAGTCAATAAGAGACAAAGGGCGTCGGCCACCGAAGAATATTCGTATACCTACGCCGCTCAATTCCATACATAATTCATTTGTAAGTGTTTGTATCATTACAATTTAAACAATGGCCGCGGCGCGCCGCAATAATATCGCATCTGGATATATACGACGGCATTGGAATACGAAAGTTGGTTCGTTCGGTATACTCCTTTAATGCAATTTACCGAAAAAGGTCTAACACCATCAATTACTAAAAGGGGAGTCACGTTCGTCGGACGGGTGGCAATATTTCCCGGTATCGAAAACAAAAGCCCCGCTATAAGGACGCTCTCCGGGATACATTTTTCATGTAAATGGTGTCTCATATCGCATAAAGCAATCGTTTACAATACATAAATCCGCGGAAATCAAAGCTGGCGCGCTCGATGCCCCGGTTGGGCAGCGCCCGTTTAGCCTAAGCTCACCTCGCAGGAGCCATCTGGCGGACGCGACCAAAAATATGCACGGCATAAAAATAAAATACACGCTCGCACACCAGCACCGCACCGCTCGCCTCCGAGCTTTTATGTATGCGTCTTCTGTATGTATACGTATGTGTTTGTATGTGTCTCGTGTGTGTATGTATGTATGTGTTGGATGGTGGATGCGCGGATACAGGACGTCACAACGGAGAACTTAATTTAATATTTCTAATGCAAGCATAAATAAAATATATGCCGGAGCGCGGTTTGCGCATCCGATATGTCGGCCGTTCTCATTTTTGCCGTATCTGCGGATGAATTATGTAAAGCTCGAGCAAAAAAATACGCGCGCATGTGGCGGATATGGCCCCCAACGAACGACAAACATGTTTTTATTGGGACTTAATCATTTTCGAGGGGCTGATTTTCTTACGCATGGGTAATTCCACGTCATATTAACGTGTTTTTGAAACACAAAATTTTAAAGATCGTAGCTAATTTTTTTATGTGTAATTTCAAAATTACCGAATCCCAAAGCGAAAAAATGAGTGTAGCAGAACTAACTGACTAGAAAAGGTTTAGAAAAAGGATTTTTTCTACTTTGCATTCACAATGCACACATTGTAACACTGTTTTCGGTGTTACAATTAACAAATTATAACACAGTTTTTAGTAACTTTTTTCTAAGATTGGTGACATTGATTTCAAATGCATGTCAAACGAAAATACACATAACCACAAAAGTAAGCACAAACTGATTTTTTAGAATCGCACAAACTGCGAAGTATGTATATTTTTATACATATTTAAACATGCGTGTTGCATCCTAGGTTTCGTACTACTAGTATATGATGGTATATAATAATTATCAATAATTACTTTTTCACAGATATTTGAATTTAAGTGACAGATGACAGTGTTACCAACGGTTGCAACCATAAATACTCTAGATTGGAATTTTACCTAATATACTTCTAAATTTTTATAAAATTAATGACGCAAAGTAGAAAAAATAGTATATTACACTCGTTTTATAAGACATATTGGCACATTCGTTCATTTGGGGCACTCGTCGCTGGCGCTCCTCGTGCCCCAAACAACTCATGCGCCAATTTGACGTCTTATAAAACTTGTATAATAATATACTATTCTAGGATTCTCTTAGCCTTGTTGTTGTGCAATGTGCATAACTCAGCGGAGATTGTGGGAAATCTGTCAGGAAATGAATAAAATTAGTTTGACATTGATTATTCTGCTGATGTTTTCGACTTTCATTATTATTGACTATTTCCTGCTATAATTTTAAATATCTGTACACATTAAAGTGTCTAAACCTCGCAACCTAATGTCTGAAAAACAAACAACAAAATTTCTATTGCTCCGTTTTGTATTGGTTATTTTTGTGTTCTTATTAATTATAGTACAAAATTTACGATATCATTATAGCAAACCAATTACTATCTATTCATTTGAATATCACTCTTGAGCACAGTTATCTTGAAAAAGGGGCTTTAACTAGCTGATGATTTATTTTAAATTTCAACAGATCATGGTTATCTGATCATGATTAATTCGAGAAGATTTTTTGACAAAATGTTCATTCAGTGGCTGTTGGTATTTTTCAACTTTACATTAAGTCTTCATAATCATAGTTTTCACTTTTTTTACTATTCTACCATTGATTTTAGGCATGTACAAACATTTTTTTAACATTTTGTTTACCAAGACTCAATCCAATCAAAGCTAACCCAAAGACCTTATAAAAGATCACACCAAAAATTATCATGAGAGCAAATTTTGCGCACAATAACCATCCGCGATTACATCAGGGGTAACCCAAATCCGTAATCTGCCATAATAAACACCACCTCTCCTCTCGGCCCTCCCGAGCCCATCTTTTTTTATATCTCCGCCCGAAATAAACCGGAAAATAACGGCATTATTTAAGGAGAGAAGGCCAACTCTCCCGCTCAGCCTCGGTTAGAGACGCGGAGGCTATTATAAGTGGGGGTAATCAAATTTCTTGCAGACACAGAATAACTACCTATCCCTAAGGGCGTGAGATAAGACGATTCCGGGCTCTTGCCCGTTCATTTCGAATATATCCTCGAAGGGGTGGATGCGCCGGGCTTGCGTTAGGGGTGTGGGGTATGGTTTGAGGTCGGTTTCGGACGGCAAGGCATGATCCCTCTTCTAAATCCCCTGATATATCGCACGGGTTAAGCAAATGTCCGCTTGGCCGGTCACTTTACATATGTCATACATACAGATGTACAGTAACCAAACATACGCGTCATTACCGCTGTCCAACAGCTCCACCCTTCCTTCCACCACGATTCTCAATCTTCACCGAGAGATGGGATGTGTCCACCAGGACCGGCCGCTATGGTCAGTGCGTGCTTATCCCAAAGTGATGTATTGGCAAACACGTGCTGACATCTTTCATTAGTCTCACTGAAGGTCTGATTTTAACTAATTATCGAGGTGGTCAGTTTGTAAATTGACCAAATTTGTCACGGGGTGTTAAGCTGTTTAGGGTTAGAATGTCGTCGTCCAGGATTATTTTGGATAATTAATATTTAGAGTAATCTGCAAGATTTGTTTTATCAAATATTAGCTGGACTTTATTACAAAGAAAAAGATAATGCGAAAAAATAGCTATTTTAACGTAGACACCGATAAAATGAAAAATTGGTTAAAATAACAGGTGTAAGTTTGCTTATTTCTTTAATTAAAATATTTTTGTTGGTTTTTGAGTACCAGTTATCGCGAAAAAAATTATTTTATCGTGTTTCGTTGAGTAGATAAAATAGTAGATTATTATACAAGTTTTATAAGACGTCAAATTGGCGCATGAGTTGTGAACGAATGCGCCAATATGTCTTATAAAACGAGTGTAATATACTATTTTTTCTACTTTGCGTCATTAATTTTATAAAAATTTAGAAGTATATTAGGTAAAATTCCAATCTAGAGTATTTATGGGTGCAACCGTTGGTAACACTGTCACCTGTCACTTAAATTCAAATATCTGTGAAATAGTAATTATTGATAATTATTATATACCATCATATACTAGTAGTACGAAACCTAGGATGCAACACGCATGTTTAAATATGTATAAAAATATACATACTTCGCAGTTTGTGCGATTCTAAAAAATCAGTTTGTGCTTACTTTTGTGGTTATGTGTATTTTCGTTTGACATGCATTTGATATCAATGTCACCAATCTTAGAAACAAGTTACTAAAAACGGTGTTACAATTTGCTAATTGTAACACCGAAAACAGTGTTACAATGTGTGCATTGTGAATGCAAAGTAGAAAAATAAATATTGTAGATACTTCAACGTTTATTCGATTTTGTATTGTTACTTAAACTTAACTGCAATTGTGCAAAGGATTATAAAAATATCTAAATCTAAATTTTAAAGATAGTTAAAACAAATACTTGCTCCTTGTTTGAAACAGACTTACTATAACACGCATTTTATATTTAATTTTAGATAACAGTACTGTAAATAATAAACCTTTGTCACTATGCAAACCGAACTGATCGGGTAAAGTAAAAGAAATATTGCTTTTAACTTTTTCCTGATTTACCTTAATAAAATAACAACAAGACTTGATTTTGTTTTATACAGACATCCAAACACGAACATAAAAAGCGAATTCATAGATATTAACAAAACAGCAATCAGATTTCGGTTAGCAAGGGCTCCCGCAGCGGCCGTTTGGCATCGGGACACGAAGAAGAAACTCGACTTTTATCTGCGCATCGAAAAATAGTTGAATGGACGCATTAACATCAGGCTCCGAAATCTTTAACGGCGGAGAACAAACGGATGCGCTCGCGACCACTCATCCCGCTCGTTCGACTTTTTTTCCGAGGGCCCGTTTTCGCCCCCCCAAAACAACAAGAACAATGACTTCAGTGGCGACTCGTCTTATTGAAATATAAAGGATACAACATTTATACTTGTTTCGAACTAAGAAATGTCTGTTTTCTAGAAGATATCTTCGCAAAATGCTTGTGTCTTTTATTCCAATCAAGAATAGTATATTTTTCAGGTGTAGTCAAGAAAGTGGTTTAAGAATATAAATACAAAATAAGTACTTAATTTGGAACTAGTTCTTTTCTGTCCAATTATATGGCGCCACTGGTTCTTAAACTCGAAGAACAATGACATCTCGTCGTCGACGAAAGGGAGATTCGTTCTGTGATGATGTATTAAAATCGGTTTTTGGTTTATTTGCGGACGCATTGGGTCTCGGTTTGTGGAGGCCTCTCAAAATTTATGGGCCGGTTCCTGAGTCAAACGCTACCGTTAACGGTGGCAAATAATTTATCCGCGACATGTCAAAACTAACGGTACGACTTTTTAGAATGAAAAACGAACACAATCTAGACGATCGGCGAAGTTTTTGTCGGAGGACCGGAGACTAAACCGGCCTCCGGGACGGCACCAAAAACTAAGGGTCCATCCGAGTGATCAATTTATTGTCGCAGGTGTTATATTGAAATGCGCCAGAGGCGACTGAATAGAATTAAATTGTTTTTTCGCGACGGATTCCGTGTATTGTGCACGAACATGTATATTATATCTATATCTGGGATGGCAATGGAGTGAGTGCATTGTTGGCCACTTTGCTCGAGTTCAAGAAGCACTTGATGTGAAGAAGTGATTGTGTAAAAATATAAATGATATTTTGTAATTTTATAAGTTTAATAAATCAATAAAGTTTACAATTATGAACAGATTTTGATTCAAATCTCACAAATTTCTCCTTTGAAGCGACAAAATTTTGTTTACAAATAAAACTATGTTGGATAGCTTTAAATGTTCTTTTGAGTTCTTTTAAGAATATAGTGTTTTGCAGTGAAAAATTCTATATATATTCTAATAAAAAGAATCACTGCATTGAATCCAGATCACATATGTAAAAAATGATCTTCAAAACAAGTAAAATTGGTTGGTGAAAGACACGTTTTGTGTGAAACAAGTAAACAAATACTAGTTTAAAATATCGGGTGGTTTCATTATGAGGGATTTTGCTTGATTATATTGTAACTTGTCCTTATCAGTTATCACATGTGATAATGGACGGCGTGGATGATTTTTTAAAATCAATCTCATTAGATCATCTGATACCGATATTTGACAGTAAGTATATCCGTATAACTGCTTTTTATGAAATGTGAATACACTATGTGCATTCTATAGTTTCAAGGCAATAAAATAACTGTGGAAAACATCAGAAAACTTACAGAGGAAGAAGTAAAAGAACTTATTCCGGCTATTGGAGATCGAATTGCTTTCCGGGAAGCTGTGAAGCTATTAGATTTGGAAACATCTGAGGTAAGAAACCGTATATATCTATCATATGTATGTACATATTATATTTCACCACAGGTGCAAATGATGCATTACTAACGTTCCTACAGTACTGCATACAATGGACTAAGGGGGTTTTGTAGCATTGTCCAAAGTAAGAGATGCAAATCAATGACAACAAATTCACGGGAGGTATTATTTAATTATTATATTTATTTAATACTTTGAAATGTATCAGATAATATTTAATTCTTTTTTATTTTTGAATGTATTTTGTACTTCTTTTAAAAGTATTTTTATAATAAATTACTGTATTGGTATTATGATCTTTTTTACCTCTTTGCAGCAGCGGTAGATAGTTTGCACAAAACAACAAAGTTATTCACTTCAAATCAATATCTTAGGTTTAATGTTAATTACTAGCTTACTTTGAATAACTGATTGCATTTCATTTAAAATGACAGTTACTTGCAGTGAGAAAGAAATACTCTATTCAGAACACAGAAGGTGTTGAGCCGAACCTAAACATCTTTTCCTAAAACATTTGTTTTTCCAAGCAAAACAACCAAGTACGTATTCTAATAAATATTACTCTCTTTAATCCATCCAATGGTTGAAATAAAACAATATTAATTTGGTCGAAATGTTAAAATATTTTAAGTAATACTACAAAGTTACATTCAAAACTACATATAGTCCTTTGTAGTTGTTTGGTGTGACTTAATAATTTACTCATTGCCACTAAATTTATCTTGAATTAAGAACTTAACCCGCTTCTACTGAGAAAATTTTGTCTTGGATGAAGTGGATACTTACTTCGTGGATATGGAAATCAACCGTTGTTTTGATTCAAAGTAATTTGACTTCAAGGAGCATTCTTTTCTCTGTGTGTATATATTTAATAAAGTTTGAAACAAAGAAACATCGAAATTGGAGTATAAATCTAAACCGGTCATCTCCTAAAGAGCGTCAATCCGCACCAAATTACAGAATACGTAGCATGTAGATTCCAATAGCGTCGTATTTCGCCGTTTGAGTACGTTCATATATTAAGGAGAAAGAGAAGAGGCAGGGAAAATGGCGGTGCCGTCCAAATGTCGGGTCCTGAGCGCATAGGCGTCGTCTGTAATTCCAATAAATTGAATAAATTCCGGACTCATTGCTATCGATTCTTAAAAGAAAAGGAGTTATCCGAGCGTCCGGGATATGTGAGAGCGTGTGCATGGGGGATGAGAGCAAGAGGGTGAGGGAGGGGAATCGGGGGTGTCTAAAGTATATGCGGACGAACGGATGTATGGCCTGAGGGCCCAGTGGCGTACAGGGTCACCATGGTTAAGAATTTCCGCGAATAGGACAAATTAACTTTAAATAACAACTACATATGACAATTTTCCTTAAAATTATTAATAGTTACAGCATAACATGCCATCTGTTATTCACTGTATTAGCAATACAATATTAGCCATCAAATTAACAAACAATAGTTTCTTAATGATGGTGTTATTTTAGCAAGTTAAGTTATATAGACATTCCGTGCATTAAAGTATGGGAACTGATCAAAGAAGATTGTAAAAATTCACCAAATAAGTTTTGTTACATGTGCGGTTGTTATGTAGTGACACAAAAAATATGGAAGAGGTAAAAGCAGCTTACTGCTGCTATTTTGAATTTAGAATTGGAGATCTGGAAAACCCATGGACAGATAATATATGCTGTATTTCCTGTTAGATCGAACTTGTAAAGTGGATGAAAGGGACACAAAAGAAAATGCCGTTTGCAGTTCCCATGTTGTGACTTCCAATCATGTACATAATTGCTATTTTTACACGATAAGCATCTCCGGATATTCGAAGAAGGATAACCATAAAATAAAATATCCAAATTTGCCATCAGCATCGCGACCTATCCCCCATGGAGAGAACCATCCTCTTCCAAGTGCGCCATCTTCTTCATCATCTTTAATTTTTTACACAGAAGAAATTTCGCCTGTTTGCAGAACCTTGCCTGGTTGGACAGAGTGTTTGAAATCACTCTGTCAAATCAGGCAAGTAGTGAAGATTCACCATTTGAAGTTTTAGGCACACCTCACCTTATAAACCAGTGCGAACTGAATGAGTTGGTTAAAGACTTGGGTTTATCAAAAGAAAAAGCCGAGCTATTGGGCTCTAGGCTACAGGAATGGAATCGTTTCGCAAGAAGTGCAACAGTCTTCATTTACAAAGCGTAACGAGCGTTTTACAGCATATTTTAAAATGGTAGGATCTTTACGTGTATGTCACAATGTTGAGGGTCTTATGAACGAGTTTGATATTCCCCACGATCCTTCTGAATGGTGGCTTTTTATCGGTTTATCAAAATACAGCTTGAAGCAGTACTTTTGCATATTCTTTGAATTGATATAATGTGTTAACTGATTTTGTTACCGTTTTCTCAGAAAGTTGGAAATTTGTTCCCGTGTGTTATTCTTCAAAAGTTTTGAATATAATTCCCTCTATGACGGTTATATGAACCGCTGCGGGAGTTGGAGGGTGAAACTGGCCAAAAACTCAGAGACACATCTTTGAAGTTTTCTCGCGTTGGAAGCTACTACAGCAGCAGCAGCAGCAGTGCGGAGTTTCGGTCCAATCTGGCTGTGCAAACGTCAACAGTCCCGGTATCCACTTTTAATATATTCCTGTGTCCACAATGCCCGAGAGGACGCGATCGGAATATCGTATGTGTGCGTTAGGTCGTCGTCGTCGGCGCGGGTAGAGCAGGCTGCCGTTCGTTCCTTCCCCGCCCTCGCCCGCGCCACTGGCCGCCCGAGCCCGCCGCCGCCCCCTACAGCTATGTGCTAAATTAAACTCTTCAGAATATATTAACATTTGGAGCGGACGGGCTCCGTAGGAATGTTGTGCTTCCAATCGATCCGATAGATGTCCTCACGGAGACGTCGTGAGGCAATCACACTCTCCGAGATGCCAGCCTACCACGACAGAACCGAATTCAGACAACACTTGCATTGCAAATCGTGCCCCACCAGAACGTATATACTACGTACGCGGACGACACAAGACTTTTCGACAAACGTCTAATTAACATACTGGAACACTGAACTTGAATTGAAGACAAAGAATGTTCAAATTATATTATGTACCTACTTATAATGTTTTTTTTTTAATTATCGTTTTATCAGACCACGTGGCTGATTATAAAATAAGTTAATATAACTTCTGAGAGATTTTATAAGCCATTATGTTGGGCAGTAAATATTCGTTCCGGATAAATTTTGTTAGTAGGTCTCAATTCCTAGCCATGTAACATCTTTCAAAGACGGGTAATTTCAATACATCAAAAATGACTTGCTTTGTCACCATGTTAGACAGTAAATATTCGTGCCAGATTCCTACGAATTTTGTTACTAGGTTTCTTTTCGTAGCTGTGTCTACAGCACGATGTCGGAAGGTGTAAGAAATACAAACAGATGTATGTTTACAACATGTTCTTCCGGATTTCGCATCTGTTACATTGAACTCTGTTCAACATATTGTTGGTAATTGGTCATCAAAATATTATTTGTCGTACATAACAATTTAACAATCATCAGTGACAATGGCGATGTATATGATTAGTGAGTTGAACTTGTTCAATTAATCTCGCCTTTTGGTCATATTTTCATAAAAAATTTATCATAAAAGACGTCCAATGTTACGTCCAAAGTACTAATGCTTACGGACGGGATATTCAAATCAATGAAAAATACCAAGGTTTAAAAACTATATTTTCCTCTCTAATCTGAAAAACATCTTCTCTTTTGGTCGTTTTGATGGGTAAATAAAAAATATATAGAAATGAAGTCGAAACAATGAATTTTGTTGCGCTTCAGAGAACTAACGATTGATAAAAATACAATTTGGTGACTTAATTATGTATACTATTTCTTTCCCTTCTGAAAGTTGAAAATACTTCTCTACATAATTTGATTAACTCTGCGATGCAGGTAAACACAACGAATTATATCGATTTATTGCGGATTGGCGATATGCAGATACATATTTATGCAAAGATGGCAATAAACTCAGAACATCTGACCACAAACTGCACCATTCAGACCATTCAGTGTACCAGTTTTCTTTTAGTGCCTACACTTAAACTTTAAGTATTTACAGCAGTTGGTATTACTAAAAGATGCAAGACATTGCGGAATACTGAACCAGTTCAAGACATGAATATAGTTTTTTAAGCTTAAGATTATACTTTATAGCAACTACATACAATTCCTTTTTGTTCTCTAGTTATAGTGTTGATACATGAGTCAGGATGATTGATATTTCAGATATTTGTATCTGGTGTAGTACTTCTTTTCCCACACACAGCAAAATATATACCTATCGCAAAGTGAGAGAATAGTATATTATTATACAAGTTTTATAAGACGTCAAATTATAAGACCCCAAATGAACGAATGTGCCAATATGTCTTATAAAACGAGTGTAATATACTATTTTTTCAACTTTGCGTCATTAATTTTATAAAAATTTAGAAGTAGGTATATTAGGTAAAATTCCAATCTAGAGTATTTATGGGTGCAACCGTTGGTAACACTGTCATCTGTCACTTAAATTCAAGTATCTGTGAAAAAGTAATTATTGATAATTATTATATACCATCATATACTAGTAGTACGAAACCTAGGATGCAACACGCATGTTTAAATATGTATGTATAAAAATATACATACTTCGCAGTTTGTGCGATTCTAAAAAATCAGTTTGTGCTTACTTTTGTGGTTATGTGTATTTTCGTTTGACATGCATTTGATATCAATGTCACCAATCTTAGAAAAAAGTTACTAAAAAAACGGTGTTACAATTTGCTAATTGTAACACCGAAAACAGTGTTGCAATTGTGGCAAACAACTTTACATATTACCTATTTGAATTGCAAGTATTTCTTACTCTGTAAGCAGAATTATAAAAACTTAATTAACCAACCCAAATCGATAACTTTCTCCCATAGGAAAAGACGCGGGAACGGTAAAATTCTCCCATCTTGCATCCTTGTTCAACCCATTGAATGATCCGCGAGACGCGAACTCAATTGTTATTCAGTTAGTACTCGGGAATGGAAAACGTTCGGGTCGCTCCTCGCGAGAGACGCAAGAAAAGGACATTTAATATAACAAAAAGCCCCCCTCGCGCCCTCCGGGCATCGCCCCCACCCCCCAGCCAAATTCCTCCGATATCCTTCCGAATTTCTTTTTCCCACCACCGTCGCCGCCAACGCTGATTCTTCTCTTCTCGCGAGCGCCAGATCCATTAAAATTATTCCGGGTACTCCTTCGCTGGGAGATAGAAGCAGCAGAGCAGCAGCATCCCATGTGATATACATACGTGGCGCGGTAGAGGGGGGCGTGAGGGGTAAGAGGGGAGGTTGCCCTCTGCATACATTAGGCCATTAGTAGAAGTGAGACAAATATAAGGCGTGGCCATTCGGCGGGGGCGGATACAATATGGCGGATAACTGTAACCCCCCCACTCCGCCGAGTCCATCCCCACCACGCGAGGTCCCCTTGTATCATGCACTAAGAATTATAATTGCATATAATATGTATGTGTATGTATGAATGAGTGTGTGAGGGCGGGTTGGCGTCCATATTTCACCGGAGTTCGGACTCCGGGGTCTCTCTCCAACCCTGGGATGCGCGCCGGTCACTCCGGGGGTTGCCGGGGTGAAGGGGTGCGTTGGTAATGGATAAGTGAGGAAGAGAAGAGTCGTATAAGGAATCGTGAACGAGAGACCGAGAGTATATTGTATTAATTATCATCTAATTACGGTTATTTACGATTTGGAGGGCGTAGGGGTCGATCTTGGATTCCGGGGAAAAGTCCGGGACTATTTTGGGGATTTCGCCAATACTGTTAAATCCTAAGATATTACTATTTTTATTGAGTGGAATTCGGGATGAAGATACTCCCGAGATAGCTTAAGTATAAATATGTTAAATATACCTCCCAGAGTTTCATGATATACAAGGTGTAACAGGTTTGAGTGCACAAATTTTGAGAGATGTTCTTTCTAGCTGATAACAAAGTTCCTATAACTATTCGTTCTATTCTTCTTAATAACTGAAACATCGAATCTCGAAGATCAATGTTAAGGCTTATAACTATTAAAATGGGTTTTAAATGCTTTTGGAACAGTTAGTGATAATCTGCATAGGCTGCACACCTTTAAACCAATCCGACAGCCGGCAGTAGAAAGAAAACACCGCTTCTATTCCATAAGGTGGTGGCCAAAAAAAGCTGTAAAATCGTTATGAAATACATTTCATCTGTTATTTATTATTTATTACTTTATTTTTGTATTTTTTTGGCTATGTAATGTTTAAAGACACTTCAGCTCATTTATACGACAAGAAGTTATCGGGGAGAAGATAGCCATAAAAGATATCCATAACTTTTTTTGTTCGAATTTCTTAATGAAACATATGTCAATCGATAGAGCTATTCAAGTAGTATACCCAGAGTTTTGCCCACAAAAAATATCGAACGGTTTAGCAAAAAAATTGACTTAATTACCAGCGCGTCATCTAAAACAGCTCATGGTGTCCTCAAATAGAATTGCAAATAACGCCATCTGTCGATACCGTAGAACATCGGGGATAACAAATTCGGAATCTACATGAACTTGTGCATCTAGTAATGGTATCATTACGACACTACTAATCAAAGTTATGCAAGAATAATTACAAAAGTTATTAATTATTTTTTCTGTCTGCCGTCGTATTCTTTGTTATGGGATAGGTCTACATTATTGTGATTTAAGAGGTGTTATTGAGTGGGCAAAACTCCGACCTTTTCAGGGTAGTTACCCCTATTAGTTACCTACAATTTGACGTACTAATCAAAGTTATGCATCAACTTACGCAATTGTTATAAACATTTATATAAACCACTTGATAAGCCGCACACCAATGTACAGGTTTACTTATGTAAGAAGGGTTGTAACCATAAGGGTAGTGTCGTATTAATACCATTACTAGATGCAGAATTTCATGTAGATTCCGAATTTGTTATCCCCGATACTCTACGGTATCGGCGCATGGCGTTATTTGCAGCACTTATATTTGAGGACACCATGAGCTGTTCTAGATGACGCGCTGGTAATTAAATCAATTTTTTTGCTAAACCGTTCGATATTTTTTGTGGGCAAAACTCTAGGGTATACTACTTGAATAACTCTATCGATTGATATATGTTTCATTAAGAAATTCGAACAAAAAAAGTTATGGATTTCTTTTATGGCTATCTTCTCCCCGGTCAAGAAGTTAACCAATTTTATCGTCAATAGCGCAAAATCTATTATCCCTCAATGTTTGTTTACTAAATGTTATACTAAAGAATTCAGTTTAGAAGTTTATAATGTTAGTTTTGTAATGTGTCTGCTTATAATATTTAAACTCAAACGTTACATGAAACAGAGAACACAGCGACATCTATGAGCTGGCGCGCGCACAAAACCGTTTCGTACTTGTGCTCTGCGAAAAATATCAACTAGAAAATTGATAAAACTGCTAAATAAAGAAAGTTGAAGCTGAATCGAACCATAATTGAGAAGAAAAGTTTAGTGTAGGTAATATTACCTGAAACAATAGGTAAGTAAAATCATGAGAACTGTCAATAAACAAAATTTGTGATGTTTACAGTAATCTTTATCCACCTTTAATCTTTATTTCATGTATTAATCAAACTATCAGAGGATTATTATTTAACCTGCAAAAGCTAGTGTACTTCATAAAACTACACTGACAGAAAAGAAATGTAAAATCAAATAAATGTATTTCTTTGAACATATTTCTTTCAAAGAAAGAATATACGTTTGAAACAAATAAATATTTTTAAATATAAAAAAGTGAGCTGCATGGGCTGAACAAATATTTGATTTGAAGTAAAAAGAAATAGTTTTCACTAAAACAAAAACGATTCTTTTACAGTAGATATTTGGGCATTAAAGTCTATAAAGTGTTCAATATTATCCGTTTTATTCATTATTTTCAATAAATCTATTCAAGAAGTATGTAGACGATTGTTATTCTTTCTCAATGGATACAATTCCTCATGTGCATAAACTAGAAACTCTTTAACCTTTACCCAATATAACAAACGGTAGCCGATTAAAACCAATAGATAAACATAGGCCTCATTACAATTTCAAATTCGCTCGGAATCGTCGATGCGCGAGTAAACAACAACCGGTCGGGAATTTATTAACATTTTAACGGATAAACGATGTCACCTACGTTGTTACCATTTGCATATTTCACCCAGCCGACGAAAACCGAGCAACTGACGAAGGCCGAGCCTTATGCGGCCCGAGCCCGAAGAAATTACGAAGTCCGGATGCAATTAGACCTTTCCACAACTAATTTATTATAATTTAATTATCATTATACGCTCAATTTAGTCACGAGCAATTGGACACCGGGTTACAGTTGTAAATTATGGCCGATGATTATACACCATAAAAACGTCCCCGATTATTACGACGACCAACGTTAATTACTGTTGTCTTGTTTATATATCTTTTCTCATTTTTGTTTTATTTGATTTTGAAAGAAAGATAAATTAATTGACGTGAATTATAGAGAAACAAAGAGAGAACTCTTCATGAATATAATACCATTATTATAGAGACAAAGGAATATTGTAATATCTCAGCAGATAGCCTCTCTTCTCGAAGCGAGAACAAACAGCAGAAAATAATTTAGAGCGTTTAATGTATCGATTCGTCCTCTATATATGCGAATACGTGCACTGTGTACTGTATGTAGGCATGTGTGTGTCTTGTATGTGTATGTGTGTGTGTGTGTGTGTGTGGACGATTCTGGGACCAGTACGAGACAGAGACGCGATTCGCCGTATCGCGGAATCAAAATGGAAATGGGAAGAGGAAGATTCATGTGCGATGTGCATGCCTATGGGAATTATTCGTCCCTTTGCTTTTGTGGGGTATGAGGAATGGGGTGAGTTATGTTAAAATATTAAGTTCACTAACATTGTCAACTTATATAGTGAATAATTTCTGAAAAAAATTCTGTTGGTATTCAATTCATACGTTAATAAAATCTAACACGAACAAAATACGATTTCAGGTGCCTATTGCCACTTAAAAATTGGAGAAATTTTGATCTCCAATAACTTTTTTAATCTTCAATGGATTTCCAGGTTTCTTTCGGCGAATTATAGACACATTTTTATAGATTAGTATCAGTGCTTGACAGCAATGATAAAAAATCCACCGAAGGTTTTTAAATGAAACAAATGATGTAAAAAGTCAGAAGTCAGTCCAGAATCGTATTTTAGAGTCGATGTGTTATTGAAGATTTTGTAAATTTAAGTGTATACGAAATTTTATAATAACCCCTTCTAAATTAATAAGTATTTTTCTAAGAAACGTTAGTAGCCGTGGGTCTCGGCAACCAGTTGAACACCTCTGCTTATCGTTATCATTGATAACGATAAGCAGAGGTGTTCAAAATCCACCAAAGATTACTATAAGGAGGTCAGAAACTGTCAGTATTTTAGGTGGGTGTTTATTTGTGCTGATTACATAAACTGTAAAATATTCTTAGTAAAATCTTGAAGGATAGTAGCGAGAAAAACTTAAAAAAAATGTGCGTAGAGGGTAGTAGGGAAGTCGTGGGCGACTGCCGGTTAGAGGAAGGGATTCAAAGAAAAGCTGCTTGTATAGCATCAATTGGTATTCACCACTCCATCTCTCCAAATTCGATTCCCGCCAGCGCGCTCACACACACACACACACACATACACACGCGCGTCCCACAGGCGCACACACGTACGCGCCTCGCGTCCTCGTCGTTCGGGCGAACGAAAATGAGATGCAGAGAAAAATCATCAAAGGCACAAAGCTTAATAATACGGTGCCGGATATTAGACGAGCGGCACCTAAGGCGACGTCGCATCGCCCATGCCCAGAGCGTCACCCGAACCTCGACGCTTCGCAAAAAAAGTGAATCGAACTAAAATAAACATTTCGAATGGGGTCTGCGACGCGATATTCCTACGCCCTCGAAGAAAATTTTAAAATCAATCTCACTTTCTTATAGGCGTCGGCTCAAAGATGACATACTGCGAGGTAAAGAGAGTTCTGAACTCGAGGTAGATACGCGTGCCTGTATATGTGTGACTATACTATAGAATTTAACTTTTCAAATAGCAATAAGAAGTCCTAATATCGTTAAATTTCTCAAGAAGATTAAGGAATCAATCAAATAAAATGTTAAATTTAATACAGAGAAGTACAGAAATTGAGATAGTTAACTTTTAAAATCATTATCCCAATCTCCGCGTTCAAGCATCGCCAATAAACACCGTAGCAAACGCGCGAGTTGTTAAAAATGGCAATAAACAATACCATTACCAGTGTGGAGTACTATAACCTATAACGTTCTAGCGCACGACTTGTATATTGACAAAGTTAACTTAGCGAACGGCTAGAATCGGCGCCGAGTCGCTGCGAGATTAAACGGTTGCCATTACGGCCGATCGACGTGTGTTAGTATCCGTACCGGTACGTGTGTGTGTGTGTGTGTGTCCGTATTAATATTTTTCGCGTTGCCTTGGCCGCCGTCGCCGTCGCCGCGCCGCTCCACGCTATGAAATATGAGCGAACGCGAGCTTAGTCGTGACAGGTGCCGAAAGGGGGCGACACCGTCTACTGATAAATTGAAGTGGACCGGACCGGAGCGCGAGCCCTGAAAAAACGACGTACTAAGATTCAATTCACGTCCTACGAAAATACACCGCGTTTAGACACTACCGATGAGAAACTGTGCTCCCCCGCCACCACAGCTATCAAAATTATCAAAATATTGATGAAAAAAAAAAAATGTTTGGCACCACCGGCGCCTCCGCCAATTTTTGCAAATTACAAATTTTGGATTATCATCGTTTTGTTATATTAATAGTTCGTTTATTACGTTTGTGGAATGGAATTTTGTTGTTGGTTAATATTGTTTTAAAATATCCGGAGAAGAAAATGACGATAAGCAAGTTACAAAGACAGCAAATCGAGAACTAGACCTCGGATTAACAGGAAATCTTTGCAATCTTACTAAAACGGTTGCATTGATTACAAATTCGCATAAAACATTGTCCATATCTAATAGTTTCAAAATTGAGTTCAGAACTGTAACGTCATGTATATTTTATATATCCACAATTTTATACAAGTTTAAGCTAAAACATTACAATTCTGCACATCCAGCAAACAACAACAATACCAATATCCGCAAACTGTACTTATACCAGTCCACAACAAAAAAAACATGATTTATTTCGGGAATATTATTAATATTACGGTCCGAGTTCGACGGCAGTATTCGTGACTATAAAATAGCCATCGGCCTGAATGCATAACATTACTGCCCAGAATTTACTGCCCTTTAATCCGTTACTTTATTCACTCGTGCATATTTCGATAAACACAACTTTAACGTCCATTTCGAGAACATCGCAGCGACACATACCCAGGTCGCAGTGTACCTACATACGTCATAGGCGTACCGTGTACAGTGGCGTACCATGTACGAAGTACAGAACCCGTAATACCTTTTTCAATTTAGAAAATTGAGCGTAGTAGTTGTCGTGGAGGCTGTGACCGTACCTGAGACATCAATGCTCCTAAATGGCACGTGTGTCGTTCGTATATATATATTTGTATGTAAATACGCTTAGGCGGGCTGGGCACAGGTGTGAGATATGTCAACCGCAAGATATAGGGGAGGTTTTATGTGGCAGCATTAGACGACGGTGAGGATATTAGCCCAGGAGGCAACAAGAGAGGACCGACCCCGTCTGACTTTACGCCCCAGACACTACGTGTACTTAGCAGTATTACTTTTATACAAAATCAATACGTAATAGTTGGCGTACGAGTCACCAATATGTAAACTAAATGGTTATAGCTAGTAATGAAGATGTACTGTAATTCAAAAAGAACATTTCTGTTGAAAGAAAAACTTCGATATAACATTTCAGAAAGTTTTATGAAAGAAAATCAATTTAACAACCCGTCCTAACACAAAACAACCAAAGATTAATCAAAAACCCAGGCTCTCGACTTCACGCGAGCGTTTGTTATTAGAACTTGTCGATTTTATGGACGACTTGCAGACTACTCTATATTAGAGCCGTCAAAGCAGCTGCTATAAACTGGAAAACGGACACGCTGGGAGCGAGAGGGGCGAGAGGGATGTCGTGGAGGGTTGAAACTGAGCAATTTCTGTCTACAGTTATAACAGGACAAAAGGAGAGAAAAATGTATCGCTACCGTGGCACGTTAATAAATTGGAATTCCACTAGAAAGTTTTTCTCCGTTAGAGGCGCTGATGCTCATCGAGCTATGTTGGTCGTAGTTGTTCCCCACATCCGAAACAAGCGTTTGATCCTTGTCGATGAATTAGTCCATCAAAACTATGCACGAGCAAGCAATTAAATTCAATCACCGTGGTACAGAGAGAGAGTTAAATTCGTATTGATTCCTTTACGGTGCTTGGTAGGTAGTACAGCAGCTTCGAGAGCAAATTGTTCCTCTATTCGGGGCTTAATTTGATTCCGTTTCCGTCGAACGAACCAACCTACCGCCTGATGCTTGCCTTAGTTTCTATGATGCAAGTTTAAATAGACAAAGACTTACTAATAGGTACTAGCAAGTACTCTATACCAAGCTAAAATATAAACTCGAATTAAATTTATAGTTAAGAGTTGTAAATCAAAAGGGTCTAAGTACCATTTTTATGTTTTTTTGAGGTTTTTGTGTTAATAGGTTCTACACAACAACGGTCAAAAGATGTCAGCATAATAATTCAAACTAATTTCAACCCTCACCTAATAAATTTGCTAGGCATCACAGGTACTTTAATCTCTCGTTACAGCAACCAATAATAGCCCATTAAAAATCTAATCAGCGAAAATTTGCATATTGCCCCTTGATAATTGCTTCATCGCCACCTCGGTGTCCCATCGGTGCTCCGAGGGGAGGCGAGAAAAAAAAGCGGAGTTAAAAATCAAACCACGAAATAATTTCGAGACCGGAGAAGGGAAACCTGTAAAAAAACTTACACGGGTGTAATACTTAAGGACTCCGAGTGGGACGGGGTTGGTTGAGGGTGGCAGGAGGCCAGTTTACGACCGTCCGGACCCTGGGGATGAATGAGGAGCTATAGGGATAGACTACGAATTGCCGTACCATTTTTGCTTAGTTTTTTTTCGTGTCCATGCCCGGTTATGCTCGAGGGTCGATATAATATCTGCACCTTCGCAGTGTCCAAAGTATAATAATAAGAAAGGGGAGGGGGCGGAGATACGCGAGGGTTGGCAGAATACGTGGCACTGACGTACTTTTAATGGAACTGCATGTGAAAGTAGAGACTGTGGGAGACGCCATTACGCAGATATATATTATACACGTCCTCTTTTTATCTCGGTTATTACAGCCGTTATAGTTGGTTGGATCATGTGACACCCCTAACGATGTGCGCATCATAAATAATTATAATACCCAGTGAACTTATATTTCCTAGTTTTCAGGGAAGTTTCCTGAAGACACGAATATCTTTAAGAGAAGAATATCACTTGTTTCTATATCCGCAGAAAGATCATTTGGTTGGTTCAAGTAAAATATAATATTCTCAGAGTAAGAATATGATTTTCTTGATGTTTCAAGTATTACGTTTTCTTGTTTTAAGTATAAAGGACATGCTTGAATTGTATACTTTTGCGTCAAGAAACTATTTGTTCGTTGAAGCATGTATATTTATCACCCAACAAAGTATTGTTGTGTTGTAAAACGAACGCCTTACTCTTTTTATATGTAGAAGAATAACATTTTCTTTGTCAGAGCAAAATATACTCAACATAAACATACTAAACGCTTAAATCGGAAGAGTAACTAGCCGTTGAAATAACTATACATGTTCAAATTATTCTTATTACAATAAAATATTATTTGGATAGCAAAATAATCCTCTTCATGCTACACTATATACACAAGGACATTTTTTCTTGATATGCAAGAATAGAGTTCTCTCTGTGTAGGCTATTCCATTACAATCCTGGGTTTTCTCAAAATCCTTGTAAGTCGCCCATGATATCTCTCTGTGTAAACCCATAATGATTAATAATAGTATATATAAATTCTATCAAAGATTCCTAAGATTATTAGAGATCAAATATTTATATTGATTCAAAGTTTTTCTATAGAACATTATCGACACGAAAACTTTAAAGAACTTATCGAAAGATTTCCTCGCGGAATCTGAAAGTTTTCTCCATCATGAAATTTTTAACGAAATTATCGGTATATTAAACTGGATAAGTCCGCGAACTCGGTTTTTCCATCAGCGCGGAAATCTTTTTAGGGCGCAACGGGATATATCTCATTATTTATTAATATCTGCGGCGGCGGAAGGCGCACCCCCGCAAACCCCTAGCCGCCCCCCGAAATCGATACGTTCGGGGCGAAACATAAAAGAGGTTCCTCGAGGTTTAATTAAATTTCAAACTAATTTATCGACGGAGTAGGAGGAACATCGCGGCGGCCACCGTTTCAGGAATTTCAAGAGGCGAAGCAAGTCGAGCTCGCCGTGGAGTGTACCGGACATGGCCCACTCGACCGGACACGCTAAAACAGATTGCCTAATCAATTCCTTGTGTCCGAACCGACTCTGATCAATCTAAATTAATCCCCACTGCCCATTTCGAACGCTCTCCCTTCACGGCCTCATCCCCTACCGTCTTTCCTAAAACGACGCCGTTAAAAAACTAACCCCCCCTCCTTCCAGCTAGAGGGTAGCTGTCCCAGCTCTCATAATATAACTTTCGTCTCGTCCCTTTTAGGAACAACATCGTCGGGAAAAGGGACATTTGAAATAATTGCGTCCTGGAGACGTTTAATGATTGCCGATTTCGACTGATTCGGTTTTTGCGTCAGGTTCGAGAAAGGACGGTTCTATTATCAAAATTAACCGTTACCGTGGATTGGACGCCCACAGACAAGATAATAGCTCGTTTACTTTTTTTGACTTGGTCGGTAAATATAAAATCCACGAACTCTGCCTTAGAATTGTCAAGAAAATGGGCGAAATTGTTGTGACTGGTTTAGGTTAAGCTGACATATTGTTGACATAACATTTTCAATCACCCAGGACTGTTATTCTTGAGACACACAAGCCCAGTATCATAAACGCAAAATAACCAAAATCACCTACGATTTTGGCATATTTTGTTGTGTCATTTGGGTCCGGGGTTTGTTTAAAGTTCTATGTACTTGGTTTATTTATTTTCAATTGATTTGAGTTTTAACGTTTTTTCTTACTTTCGCACATAGTGAAATTTAATGTTAACATTACATTACACTATGTAAAATGTATATGTTTGTAGCAGTGTGCATCAGAGTTTCCTTAAATTTTGAAAGAGCTGTATTCCGATTGTAATTTCATCCTGACGCCCACCCCATACGAGGGGGCACTTCTCGCATGCATGCAATAAAACATGCAAAGGCCATATCTCATATCGCGGCCATTATTTTATCTCCGCAACGGAGGAAAATACATTTTGCATCTATTATCCCCCGGCTCTCGGCCAGAACGCAAAAAAGGAAGGCAGAGAACGGTCCGAACTCACCCCCTTGAGCAGGGAGAGAGGAAAATGGAGGAGAATCGGGCATCCGAAAGGGAAAAAGACCACTATCTCTTCCCAATGTCCCCTCGCGGCTCTTTCCCAAACTAACTACCCCGTGCTCGCCCCAAGATTATTATAAGAAACGCCAGGACTAAATGTGCGGTCTGCAAACCCGTTAATCCCGTCTCTCTCTAATGCGAGGGGAAGGCGATGTGTTGTTGTCTCAGTTGGACTCGTGCGTTTTATATATTACCGTGGTGGGGGGTCAATTGCTGAAAAACCTTTTTTCGTCTTTCATACAAAATTCAAGCCATTTCTCTCGATTATTGCCCCCGGCGTGTGGGGCTAGAGTTAAACACACGGCCCGCGCTAACGAATTATTCTCTACGCAGACGTGCTTTCCTACATGCGGTTCCAAGGGCGGCGGCGGTCATTACGTAATTTTATTCGCCTGTATAAATTTTATTTCACAGTGTTTAAGGCCTCACCACATTGTCCCGACTTATTTTGCAAACGATATCTAATTACTAATTAAAAAACACGAATCATAAGCACAAATGTTAAATATTAAATCTCATTATTGAATAATTTATTACAAATAAATAATGTATTAAATCTATAATAACCGCAGCACACTGAGGTATTTTGCCGATCTAGCTGGTCATAAATCAAATTACAAAATAGTAAAATCAAGATGGAAGGTGCTATTCCAAATCTTCCGGAATAGCACCGGAAGAAGAGATGCTACTTTAGTAGTGAAAGAGATCAATGTATCACCAAAGCGATCGTCAAAGTTCAAGAAAGCGTATTTTAGAAAAAATGATGTAAAAATGATTAGTACCTTTGAAGTGCTTGCTATAATTGTAGAAGTGGCCTTACGAGAGCACAATACAAAACTATACAACACACAAATAGACGGTTACTTTTCTGTCTAACAGGTATTGAAGCATTCTCAAAAAGATGAGAGAAAAGAAAATAAGTTTTGTTTGATATCACTTTAGTAAAACTTTAGTAATTTGATTACTGAATCAATTATTATCATAAATAATTTTTAGGGATGGCAACCGTATTGTCAATTCTACAGCTGGTGATGATTAAAAGCATAAGAGTGAAAGAATTTACAATTAATTTGATATTAATAACTTACTGCTGCTCGAACAATAATTTAATCGCTTAATTCTGTTGACATTTCATTTCAGTGTTGAGAATTGTTTTCTTTATTGCAGCACTGGAGTTTATGAGATGTAAATCAATTTTTTAATGTGCATTCTGTTTTCTATAATGTAAGTGTAAAATCATACTGTAAAACATATAGTTAATAGTAAAGGTTATTGTCAAATATGCTAGAACCATTCAAAACCGTACGTTTCTCTCTCCAATTGGGAATTACTTCATTTTCTTTATAACACGACAAAATCCAGCTCGATAAGGAAACAGCCGGTCGCTGTGTAAAGCGAGATAGAGGGTACGTCGGTCTAGGTTTGGTTCACCCTGTAGGGCATTAGACGCGGCTTAATTCCTCCACAAAACAAAGCCTCAGCAGATACATTTCTGCCCCCCAGATTATGCCGTTATATATATATATCTATATATATTTTTTCCTTTTACTCCCGGTCTGCGGCCGGGGCTATGGTCCAGGGACGGCCGTCGTTGTGTGTAGATGTAATATATAGAGGTTGTCACGTGCATTATTTATATTACTCCGTTATTTTCTACGGGCGCTGCCATCTTAATGACATTGTTAACTTTTTTTCCTTCGACGCTATGGGTCCGCTTTTTTTACGGTCTGTAGGGGAGACGTAATTATTTTTTTGCGAATGCAATCGAAACGTCCCGTAATAAATTACCGTGGGGCCACTCGATTTTTATTACCGTCGTATATTGGCTTGCCATCATTTTTTCCTAAACAGTTTATGACATTAATGGCATGTGTTGTATATTATACGTTTATTCTAATTATAACAACTTTGACTTGGGTTGTGAACTATGACAAAATTATTTTTTCTGTAAAGGTGTTAAAAGTATGTCTTTAGACGCGTTACCAGCAACCATTTTCTTTTTGTTTTGCAACATATCAAAATATAATACGAATGTAACTAGTAAATTATAGTTTTAACTAATTCTTGGTAGGTAATTCAAGAAACAACATATGTAACATTGTTTTAAAATGTTAATGAACTACGACCCATATGCTCATAGATATGTAACGATATTTTTGATAGCCTGTATTGGTTCATAAAATTTAAGTCTGCAATTTCAGATGAGATGGATTGATCACCTATTCGATAATAAATATTTCTTCTTCTCCAAAAGTATTAATTGTACAAAAATATTAACAAATATTTAATTAAAGCCAAGAATTTTCCACAAGTTGTTATTGAAGAACTGTCATAGCCATTTAATAACTGTCAGATTGACAGTTGATATAGAATTGGCCTGATTATTATTAGTAGTTCATTGCCGAGAAAACAAACAAAATATCCACAAATACCTCAAATATAAAAGCAATAATTAGATTCTTCATTAATTACCGCCAACAATCACAAAACAACCATTTTCTTTTCGCGACTCCTCTCGTCGCGAACGGCCCAAGGGTGGGGGATTGGAGCAGCGACAACCCGAGCGCCGTTAGCCGTCGACGGCGCCCCAAACTTTCATACACAGAGCGCGAGATGAGCGCAGATGTAATCGATATGGGAGAAAGAGAGAAGTGTCGCGCTGATTAGCGCCCGGAGTAGACGGGGGGCGGTCCGGCGTCCTCGCCACCACCACCGCGGACGCCTCGGTGACGTCACGCCCCCACCACGCGTCGCGACGCCTCTCTCCGTCCCGTCCGGCCGAAATGATACTCTCTACTGCGCTGGTGCGAAACAGATCAAATGAGGGGGCTCCATGCGCAGTTAATCGGCGGCCTCTCCTTCAAACATCATTAAAAACTTTAGAGGAGAACTGCGCCCCCGTTAACTCTTCCCGGGTTTTAGGTTTTCGTTTCTCTTTTTTTTGCTTTCGTGGCCATGGGCGCCGTAAAGAACTTTTTTCTAAAGAGGGACTTATAGAGTATATAAATGCAGATTTGATGAGAATATAAAATTGAGTCTCTAGGAAAATACTACCAGGTTTTAAACAGTAAAGGATTGTGTACCTATAACGTAAAGGATTGGTTACACGTGGCGATGTTCTTCGTAACATATCTAACAAACTGTTTAAACGCAACATTTCCAAACAAAGAAATTGATTAAAATAATATTCCGCCGGAGAGGTGGCAATTTCTTCTTTCCTCATTTCGCTCGTTTTTTGCCCCAGAAGATGTAAAACGCCGAGCGAAAAGTTCATGCCTCCGCTTTAATCCATATTAAAAGAGGAGGATAAAGGCAAGGACTCGGAAGGAGCGGCGCTCCTCGCGAAGCGGAGAAAAACTTGAATTATACACTTAGCTGCTACGCCCTTCGCGCTCTGGTCAATTATTCAGGTCCAATTATGCGGGATGAGCTTTTTCCTTCCGAGGTTGCTGGGCGAAGGATGCGGTGAATTATATTTTTAATGAAGGTGTCTTGAAGGTGGATGGCGGGTAATTAAGGAAATTGGATTTTTCCCGACAGTTTTTTTTTTTTTTTCGGATTAACCTACTAAACCTAGCGAAGATTATGAAATTAAGTTGGGCATAGTTTTATGTTAAGTCTATATTATTAATCCTGGTATGCTAAAGGAAAAGTATCACCCTTATGCCACGGTCACACCAGGCTGTTTTATTAGCCGCTAGTCGCTGGTGTTGCTAGTAGCAACAGCCAGAGACTATTTAGTGGTCATATTACGCTGTTTACTACCAAAAGCACTGCTGCCGCTGGCTGGTGGCTACTACCAGCAAGCCTGTGTTCAAACTACAAGGTCAACTATTTCTGGTGCATTTTATATGTCACCAGGTAGGTACATACAACAGTGAGACAATGTATTGTCTTTAGTCAAGTGAAGGCGTCGCGTCGCAACGATGTACAAGAGTGTAAATAATATAAGCAAAGCCACCATGACAATAATAGAATATTATTATACAAGTTTTCTAAGACGTCAAATTGGCGCATGAGTTGTTTGGGGCACGAGGAGCGCCAGCGACGAGTGCCCCAAATGAACGAATGCGCCAATATGTCTTATAAAACGAGTGTAATATACTATTTTTTCTACTTTGCGTCATTAATTTTATAAAAATTTAGAAGTATATTAGGTAAAATTCCAATCTAGAGTATTTATGGGTGCAACCGTTGGTAATACTGTCATCTGTCACTTAAATTCAAATATCTGTGAAATAGTAATTATTGATAATTATTATATACCATCATATACTAGTAGTACGAAACCTAGGATGCAACACGCATGTTTAAATATTTATAAAAATATACATACTTCGCAGTTTGTGCGATTCTAAAAAGTCAGTTTGTGCTTACTTTTGTGGTTATGTGTATTTTCGTTTGACATACATTTGATATCAATGTCACCAATCTTAGAAAAAAGTTACTAAAAACGGTGTTACAATGTGTGCATTGTGAATGCAAAGTAGAAAAAATTATATTTTAGAAGTATTTAGTTGAAAAGTCAATGGCTCTACTACAATTAGTTATTAAAAAAAATATTTTAATTATTAATTAAATCATTATTTCAATTACTATTAATTAAATTATGTATTTTCATAAAAAAATCTTTTTCAGGTCTTCAATTGTTTCCCTATTTCTAATTTTCTAATTCTAATTTCTAAATAACAAATTGTTCAAACGTTACTGCATACATCCGTAATTTAGTTTTTATTTTATATTTAATGTTTTGTTTATATTAACTTCAAACACAAAAGTAATTCAATCGCTTTTCCGTCCAATTTATTAATTAAAATATAATATACAATTATATAATTATACAATTTACTATACAATTGACATAATTAAAATCCGATATATTTTACAAAAGATTTTAATATATATGCATTTCTCCAAGTTATTCAATTTTAAAGAAATATTTGAATACATTATTTAAAATAAGAATTATAAATCACATATTTATAATTTTATTTATTATAATCGATGGTTGATATTTTCTACAATACCCACATTTGTCCTGAGCCAGCAGCACAAGTTCTAAATAGCGGCTAATGAAAATTTAACATGTTCAACTTTACAAGCAACAGCCAAAACCAACAGCACAAAACCAACACAGCAAATACTAAAACAGCGTAGTGTGACCACCCCACATTTTGCATACCAATCAACGTTGCAACATACCTTTTCGGCCGGCCACTATTCATTATGTGATCAATATTTTAACAACTGTATCGCTTAAAGCTCTCTTTATATATTGGGAGAATATTACCTCGCATAATATTTATAAAACACATGTCAAAAATACATAATTTTCTGAATTAGTATTCATGCTGGTTGCTGTAAAAGTTAAACAAGCGCTGGTGGGCTGGCGGCTGCTAAACTCACTCGCCAACTAGTAAAACAGCGCTGCAGCGTGGTCACACTTTTTGGTAACTTTTAAGCAATAATTGCATTAAAAAGTACATAATAAAGATATAAAATAAAAGTATAAGAAATCTAATCAACCAGGCTATCAATATTTAAAACTCGATCGTTCTTAGTTACAAATTACCTAATTAATCTTCTTCTTGTTTCGGCTTCTTTCAGCATTTTGGCATCCAACAAAATCAACAAAATAAAAACTAACGTTCACAATCTCACGTGTAACGCACCAAGTAAAGGTAAACCGTGTACTAATGTGACCCGAACGGGCCCTTAACCTGGGTTAACGTGGAAATCGAATATATCGATTGATTTCCCCTGGTGGCTGCTGTTCCGATCGAAACGTCACAATGCAAGCGCGCATTCATAAAAAATATCTCCCCTCATTTTTTGCACCCTTAAAGCGACCCACCCTTGTTTTTTTTCACCCTCCGTAAAAAACGCTGGCGGGACCACGGGGGTAGTAGCTGCGTCGGGTAGTAGTAAAAATTCTGTATGCGAGACTAGCACCCTGTGTCGCGTTATATTCGGTGCAGTTAGCCTCGGATCGAAGTAGACAAGGTCAATGACTATGATTTGCAGAATTTTAGGGAATTTTAGTGAGAAGATTATTTTGGAGGAACATACTTGCTCATATTTGTTTTAAAACGCATAATTTTAGAGTTTAAAGTCCTGCTTAAGGATTGTTATAAATAGTTTAAGAGAGTATACCAACAGATAAGAGGGTTTATAATATATTTATGAATTTTCAATTGCAAGCTGTATATATTTTATTTAGTTTCCTACATTCCCAATATTCATTCTACAATTTTATTTCAATAAGATGCTAGTAGCTATTTCAGATTATAGAAAAGTAATCAAAACACATTTTGAAATGTGACCTTTTTTCAATATAACACATTTAAAGTGTTTCCATTATTTTTAATTTTCAATTAAATTTCCCATCTCTGCTTTAAATAATGAAACCATTTAGAAACCTTCCCCATATTAAAATCTCGTCGACGATGAAGTGATAACTTTTATTTAATTTCAATTCGCAATTAATTAGAACACTGAAGGTCGTTAGTGAAGGAAACGAGCGTCATTCCGACCCACGTAACGTCAAGAATCACCTTCATCTCGGACCCTCGCTGCCGCTGCTGCGTCTTTTCCTTCTTTTAAAAAAGTTTAATCAATATCGGGGGCTGCCGCGCGCGCGAGGGAAGCAATCAAAACTTCTTTTCTTCCGTCTAACTAGCATATCTTATATACACATATACACCATTATAGATTTTTTTTTCGAGTTAGGGAAGATCGTGTTGGACCACGACTTTTCGTCGATGGGATTAGGTAGAGCGTCGACGAGTGTTCGCCTGGTCCGCTCCCCTTTGACTCGGGGGGTGAAAAAAAGCGAGGGTGGCTTCGTTAGGGTAAAAAACTACTAGATTTGCATTCTGGAACCTTCGCAAGAATTCGGCTCCTTTCAGATCTCACGTATTGTCTCTTTTCGTGAATGCACGCGTGTGCGTGCCGACAGTTATCGATTGGGAAATGTGGAGGATTTTTAACCATTCGTTCTTAGGTTTTTGTGACATATGACATTATTTGAGGTTCTTTGCTATTAATTACTCTTAGAAAGTAATTTGACTTCAAAAATGAATATATTTGTGAACCAGAAAGCTATTTTATGAACAAAATGATTTTCCATATAAAATATTTGGTAAATTCTATAAAAGGGGTATTATTTGAGTCAGATCCGCATTTAATTGAATCGTGGGCAATGGATTTTCCCGTTGGCTAGTCGCGAATGTTATCGGGATCGTGGTCGCGCCGCGGAACGGAAACTTAACGTCTTTACTATAAAACTCTAATTCTGTCAGGAGAATCTATCCCCCGCATGCCTCCCTATAACCCCTCCTCCCACACACACATATAGCTGTAACTGTCACGAGCTTTCAAGTATAAGAAGCCGCGCTGCTCGGCAGCTTTTAAACTTCACGCATGAACAGGCAGTCTGTCCCGCCAGAATAACATCACATCATCCGGGAGAGGCACGGCAAGCAACCACCAGGGGTCGCGCCAGTCAGACTCTTCCACCCCCCCAAGTCTCCTCTCCAGTTTTATCATACAATGCCATATTTATTTTGATCTCCAAAATAGAAACCCATTACCAGAAATTTGTGAAGTGGATTCTGATATTCGATTATCGTATCGCTATCCCTTTCTCTCCAGCGGTATGGACTTTTAGCGTGCTCGCTCGTAAGCTCCTTGCCACTTTGGTGGTGGTATTTCTTAGGAAATATTTGTTATTGAGGCATCTACAGTCTTTCCTAAAGTACGCCTACTTTTAATAGTAAAAAATTAGAATTTCCATCTTTGTTTTGAAAGTCTATATAATATATTGTTGTTGGCAGTTTGTTGTATCGTTTTTTATGCTCTACAGCTTAAAGTAAAATTAAAGGGTATGTTAATCTTAATTTTGTAGGAAAAATAACTAAGTTTTTTCTAAGTTTTTTTAGTCTTTGCAAATATTGGTCAACTATGTACTGTCAAACCGTTCCTAAATATGATATATTCGCAAGAGACCATCAAATAGTGGTATAAATTTCACTATATTTCATAAAACTTTTATTAAAGACTATTTACCTATTACTTCGTAAAATACGGATCGACTAACAGACTAACATAGATGTGTCGCCTAAACTGGGCCATCAGGTAAATAAAAATAACCGTACCTGAAACTGACATCAAAACAATTACCGGAGTCCCGGTTTACTATCACTAAATCAATTTTATGGATCTGCTTTACGGCATGTAACAAAATCGTAAATATTATGACTCTTCGAAAGTGAAAAGTGTTTATGCACTATAAATCGAATCGGCGTGCCCGGAGTTTCCACTTTCCGGGACCCGCCAACGGCGGTCACACTGGCGACATCTATCCACCGTTTGCTCCATTACACAGCATCTCCGCAATGGAGGAAAATTTTTTTTGCAGTGACCTATGTTATCTCGGTACAAAGATATCTTTTTACTTTATCATACGTAGTATGACAAAGTATTGTAATCGTGTCGAAAAAAAAATTGAGATTTTAGCGGAAATATGTCGTTTTGGGTCACCTGAACATGTTTCACCAAGGTACAAAAAAATGTCTGTGTGTGTGTGTGTGTACCCGTTTTTTGTGGCGACGATTCCGGAGAAACTACTGAAGGTATCGAGACGAAACTTCATATTTAGAAGTTTCGTGACTAAACTTAGAGCTGAAAGAAGTTTTGTCCAAAAGGGCCCAAAGGAACTCGAGGTTTACTCTTATCATTTTTCAACGATTTTGCAAATTAGCCGCCATTTCTGTAATTTCGTCAAAATAGTTAAATAATAAACTATAGTAGAGAAAATTTTGTATAATTTATGTCCATTCCATTTTTTGGAGAAAAAAATTAAATCATAGTAAGCTGATGCCCCTTGAACTTCCAAATTGCCCCCCTGAACACGGCTGTATCGTATGATAAAGTCATGTGCCTGGCCACATCAGATTTTTTTTGTATGAATATGTAATAATATACTTTTTTGGGTTGTAGTACACATAGAATGTATCAAAGTATTTTCTGTTAGCCAATATTTCAGATTGGATACTTTAATTTGTTTTTCCTGACTCAATTGCAATGATTTCTGAAAAATGTATGTGGTATACATACTTAAAGTATGTATTTAGATGTTATATTTATGTCACGAAACAGAAATTTTTGTTATATTTTCGAACATGTGGACGCAAACATATACACAAGATATCCTACAACAACAGCTTTGTAAACATACGAAGTTAAAGTCTTATTTAAGAAAATAATTAATTATTTTAATCAAATACCATCAGTTTCGCATATAAATTATTTGAAAACATAACAAAATGAGTTTATTACCTGTTTGGCCTTGACGTATTCTCAGAAAGTATGTGTCTAGGTTTGGAAAACATTGAAGTTCTATGAGTGATTCATTGAATCTGATGTAGATCATCTTTATCCCTGCTTGCTTTATCTACAACAAAAGAACGAAACAGTGCGTTGTTAAAATAATCACTAATTCTGTCCAAAATTACCTACTTCTAAGATCGAAGAAAACCATAGACCTCATAATCGCAGTTAATCTCGATGAAAAGAATTAGCCATCAGAAAGTAGACGCCTTGAGTCATGATTTTTGACCTCTCAGAGGTAAAATAAGAAAATTTTAAGCTCAGTTATGTATAGTGAATACGTTGTGCCAATTTGAAATGTGGAAAACCCTCTCCTCGCTCATCTGAAAACACGTACTAGAAATACCTGTATTAAACAAATAATACGTACTTACAGCAAATACACTGCGAACACTATCGTCACAATCACTTTTCTGTCATCTTTTGTTGACATTATTCTCCCCCTACAGAATTCTGTTTTGAGAGTTTCCACAAAAATCGCAATGGAAATAGAAATTATTTAGATCCTACCTTAAAGAGTCTTTCTCCGTCTCCAACGATGGATGTCATCCATGGGACCTACCTTGCACACGATGTCTTCACTCTTGCAAGCTGCCTCTCCATCAGGGTCCTCCTCCATATCACCTCTTCACCTCCCTCGCACATCCAAGGCTGGCACTCACTATTGCACACGAAAAGTATAAACACAAGCCGTTGTTATTCGCGCTTTACTGAAAATACAAGTCCCAAGTTGCTCACCAAAATCTAATAATAATCAACGACAATTGTAGATATTTACTCGTATGTAAGACGCATACCCAATATTCTGTACAAATTCACTCAAAAACATTTAAAACACCTCACAAAACAACACAAATCGCGTAGTAAGAGCGCTAACGAGCATTTGTTGACAAAACTCACCGCTTTCTCGTGGAGTTCAGTAGAAACTAGCGAAGGAATGTACGTATGACAGCAAACTTGCATTTTCGGCAATATGGCGGAAACATAAAAACTGAAGCGCGCTTTATCAACAGGTCACTTGGACGCGTTGCCTAGTTACCGGTGTAAAAAACACTTGCAGGCGTAGACTTTCGTGGCTCTGCATGCCAGATGTTTGCATTTTAGGAACCAACTAGCTCTGTGTATATGTCAAATTTTTCGATTTTAGTTATTGGGCATTCTAGAAATATGTGGTTAAGGCTTCCCACCTGTCCACATTCGCAATATGGACATTTTAGGATACATTTTAGGTTATCTGCTATCTGTTACTGTTGTTACGAATGTCCGGCAGGGGGCGTTTCGGGTTTGACGTTACTGTGGTAATAGCAGCAAAACACGGGTCGACAAAAATCGATTTTTTGGATCGAAAATTGTTTTTAAGGCCGTTTTTTTGCTCAAAACTCTTTGCGAAGGGTATTTAGAGGGATCTTACCGTAAGACATGAGAGCGAGCGGCTTTTATAAGGTCGGCAGGAACGGATAAAAAATGTAAATTTTTGACGTTCATCAATCCGCTTGTCGGAATTTCTAGACGTCACGTGACATTTTCTCGAGGTTTGCCTTCACCCGAAGAGGTGCAGAAACGTGATTTTTTTCAAAATTGACGCATTTAATTTACAAAATATCGCGCAGTCCACGCGGAATTGTGTCCTTTTTTCAATTCGAGCGTCAAAAGTAATATCGAAAAGCCCAATTTTGCAGCTACTCGATCGCAAATGTCGGCCAAAATGGACGATTCCGTTGAACGCGCCCTACACTTGAAAGTTCGTAATTAGTATAGGTAGATAATTCAGAATTACTTGCTCTTCATTTTTGCCTGAGATATTGATATTTTGCTTGAGATTTTGTAAATTTTAAAATTAAATCTCGGGTATTATTTAAAGTACTAATATAATACGATTTTTCTCAATGTTAGAGACAATGCTTCACAGATTTCTTTTGCCCAAAACTTTATATAAGTATATTGTTTTTGCCTGAAATATTGGTTGTTCTGTACACGTATGTATAACATCAGATACAAAAATAAATCAATCAGTTAGTCAATATTACAGATGAATTTTTTTCTTTTGTTTTATATGCTTGTTTTTTTCATTATCCCCTGATTTCATTGCAATGATGTTGATTTAACCAAATAAGTTGCTACTATTGCCACCTATTAAAAAGAGCACACATTTTTAACTAGATAATATTATGCTAGGTCCCAAATGTTGAATTTTATAACAAGAAAGAATTTAATTCCATAAATTTTTCTGACAAAAAATTCAATAATGTACTTGTCAAAAGTGTGACAAATACACGTCTTGTCTTAAGTCAGTTTGACAAACTAGTACCAGCTCATCCTCCAGTGGCTCTAAACATGTATACCCTTTTTCAGATCAATAGTATCGATGTCGACGCTTCAATGTGTCAACGAAAGTAGAATTACTAGAACCCAAAAATATTCTAACGAACACGTTTGGAGAAATGTCCTGTTAATAATATAATAGTTTTTAAGTATATCTCAATGTTTTTTGTATTGAACTGTAGTAATAAAAGTAAAACAATAATATTGGAACGGTAAGTATGCAAGGTAAGAAAACAAACCAAGAGACAAATGTTCCCCATGCAATTATTTCTTAGTAATGAGTACATTACTAAAAAAATCCACCCGTATTTTCCACGTTGGGGCTTCATTATTATTAATTATTTCCGCATAAATGTTCTTTTACTAGTTACGATTAGAAGTCCGTCATGCAACCTGCAAGATCTAATATATGGCACTTGCATGCGAATTAGATGTTAATAAACAAACACAGAACCTCTGTTTCTTTTTGCTTATATATGATGACTATAAAATTACTAACAACTGCCTCACCACTGCTATGCATAGTTTAGGTTTTACAGAGTGTATATAAATGTTTATAAAAAGAATCCCATAAGGGTAATTAGATACATATTGGTTGTACTGCATGTACTAGGTCAGTAATTTAAGTGGGTATATAAAACTGCAAAAAGTGACTAGGTAAAACTACTAGGTAGGAATAAACTACAAATAAGTATAAAGTACCCTTTGCCAGTAATTATAACCATACTAGTTGTTTAATTAGAGTGAAATATCAACCAGCTTTCAACTGTAATTATGGGGTATGTTACTAATTATAATTTATTATGTATTTGCACTATTAATTGTTGAAAATATCGTTTGATGATTTAAAATAACTCATAGCTTGTACATATTACTTAACACTTGATCAGCAGCGATGAAGAAATGTTCACATTTACTACATAATCCATACACAGAGGGAAACATTTATTTGATACAAAGTGAATATCTTTGAGGCAAGAATATCACTTGTTTCTATATCCGCAGATTACACAAAATTCTCAGAGTAAGAATATGATTTTCTTGATGTTTCACGTATTACGTTTTAGTATGAAGGAACTGCTTGAAAGGAATTACGTCTGTTTTAAGCGATACGTACCTATACTTTTGGATCAAGAAACTGTTTGCTCGTTGAAGCATATATATTTTTCGCCCAACGAAACACCTTTGTTATTGTAAGACGAACGTATCATTCTTTATATGTAGAAGAATAACATTTTCTTCTTCAGAGCAATATATACTCAACATAAACATACTAAACGCTTAAACCGTAAGAATAACTAACCGTTGAATAGACGGTTACATAGACGTTAACAAACATTATACGAACACTCAATATCGTCAAACTTATATAGAGTTAATATGTAGCAATATATGCGTGAATCTGTTAGTGTCATCTGTAAAGTTTGCAAAACTTTCTGTATCACTCAGAGTAAAAATCTTGGATTAAGAAACTAAAATAATCACAATGTCTCAAAAAAAACCCTTCCATTCAACATTTTCTTGATTTTGCTAACCCAAACTCATTCGAATTCATAAATAGTTATATTGCAAGTTATCTTCTTGAACCCAAGAGCGCATACTTCGCTAAATGCTAAAACAAACGCTCGTCGATAAATTTTGCTAATTCCGTAGTCGTTTCAGTTATTTATTCCTGTTATGGGGCGGCCCTTATCGTGATCGGAATTGGCAACTCGGATTTTAAACACTTTAAACGCGCCACCGTGAATGGCAGACCCTTTTTGCACATGGCACTGCCTATCGCTGAACGGTAGCGACAATTTACATAGGAATGCCGTATTTTGGCGTCCGATTTTGATGCAAAACAAAGAGATCGTTTGTCGTAATATATACCTCACCTATATCCGATGCGCTGCATATCAAGTAGGCTATTAGCATACTTTTATAATCAATTTAGTAATAAATAGAAGGGACGTTTTATAACGATGAGACGAGAGGATAGGCACAAGCAGTTTGCATGGATTTATATGAATGAACGTGGAGTGAACAGCATATCCAACCGGATTAAAAACTATTTTTGTTGATATGATGTCACAGTATAAAGATAGTCTAGCTAATATCCCTGAAATTTTATAAATTCCGAATTACGTATGCACATTCAATGCACTTACCTGAGGAACATTCGAATAATTTTTATAGCATCTTTCGTATGTATGTTTGAATTGTTGCATAGACCGTTCATAAACATGCCATGGGAGAAATGCTTCGAATTTCTTTAAACTTGGAACTTGGAATACCATAAAAATACCTTTTTGTGTGACAAAAGATAAAGTTTAAATACTCAATTCGCATAGAACGCATGTTTGCCAGTTAGACAAATTCAACACAAAGATAATACACATTTTTCTGTTTTTGTATCTACTTTTAGCGTTTGTTTGCTGAACAAATACGCATTTATGAAAATATGAAAAACAATGATGTGACTTATCTCTTCTATAAAGATATAAATGCAATAATTAAAAACATTATTATTGTCGTCAAAATACAGAGCATTGAAGATAGCATCTGAATGCTAAGGAACTAAAGAATGCGCTTTCAGTCGTCCTTGTACACTTTTAATTTGTTTGTTATGTTCTTATTATTATTATGTGTGATTTATCCGCTTATTTTTGCTACAAAACATATCTAAGTACTTATACAGAGTCCGGCACTAACCTGGACACAAATGGAAAAAAAGTTATTATCAATTTTTCAAAAAGATTTATTTCAGTAAAAAGTTTCTGTATTGTCCTAAACCTAAAATGTAAACATCAAGGTATAACTATCTGCTTGTGTATATGTTTTTTTTATATTACTTCTGTACATTTTCTAATTTTACTGCTTGTTTTAAGCAGTTATTTCCAAAAAAATCAACTAAAACAATCCAGCAGAAACGAAATTTGTTCACTAATTTTAATACTAAGCATACATACAATAAAACAACTTCAAATAATACATTTTATGGATGTAATATACAGCTTATTGTAATCTATTGTCCTCAAATTCTACTCGTAACTGTGTATATACAAACACTGCTAAATTTGATGTATGATACTTCACATTCTACTATCACTCAAATCTGTATTAGATGATTCTCACATTTTGGATAAATTTGATCTATAGACTATACGAAATAAATATCTAATTGTAAATCAAGAACTGGCTGTTGTTTCTGTTACTATATGTTCACGATTTTGCCTAAAAGTTGCACATGTATCTCTTCAACCAATAAGCAACGACTAATCAACCACATATTTCTTTCATCTCTCTTATTTGAGATAAGCTAATATTGACAGTATTAGCTAATATTGACAGTAACATCAATTAATTCATAAATATAATAAGTATTATGGCTATATATGACCCAACAGATAACATTGTCAAGTTGACTTCATACCTTATTACAAAGACTTTTATTAAACTTTGCCATTATCATCATTTATCCATTATTTTAGTTAGTTGTGTTTTAGATACTGTGTTTAGCTGTTGGTCTTTTTTTTCATTTGTAAATTCTGTTCAGTTTTGTGCCCGTTTTAACTAACATACAGATAGAATCATAATTAAAAGTCATGGAAAATATTACGTCTTCAGGGATAGCAGATGAAACCTTAACGTTTTCTTGGTACGATTATGCACTATTCACTGTTATGTTGCTATTGAGTGCCCTCATTGGAGTGTATTTCGGGTTTATTAAGAAACAAAACACTGCGAAAGATTATCTGCTTGGTGGGAAAGAAATGGGCGTTTTTCCTATAGCGATGTCTTTAATTGCCAGGTAATATAATTTATTATAACATTTTTTTAGTGAGATTTATCAAAAAAACTTATTTCAAACAACGAAAAAACCGACAGAGAAATTTAATATAAAAAAAAATATTGTCAGTCTCGACCGAGATTTGAACCAAGGACCTTTGTATTTCTTAATGCGTTATTACATTGGATTTTAGTTCTATATCCGGCATGACTATCCTAAGTATTCCTGCCGATATCTACAGGTTCGGAATAACGTTCTGGTTGTGTATGCCAGCATTGGGAATGGTGATACTAATAGCATACTTCATATTCGTACCAGTATTCTATGAATTACAAGTAACCAGTGCGAACGAATACTTGGCGATGAGATTTGACAAGAGGGTACAAACCTTTACATCGCTGGTATTCACATTTCAAATGTTTACCTATCTTCCAATAGTCATATACATACCAGCATTGGCATTATCTCAAGGTAGGAGAATCACTAAATTGGATTTGGTTAATAACTGCTTAATAATTATGGTTAATTTTTTAAATTTTGTGTTGGTAGGAACTGGAATAAGTGTACATATGATAACTCCTATCATCTGTGCAATTTGTATCTTCTATACAACGGTAGGAGGCCTGAAAGCTGTAGTTTGGACAGACGCTCTTCAGTTCGTCATCATGATTGGAGCCATTGTGGCTGTATTTATCCTGGGTATTGTAGATGTTGGAGGTTTTGGAGTTGTGTGGAATAGATCTAAGGATATGGGCAGGTTGACCATTGAGTATGTATTTTTATTTCTCGTTAATTCTTCTCTTTGCTTCTTTCTTCATCATGCTTAGCTTGTAATCTGCAAGTCATACATACGTTTTCAGTTTCGATTTGGACATTACAAAACGAGACACCTTTTGGACTGGAACAATAGGAGCTGGATTTATGTGGATGTGTTATATCGGAACCAACCAAGGCTTCGTCCAAAAATGTGTGGCTCTCCCAACTTACCCTGATGTGAAAAAGTACGCATTCACGCTTTACCAAGCCAAATCTATTGCCAACTTAACCGATAATTTTATAACTAGGGCCCTAGTGATATTTGGAATTGGAATGATTACCTTAATCTCAATGATCTGTTTCACTGGTCTAATCATGTTCGCAACTTACCACAAATGCGACCCGTTAACAATTGGCAAAGTGGCACAACCCGACCAACTGATACCCTACTATATCATGGATGTGGCCAAAAATATACCAGGCCTTCCAGGTGTTTTTATCGCTGGTGTTTTCAGCGCTGCTCTAAGGTGATATATTAAAAAATTCTAAATGATCTGCAACATTGGTGTTGTTTATTACAGTATATTTATTACAGTACTTTATCGGCTATGATGAACTGCTTGGCTGCTATACTATTCGAAGATTTTATATCGTCACGTCTATCAAAAGATACATCCCAAAAGAAAATCAGCACAATTTTAAAATTATTAGCTGTGATAATAGGCGTTATCAGTACTGCTTTGGTGTTCGTGGTTGAACACTTAGGAAGCTTGATGCCTTTAGCTTTCAGCATATCAGGAATGACAAGTGGGCCTATACTTGGGGTGTTCATCATTGGAATGTTATTTCCAAACGTCAATGCAAAAGTAACGATTTTTGTTTATTTATTCCTTTCGAAATATATGGTCTTTATATTTAGGGAGCCTTATGGGGTGGTATTGTGTCGTTAGTTGCAATGGTGTGGACAATATCTGGATCACAATGGTACAAAAACCATAATATAATCGTTTACACCCCACTAGAACATTCAGTAGAGGAATGTCCATTGAAAATCAACTCGACAATTCAAACAATTTCAAATTCTACCTCGTAAGGATTTTATGTTTTGATTACACGAAATCATATCATTTTCTAATCTGATTTTAGGGCTATAGAAGAACATGGTGAACCATTTTATTTGTACAAACTCTCATTTTACTACTACGTCCTATGTGGAGTGTTAATCGCAATTGTTGTTAGTAATATTGTCAGTTATTTCACAAGGAGCAAGGATGACAAACCAGTCAGTAAAAATCTTCTAACACCTTTTGTGAGGCGGTTTGTCAAAGAAAACTATACAGAAAGTCCCCCTGAATATTATACTATAGAAAAGTCAGCTACGATTGTGAAACATAACGAAGAACTTAATAAATAAACATATTCTACTATATTATGAAGTTTTTATTACTTAGGGCTGGTTTATTCACCTACACGTAAAGTCCTGTATAGCTATGTGTCAGATAAGTTGATGTTGCCCTATTTTTTGCCATTACAACAGAAATATCTTAGTGGTAGTGTGTAGAACGCGAGTTATAGAATCATCAAAATTTGACCTATCTGACACATAGCTACGTAGGACTTTACGTATAGGCGAATAAACCAGCGCTTAATAAGCTATTTTCAACTTACGAACATGACCTCACATTCAAACACTCATTGTTTAATCAATTTAGCGCCAACAATGTGCTTCGGAGTTTACACAAAACCTGAAAATATAGCATAACCTTGTGACTTTTTGCTTTGGCTATGTGCGAACGTTACTAAATAACTGAAAAATATTTTATTTTACTATTTCACTAAATAATAGGATTTGGTTTAGTTTATTGTACTTCATAGTGCTAAAAAATTCTAGTAAATATTTGTGTAGTCTGTGTATAAGGAAGCATAAAATAATTTTAGTGTAACAATGGTCTGTGTTATTCCATTATTTATTGCAACTGCATATTTACAATGTTTCGAGTATGGTTCTTTGGGTATAAGATGAGTAATAATGCGTTCTCTGATTAGCTCTTCAGGAACTTTAAATACCACTAAACATATGATCCACTTGTTATAAATGGACAACAGAATAATAATCATTAGTGGAGGAATTGGTAATTTCCGAAGGTGAGTAATTTAAAAAAAAATAAATGGAAGGAATTAAAAGAAGGGATACCTCAAGAATACCACGAAGTTGTTGAAATATTATACAGGCATCCAGTGACGTTTTAATATAAACAGTATGTTTTAATATTGACTTATATTCTAGTAATAAACATAAATATTATTGTGATTTATGGCTTTGTTATTGTCATATTATAGATTGTCTAAAGGTTATTATATAATATTTCTTATGCCTAACCAGCTGACCAGAATTTAATTAAGACAAATCGGGAGACAATCCTAGGATTTGAAACCAAAACACATTAAGATCAATGTAAAAAAATCGTACGCCAAAAAACTAATTATTGTTTCTTGCTATCAAGAGTTGTCATTTTATTGCAAATGTCTTTCTGGAAATTACATTCTTTTTAATACGAAACCACAACATTCCTGACCAAAGACAAGTTCATTTATTATTAAGACAACCTGCTGTTTTATTGCAACATGTTTTTGCTAATTAAATTCATTTCAGTCAAAAAATACAACATTCCTGACCTAAGACAAGTTTATTGAGTATTGGGACTACCTGCTGTTTTATTGCATCTGGTTTTTGCGAATTACATTATTTGTAGTCATAAAATACATTTCTGACCTAAGACAAGTTTGTTGATTATTCGGACTATCTGCTGTTTCATTGTATCTGGTTTTTACAAAGAACATTCTTTCTAGTCATAAAATACAACATTTCTAATCTAAGATAAATTTACTTATTATTCAGACTACCTCTTGTTTTATTGCATCTAGTTTTTGCGATTAATTAAATACATTTTTTTAAAATTTTATTCATAAAGTCTCCAATTCGACAATAAATAAATACAATACAATACCATAAATAATTTATTTATCAATTTCTACATCATGTTTCACAATCACAGCAGCATTGTCAATTGTGTAATATTCAACCGGATTTCCGATATCATTGCTAGGTACAAATCGCCTCATAAAAGGAGTTAAAAGTTTCCTACTAACAGGCTTCTCGTCTTTCCTCTTCGTAAAATAGCTAATAATGCAACTGGCCACAATTAAAATAAAGACTCCAAGGATGACATAGTAGTAAAAGGTGATTCTAAACAAATAAAAAGGTTCACCATATTCTTCTCTAGGTCTAAAAATTATTAGAATAAGATGTATATACAATTTATTAAAATATATATATATATATATATATATATATATATATATATATATATATATATATATATATATATATAGAAATAGATGACATACGTAAGAACTGTTGAGTTTGAAAATGTTTGAAGTGTAGAATTTACCGATGTTTTCAATGGACATTCCTCTATGGAATGTGGAAGTGGGGTGTAGACAATTACACCACGGTTTTTGTAATACTGTGATCCACATATTACCCAAATCATTGTCCCCAATGACACTATACCACCCCAGAAAGCACCCTAAATATAAACCCATGTATTTCTCGTATTAAAAAACCAATAGAAATTCTTACATGAGCGTTGACATTTGGGAATAACATTCCAACGATAAATTCACCAAGAATTGGTCCACCGGTCATACCTGCAATGCTAAAAGCCAAAGGCAACATGCTTCCCAAATGTTCCACCACGAATACTAGAGCAGTACTGATAACTCCAATGATCACAGCCAACCACTTCAAGATCGTGCTGACTTTCTGTTGCGAGGTATCTTTGGATATTCGTGAGGATATAAAGTCTTCGTATATTATAGCTGCCAAACAGTTCATCACAGCTGATAAAGTACTGGAATAAGCAACATACATTGCACAATATAAAGGTTGGAATTCCTAGGACATCACCTCAAAGCTGCACTGAAAACACCAGCGATGAAGACACCAGGAAGGCCTGGTATATTTTTGGCCACATCCATGATATAGTAGGGTATCAGTTGGTCTGGTTGTGCCACTTTTCCAATTGCTAATGGGTCGCATTTGTGGTAAGTGGCGAACATGATCAGACCAGTGAAGCAGATCATTGAGATTAAGCAAAGCATGCCTATACCAAATATCACTAGAGCCCTAGTAACAAATATTTGGTTAAATTGGCAATGATTTGTTGCGGTGACGCGTGAATGCGTACTTTTGAACATCACTGTAATTCGGAAGGGCTACACATTTCTGAACAAAGCCTTGGTTGGTTCCTATATAACACATCCACATGAATGCTGTACCGATTGTACCAGTCCAAAAGGTGTCTCGTACTGTAGGATCTATTGCAAAGCTGAAATGTGTATAATTTTGGTTAACAGCGACGTCTTATCGATATTAGATAATATTAGAAAATGATTATAGGTGTTATTCTATATTCTATCATACATACTTTATGTCAAGCCTACCCATCTCCAAGGACCTACTCCAAACAACTCCAAAACCTCCAATATCAACAATTCCTAAAATGAAAACTGCCACAATTGCTCCAATCATTATGACAAACTGAAGGGCGTCTGTCCAAACTACAGCTTTTAGGCCCCCCACTGTGGTATAGAAGATACATATACCACAGATGATGGGAGTAATCATATGGACACCAATTCCAGTTCCTATAAAATTACTTAGTTATAATTAAGATATCTTTTGACACACCAATCAATGTTTCATAAAAGCTGTATCTTTTCATAGAACGAATCTAAGAAGTTTGTTACTGGTTGTACATATATTGAAAGAAAGTATTGTTATGAAGGTTCTTACCTTGAGATAATGCCAGTGCTGGGACGTAAATAACTATTGGCAGGTAAGTAAACATTGAGAAAATAAATACCACCGATGTCAAACTTCTTACTCTCTTGTCAAATCTCATCGACAAGTATTCATATGCGCTGGTTATTTGTAAGTCATAGAATACCGGGACGAAGATAAAGTATGCTACTAATATCACAACCGCCATTGTGGGCAAACACAGGCAATACGTTATTCCAAATCTATAGATTTCAGCTGGAACGGCTAAGATTGTCATTCCAGAAATGGAGCTAAAATTAAAAAGGTTTATTTTTTAATTGTAACACTTAAATTTAAAAAAAATAGACTTAATAATTATTTTTGTTTTACCTGGCAATTAAAGACATCGAAATTGGAAAAACTGTCATTTCCTTTCCACCGAGAAGGTAATCCTTCGCTGTGTTCTGTTTCTTAATAAATCCAAAGTAGACGCCAATTAATGCACTCAAGAGCAGCATAACGGAAAATAGGGCATAGTCGTACCAGGAAAAAGTCAGATCGTCATCTGTTATTTCTGTAGTAGTAATATTCTCCATGGTTCTTGAGCCCTGAATGACAATTCTTGGTGATAATTGATTTTTACTTTAGACGCCTAAAAAATAATTTTATGTTATTTACTTCTGTTACTTTTGTGCACATCTAGATACTACAAAACATGCACCATGTTTAACTGAAAGAATGTTTATTGTCTTTTTTTTGAATAGATAGAATAGAATAGACATATTAGAATATAAATTTTTATCACATAAGTTTTTTTTGTGTTATTTTGTCAAGTTAAGTTATACAGACATGCATTAAAATATGGGAAGTGATCAAAGAAGTTATTGTAAAAATTCACCAAATAAGTTTTGTTACATGTGCGGTTATGTAGTGACACATCTAAAAAAATTACGGAGCGGTAAAAGCAGCTTTAAGCTGCTGTTTTGGATTTAGAATTGGAGATCTGGAAAAGCCATGGACAGTTAATGTGTATTTCCTGTTAGATCGGACTTTTAAAGTGGATGGAAGGGAAGCAAAAGAAAATGCCGTTTGCAGTTCCCATGTTGTGGCGAGAGCCTTCCAATCATGTAGATGATTGCTATTTTTGCAAGATAAGCTCCTTCAGATATTCGATGTAGGATAAGCATAAAATAAAATATCCAAATTTGCCATCAGCATCGAGACTTATCCCCCATGGACAGAACCATGCTCTCCCAAGTGCGCCATCTACTGCATCATCTATTTTTGACACAGAAGAAATTTCGCCTGGTTGAAGAAACTTGCCTGATTGGACAGAGTGTCTGCAATCACTCTGTCAAATCAGGCAAGTTGTGAAGATCCACCATTTGAAGTTTTAGGCACACCTCACCTTATAAATCATTGCGAACTGAATGATTTGGTTAAAGACTTAGGTTTACCAAAAGAAATTGCCGAGTTATTGCGTTCTAGGCTACACTAATGGAATCTTTTCACACGAGGTGTGACAGTGACTTCATTTACAAAGCGTCACGAACCTTTTAAATCATATTTTAAAATAGAAGGATCTTTCGCGTATGTCACGATGTTGATGGTCTTATGAACGAGTTTGAGTTTGAATTTATATAACTTGTTAACTGACTAATTTTAACTAATTTTGTTGCAGTTTTCCCAGTTTTTTTTTGTAATATTCCAACAACTGCATGGTAATCTTGAATAATTCCTTCTTCCTATTCCGAGATGTCACTTACTTCACATCTTACTTCATATTTACTTTACTTTGCAAAAAATCACTCACCTTCGAAAATAATAAATTCTACAACGAATTGATACTCCAATGGCCATGTAACACAAATTTACATCGAAATAGAACAGCACCTAGAACACAATATTCAGTCTCTTATTACAGAACAATGAAGAGGGTATAAAACACAAAAAATCCTTTATATCGTAATTTTTGCAAAAGGGATAAACGAAATAATGTTATCAGATATGCTGTGTATATAGACAGCATCAATATAGATGCTGAAATATTTATGAAGCAATTGATGCTTGCTAATTAAGGTAAATATTAGTTAATACAATCTTAAACATCACCTTGTGTGCTTGAAAACATTAAAATAGAACACTGATTGTCACATTTTGATATATAGGATTTTTTTACTGTAGACTTTAACTATTATTATCCATTAGTGGTTCTTATCACAAAATAACTTACTACTTACCTATTACATTCAAAGATCCAATTTGAGACACTATAAATATGCATTAATAATAAATCACAAAATAAAACAGTTTATAGTTGCACTCAACCTTTTGACACATTATGCACTGCAAATGTAAGAAGGACAACAGTCTTTGTATTTTTATTTACATAATCTATTCATATTTATTTTCATATCTGGACAAATTGTTCTGTTTGATATGATACGATCAATACATAAATGATTTTCGTATTTGAATTCTTAAAGAAAGACTTCCCTACAGACAGACTATAGGCAAACACCCAAATATTTAATATTTTCACACAATTACAAGCATTTTTTTTAAACAATGAACTACTAAGCTGTATATAGCAACCATAAAATGAATTACAAAATCCTATTATTACGTGCAATAGTAGAAGTAGTATATTTATAACTAACCTAATATTGAGCAGATGACACAGATTTAACCGCAACAACAATAATAATGTTCTTTAGTTATTGCATTTGCATATAGTGAAAGCAGATGGGTCATAAGGTTATTACTATGTCGTCTTTTGGTGTGCATTGTTATTGCTAAATTATTGACAATGATTATCGACAATGAATGTAATGTCTACTGTTTTTTTTTTTTTTTTTCAATAAAATGATTCCGTTCATAAAAAGATTATATACATTCATATTGAAGTATATACATACTACTTAGGGCTAATTTTTCAATACTTGTTTAAACCATGACCGAAGTTCAGTACTGCTTTTTACTGTCTAATAACTAATAACTAAACAATATTCACTAATCTAACTAGTATTGAAAAACTAACCTCAGTCATTTTGAGGTTTACTAAATGCTACGTTAATGTTGAAACTCAGTACAAGATAATATAAAAATATACAGGTGTAGTCTTTGAATGTGTAATATTGTATAATATATAATAATGTTTAATATACTTTTCATAGTTTTCGCTAATTGCATCAACAACCTTCTCCATGAATATTTATTACGTCACACATTGTAAACAGCAAACAATCGATAGCCAAAACACTAAATAAACGATTACATCACAATTTCAATTCGTTCTACTCCGAATCTGTTTTACTCCACTTTTATGTCCCATAAACTTACCGAAAACTCATTAAAGATATTTTTACGTAAACTGAATAACAGCAATATTGGTATTGTATTGGGCTTACGTATTGTATTGGGCTTATAGTTTATACGTTCGCAGAAAACATACATAATGCTGTATAATTTTTTTAATTAACTTTTTTATTGTTTGTGCTGGATACATTCGTTAAACTTATTGTTTTTAAGTACCGCTTTCGAACTATGCAAGTTAGGTAGTTAGTTATTCATTTTCGACTGATCTTAACAAAGAAACATGGCCCCAGAAGAGCTAGATATTAGATTTACGTGGTACGATTATTTATTTTTTAGTATTGTGTTACTTCTCAGTGCTTTGGTGGGTGTGTATTTTGGATTTTATAAAAAACAGCAAACACCTTTAGACTATTTATTTGGTGGGAAGACAATGTCTGTCTTTCCAGTAGCTATGTCTTTAATAGCAAAGTAAGTAATTATATACGGATAAAAAACAAATATTTTAGTACATATTTGTTATTTTAGTAATATATCCGGTATATCTCTTCTTGCTGTACCATCAGATATCTATAGATATGGTGTGGGTTACTGGTTTACAGTACCTGTCATCAGCACTGTAATTTTAATCGCCAACAAGACGTTCATCTCAGTGTTCTATCGTTTGCAAATAACGAGTATTTTTGAGTATCTGAAGTTACGATTTGACACAAGGACAAGACTTCTTGGTTCTATAATGAACAGCATCTCAAATATTACCTTCCTACCCATTGTAATATACGTACCATCATTAGCTCTAGCACAAGGTAAGTAAGAACATTTTTGAAGATAAAAAGAGAAATTTTCAATAAGTAATTTGTCATCGTATTTTCAGCAACTGGCTTCCATGTGCATGCAATATCCTGCATTCTATGCTCAGTGTGTATCTTCTATACAACAGTTGGAGGATTAAAAGCTGTTGTATACTCTGATAGTATTCAGTTCGTGATCATGATTGGTTCTCTGGGTGTTATATTCTTTCTGGGTTTGGCATCAGCTGGTGGTTTTAGTAATATCTGGAACAATGCATACAACAACGATAGGTTAACTATACCGTACGTATTACATAATTCTCAATCATTCTCTTCCATAAAAGTTTCTTTTTAGGTTAGAATTTGATTTGACAAAACGAGACAATATTTGGACTGGTACCATTGGCATGTTTGTGATGTGGTCAAGTTATATGATCGTGAATCAGGTCCTTGTTCAGAAATGTCTGACACTACCCACGGATACTGATGTTACAAAGTAAGAATATCGATAAATTAATACTCAGAATAGTAATAACGATATTTTCAGGATGTTGGTAATTTTTATTTTTGGTTTTGGGGTCATACTTTCGGTCTGCTGTTTCACAGGGTTCATTATTTATACTATATATGTAGATTGTGATCCTTTATCGTCAGGAAGAATACAAGCTCCTGACCAGTTACTGCCATTGTACGTGATGGAAGTTGCCAAGCAAATTCCTGGATTAGCTGGATTGTTCACTGTTGGAGTTTTCTGTGCTGCTTTAAGGTATATAAATTTAGCAATTATAAATAGTGTATTTTACAACTGACAGAAAAAGATTCAGTACGAAATTCAAGAACTTAAATATTGTTAGTTATATTATAGCTTTGTCTTCAGATGGTGTCTAATAAGTGGGCATCTTTTGAAGGAATTGCACAACTTTTAAGTGTATAATATATAAATTAGTGATGTATTAATTGCAGTTACCTTTCTGGTTTTGGAATTCCTAATTACTTTTATAAGCAGAAAATAGCATCCTAACTTTTTAACTTTTTAGCACCCTCTCCAGTGGTCTAAACAGTTTATCTGGTAATATCTACGAAGACTTCGTAGCTAATCGAATGCCACACAACATCACCGAAAAAAGGACCAGCAATGTACTCAAAGCAATAGTGTGTATACTCGGCATTACCTGCACGTGTTTAGTACTCATCGTCGAAAAACTGGGAGGAATACTAGCTTTGACGTACAGCCTGAGTGGTGCAACATCTGGACCAGCTCTAGGCCTATTCTTCAGTGGTATGGTCATACCAAAAGTTAACTCACGAGTAAGATAATTCAGACATCTATTTAGCATGTCTTATATGTTACATGTCAAATTTAGGGTGCTTTTTATGGTGGAACAGTCTCACTAGCAATAATGCTTTCGATTGTGGGTGGAACGCAATGGATTCAAAGTCAGAATAATGTTATTTACCCCACTTTGCCACTTTCAGTTGAAGGTTGTGTGGTTAATGCAACAGAAATAGACTTCATATCTCATAATAAGTAGTTAAACTTGTTAGTGGTATTGTTGAAAAGTATATCTTGTTTATTTTTAGCTCAACGAGTGATAGCAACATCGAAACCTTCGCGTTGTTTAAAATTTCTTATTACTGGTACACGAGTCTAGGGTTGATATTGTACCTTTTAGTGTCCGTATTAGTTAGTATATCTACTAAAGATGAAGAGAAGATTACCAACAAGGAATTCTTTTTACCGATTGTGCATAGATATCTACCAGTCACGCTGCCTCCTGCATATTATTCTATAGAAAAGGCTTTGAATGTTATGGAAATGAGCGATAATAAATAAGTTTGTTGTATTGATGTGTGTTATTTTTTAAATTATTCTAAACGGTACTTAATCATCGTTACTTTGTGTGGCTATCAGTACTCGTAATCATATTTTGTGGGTTTGTCACTACTCGTAATCATATTTTAGATCCTCAAAAATTATAAAATATCTGTAGTACTCTAATATGTACATTGTAGTGACTTCGATAAGTGGGCATATGTTTTTATGCAGACATTTTCTGTGAAGGCAGACTTTATGCCTTTCTACCCGTAGCACAAAAGCATGATTGGGTTAATATTAGTTTTTTTATCACAATTTAAATATTATTTGTCAACTGAAAAGCACAACTGGAAACATATGTATTGGCTTATGATACATGTCTGTCAATTTAAAATTACGATTCGGCCACTAGGTATAGGTTGACTGTGATTAAAATCTAATTTCTACCATTTTTATCGTCCACGTCACATCATGACAGCACACGGGACAATCGATTCCACTTTTTCTTTTCTACGCATGCTCTTTTGAAAATGTCTCGACAGAAAGAATTACATTACTCTGTTATTATCATCTTCTAATCTATATGAGAAAAAACAAAGCACGAATCTATTGTGTTCTCATTCTCGTCACCATTTATCAACACCAACGTAACTCTTAGTTTGCTGTGGCCAACTCAAACCTGCATGTAGACAATAGGCGTTATCAGCTTGCATTTACTAATAAATAATGTAATTTTTAGAAGTAAGAGAGCATTGTTATAAATACGTATATATTTATTTTAGGTATTTGTCTTTTGTTGTCGAAATCGTGGAATTTTTTGACATTCTCTTTTCATGTCTCAAAAATTTGCAAATTGCACTGGCTTGTCCATTCGTATCTTTGCAACTGAAGGCTTCAGTTCATAATAAGTTATCTAATTAACGATGAGTTCTGAAAAGCAAAGTTTGCAAGATCTCCTCAATGTTAGTTTCACCTGGTACGACTATTCTTTCTTCACGGTGATGCTTGCTGCCAGCGCTTTGATTGGTGTTTACTTCGGTTTATACAAAAAGCAAGTGACAGCAAAGGATTATTTGTTTGGTGGAAAAGGAATGGGTATTTTACCAGTGGCTCTATCCTTAATAGCAAAGTAGGTATTTGAAAATATACTCTGACCCACTTTAACAACTTTAGCATCAAGAACTAAACTTAAACATCAATTTTTCAGTAACGTATCAGGAATATCGCTTTTGGCTGCACCATCAGACGTATACAGATTTGGCGTTGCATACTGGTTTGCTTATCCATGCTTAATCCTGATAACTTTGCTATCATACTACGTCTTCGTACCGGTATTCGATAAATTACAAATAACGAGCACATTCGAGTACTTAAAATTGAGATTTGATACAAAAACTAGGCTTTTGGGATCAGTACTGTACGGTATAAACACGTTATTGTACTTACCCATTGTTGTTTACGTTCCAGCTCTGGCTTTATCACAAGGTAAGACCAAGATCTTCTTTGTTGATTATAAATTGAATGGTGTTTTCTAGCTACTGGTGTCCATGTGCATTTAATATCATGTCTGGTGTGTATTGTTTGTATATTTTACACGACAATTGGAGGAATGAAAGCTGTGGTCTATTCGGATACTCTGCAATGTGTAATAATGATAGGATCTTTGTTGGCTGTAGTTATTTTAGGTCTATTTTCTGTGGGAGGTGTCGGTAATGTGTGGACAACTTCTTATGAGCATAAAAGATTATATGTACCGTGAGTATTTATCTTATTTGCGTACGTACATGTTGTTATAGATGAATTCTGTTAATTATCTTATGTGTAATATGTGGAAGTTTACTATGTTAAACTGTTAATATAACGTATTTAAAAAAGAGGTCCTCCCCAACATTTTTACATATTATATTACACATGGCAACATAAAAAAATTCTGCGGCATCAGTTTGTGTAATCAATTTTTATAGACTATGATTATGAAGTACTCGTAGTATCATTAGTTTATTTGAATTGACTCCAGTTTTCGTGATAAACCATGCAATCAAAAGTACAGTATAAGTTAACTATACTGTTGAACTAACTTTTTAAAATATAACATGTTACTCTACAATTTGATGCTGCTTTTTTTATTGGGTCAGCAAAATAGATACACTAAATATCCCTATTTTCTTTGTTTGTGGGACAATCGTGCAAAAAATGAACATTGGAATAGGAAAACTAGTCGTCGAGAATAAATATGACCGTAGGAAAAGCTAACATCGTTCATGAACCATTGACAAGTCGAGAACAAATAATTCTTCCACAACTACATATTAAATTTTGGCTTATTAAACAGTTTGTGAAAACTTTATATAAGAATGGTGTTTATTCCAAATATATTTGTTAATCATTTCATGGCTTCAATACAGGAAAATTAGAAGCCGGTATTTTTGATGGACCACAAATCACAAGACAGGTTGAACTGGAAGCACATAAAATAATTTGATTCCGAACAACAGCAATAATCTAATAACTATTTGTCTTTTCTTATAAAGTATGGATTTGGATTTCACAAAACGAGATACAATTTGGTCGGCGACGATTGGCATGTTCGTAATGTGGGCCAGTTTTATGGGCATCAGTCAGGTATTTATCCAGAAATGCATGTCGCTCCCATCCAGAGACGACGTAAAGAAGTAATTTTTTACAATCTAACCGAAATAACAGTTTTACAACTTCCACGTTATTTTTAGAGCATTGGTAATTTTTACCATTGGTCTATTTTCCATCGGAAGCCTTTGCATAACCACCGGCCTGATAATGTTCACGAAATACTCAACTTGCGACCCATTGACCTCCGGGCAAATACAAGAACCAGACCAATTGTTACCGTATTATATCATGGATATTGCCAGGTCCGTACCTGGGCTGGCTGGTTTATACATAGCAGGTGTTTTCAGTGCATCTTTAAGGTAGTTATTTCCCTCATATAGTCTTAGGACAGAATATAATAGATTTGTTTCAGCACTCTCTCTGGTGGTATGAACGGATTATCTGGAACTATTTATGAAGATTTCATAGCAAGATACATGTCACTATACATCACTGAAAAAAAGAAAAGTGTCTTTCTGAAGTGGATTGCAGCTTTGATAGGTGTTGTTTGTACAGCGCTGGTATTGGTTGTTGAAAAACTCGGTGGAATTTTGCCTTTAACGTACAGTTTAAGTGGTGTCACTTCAGGTACCATCTTAGGGGTTTTTGTTGCAGGGATGTTATTTCCTTCCATCAATTCGAAAGTAGGTAGGCCTTTCTTTCAGTGCTTCTTTGAAAATAATTATGATGTGAATTCCGCAGGGTGCTTATTATGGCGCGCTAACTGCTTTATCAGCAATGACCATTATCGTTTCTGGAGCACAATGGCACCAAAGCCAAGGAACAATAGTTTATCCAGTCTTACCTTTATCAGTTGAAGAATGTCCTATTGTGAACGGTACAGAAGTTTTTAGATCAATTATCACTAACACAACAACGTAAGTTTTCCTACATATAATCTTAATATATCCTACAAATAATTATCATTTACCCTACAAACAATCTTAACATAATATATTATATATGATTTTATTTTTGTTGTAGCACATCAAGTGAAGCTAATGATCCATTTGTCTTGTACAAAGTATCTTATTATTGGTACACGGCTATAGGACTTATAATTTTCATGTTGACTAGCAGTGTTGTTAGTTGGTGCACTAAAGATCCGAACCACTTTGTTAATAGAGATTTTCTGAGTCCTGTTATATACAAATTCTTACCTGATAATTATGGGACGCCACCACCTGAGTACAGCTCGATTGCAAAATCATTAAACATTGTTAGGCAGATAGAGCAAAATGACGAGGAGAATAATAAAGTGTATTGATTATTATTTAAGTAGTTTGATTTTGATCGAATTTTCGCCTGGTATTACTAATACATGCACGTAGTTACGAAGTTGTAGATATCTCCAGTTGGACAACATGTACGTAGTAGTCATTTGAGGGCTTAATGCAAGTTACGTTCGAAATTTATTTCTATTAGTTACAATTTTGAACAAAAATGATTAAAGTAGATTATAGAAATAGATCCACGTGTTTTACGGATTCAATATTTTTAAATAAAAATGTTGTGATGTACATTTTCTTACACTTTTTGTTTGTTGAACTGTCTATTCGATATTTATCAATTCTTTTTGCCTGTGTTGCATCAATTCGGTGATGCAACACAAAATAAATTCCGTGAGATTATGATTTATACCCGTTATATCCGTGCTGTGACAAAATGATAACCCTGTGTAATTAAATCTTTGAACTTAAGATCGCTTATAAATTTTGCTAACCAAATATTATCCTATATATTATATAAACCAAAATCATTGAAATACTTAATGACGCTGTAGGTGTAGACGGTGGTGATGTGTGGATTCTTCTAATATTGCTGAGAGTGGTAAAACTAAAACTAGACACGGGTATGTTTGCACCTTGCATTTGCTTTGTTATAAAGTTTAAAAAATGTGTTGGCCACCATTCTTGTTATTAGAGGACATATTCATTGATAAACTTTATTATCGCTTACGAATTTTTTTATTAAAGCAGCAAATCTTATATTTTTTGCTGTTCCTAAAAAAAAACACAAATGAATCATATATATCATTAACACTGACGTTTCACATGGTTTCACATTTTATAACTTTTGTCGTTTATTTTCTACTGCTTGTTGCTTTGATGTTGCGAATTGATAAAAAATTATTAATAATGTAAATATGTATTATGAAATATTATAATTATTACAACGTATTCTCTCAAAATTTATTTCATTAATTTCTTGTCATTTTAATTATACGTTCCTGCTAATTCAAATGCAATTTCACGTAAGCATTTACACTTAGTCTTGTTAGTCTAAATTGTTGAATATTCCAAATAATCAAGTAAAAGTATTTTAAAAGGTAAGGGGAATTTATGGCTGTTGTTTACGTTTTTATTTGTTTACGCAGCCCATACTATATAGCTTATTCATTTATGTGTGAAAACATTGTTTTCTAAACAGAGCTCATGCTTCTTCTATAAGACGTCAGTAAATTTCCCCAAAAAGTGGTTTTATCGTGTTTTTCTGAATTGCTATTGAAAACATTGGAAACTCCTGACTTAACAAGCTTTCGGATTTATTGATATTTGATCCGTGAGTGACTTTTAGGTTGGAAATTTATCACGTGTAGGTGTTTTCAGTCACTCTGTGTGACTGGATATGATAAATTGTTGAAAGTGAGAAGAAATATTCAAATCTGATGTCATAATCAGCATAAATACGTAGGCCAGCTTAAATAACATTTTGAACTTCCAATGTTTTATCTTTAATTCCAAAAAAGTCAAATTTCTGAGTATAGAGACAAGACATCCAAAACTTTTAACAGGAATCAAAATAACTAATCAGTTATTAACTCTATAATGTGCATTTCAGCACAGTTTGTACATTTCATTCTGAATTCATCATTTCGTTCTGAATACATGTTAAAAGTGTTATGGTAAAAGTGAATTATTTATGAAAACTTTATTCATACCTTTGCGCATATTATGTTATGTTATGTTGTGTACGCACTACGGTGTTTATTCGTTCTGAAAATTGTTAGAAGTTCACAGCAACTTTTTATTGTTTCCATTTGTAGAAACATTTCTGTACGACACCTATCACATTATTTCTCAGACGCCACATTCTTTAATTTGAAACAATATTTTCCGAAGTACTATGACATAAGCGACCACATGAAAGCAGTGGCGTCCCAACAAATTTTTCCAACTGTGAACAAAAAATAAAAACAGTTACATTTGTTTTGTTTGCAGAGGACTTTAAAAAGCAAAGTGTGCTGCATACATCTTTCAATTTGAAATAATTTTTACTCATTAGATGCAAGAATTCTAAATAGTTTTTTTCTACAGTACTATTAGACCAAACTACTAGTTTGGTAGTAGTTTGCTTGAAACTTGAATTACTAGTACGCCAATGCATGAATGTATTTCAGATTCCATACCGTTCAGGAATTATTGTATATCGATAACAATTCCACGACAAAAATATTCTTACAAAAGCCGGCAAATAAAAGTATGACAATTTTGAAATATTCGGTTAATCCACAATGCACTGCCCATCAATAGACATCAGAGAGAACTAAGTTACTGAACTTTATAATACACGTAAGTCATCTCTTTGTGTTATTTAATCATTGGTATAGAAATATACATTTAATGCAAACATCTGCAGCGTTTTACTTGTTTCAAAAAAGTATTAGAAACATAAGCTTCTTGAAATTAAAACGGTAGTAAAATATGATAATTTCTGGTTAATTGGAGTGGGACCACCATCACCAATGCAGACAGCATTTTATAGCATTAGACCAGCATGATTCAAGTTATGTTAATTAAAGGTAATAAACACACGTGGAGAATGTATAAAGTGGATGAAGTGAATATATAAAACATTTTGATGCTTTGTCTTTGGTTCTAAGTTTCTTCTTGAATAATTATTTTAATGTTAGCTCCTATAAAAAGTATTATATATTCTGGATCAACCAGCAAGTAGGTATGAGCAGTTGTTTCATTTTCTTAACAATTTTATTTACGACACGTGTGAAAAACAAAATTGACTTCAACGAATACACATATTCACAGTAAATTTTCAAGCCTTTATATAAGTATTCATATTATAAATTCTATCAACTTCTGTTGCTTTAGAAGGGTCAATATGTTTTTATCACATACTTTTCATAATAGAAGCAAATCTATAACAAAAAACAGAGGACTTTCATACAAGCATAGGTTGCTTAAGTATATACGACCAAAATAGTATCATAACACGAATTTAGCAAGCAATCGATGTACCACAATAAAATCTTTTTGTTGGTTTTTCTTTCCAGTTTTATTATAACCATTCTTATTCTTGTTGCAGGTTATTTCACAGGTACTGCATCAAATTGCTACGAAAAGAACATTATCTACAACATATCAACAATGGAGGCGATATTTTCAACAGTGGATTACATTCTTCTTATATTAATGCTAGTATTCAGCTTATTCATAGGGCTTTACTATGCAGTATTCAAGAAACAAAACACAGCTAGCGACTATCTTCACGGTGGGAGAAGCATGAACTATTTCGCAGTCGCCTTATCTGTTATTTCAAGGTAAATATTTTCAGGTATTTTCACATTCTTGCTTACATTTCTTAATCCACATTAATTCTCAAAACTCAATACAAAAACGATAATAAAGACAATCGTGGAAAATTTTATTCACTGAAATATATTATTTTGCTTTTAGCAATCTATCTGGTGTTACTTTATTATCTGCTCCAACTGAAGCTTACTACTTTGGATTTTCCTACGTTCTCAATGGTGGTGCAGCTTTTCTGCACTGCATCACTTCGTACTTTTGGGTGACGCCGGTTTTCTTCAAGTTACAACTAACCAGTATCTTTGAGTATTTAGAATTACGATTCAACAGCAGGGTGAAGGTGTTCTCTTCCGTGCTATTTGCGGTGCAAATGTTTCTTTACCTACCGCTCGTCATCTACGCACCTGGTCTGGCAGTTGCACAAAGTTAGTATGACAATTATCTATAACTATACCTTCTTCCTCTAACGACTGATAATTAAGTGTTTAGATTTTTTGTAGTTGATTTGAGTAGTTAATGCTTAGTTTTTAGTCGTTCTAAATGATGTGGGTAATATTAAAATATATTATTAGAATCTTATGGGGTACGTCAGAATTTCTGGACTGCTGTTCCTCATTATGGTTGCTACGATTATTAAATGAATATTATAGTTTAGTGTTATTTTACAGTGACCAACATCAATGTCCATTTTATAACACCAGTGATCTGCATCGTCTGCATTTTATACACAGTATTCGGTGGAATAAAAGCTGTCATCTGGACGGACGCCCTTCAGTTCTTCGTGATGATTGGAGCAATGATAGTGGTCGCCATAATCGGTGTTGTATCGGTAGGCGGCTTAGGAACAGTCTTTTCAATCGCCTACGAAAAAAATAGGCTTCATTTAGAGTAAGTGCTATTGGTCTAAAACTTTTAAGAAGATCACCGTGACATATGCAACCAATTATACACAGTTTATAATTTATAACGAATAAACCGATAATATAAATGTTTTCTTTTTAGTTTTGACATTGATCCAACGAAGCGTGACACCTTCTGGGCGATTGGCATTGGTTCTTATGCTCAACTCCTAGGATTATACGTTTTCAGTCAAGGAAACATTCAGAAATACCTTTCACTGAGGACATACAATGATATCAAAAAGTGTGTATACGTTTATATTGATGTATTTGTATTTATGTTTATGTATTTGTAGTACAATTTTTTAATGGTAATCCTTTTCAGGACTCATCTCATTTCGATTATTGGATTGGTATCGTTGCTGACAGTCTGCTTATTTTGTGGTTTGGTAATGCTGGCTTTGTACGTGCACTGCGATCCATTTTCCGCAAAATGGATCAGCAAACCTGATCAGTTGATGCCCTACTATGTCATGGATATGGCTAGATCCGTTCCTGGATTGTCTGGACTCTTTGTTGCCGGTGTAATAAGTGCAGGATTGAGGTATATACAATCATTTTACTACTTTTTACTGAGCGCTGATGCATTACAGAGAGAATTTTTTTTTAATGAAATGACTTTGCTTCAAATCAAAGAAAGATCGATGTTAAATAGTGGCAGACAAAGCATTAGTTGCCAAAGCAAATCAATATTTCTTTCAGCCCATGCAGCTCACTTTTTTTAATTTAAAAATACTTATTTCTTTCAAACATATATTCTTTCCTTAAAAGAAATACGTTCAAAAAAATACATTTATTCGATCTAACATTTCTTTTCTCTCAGTGTGTATGTATAACTAAAAATAGACTTTGATATACATTGTACTGATTTTAATTCATAGTATTTTCTTTACAGTACATTATCAGCCTCTATAAACAGCTTAGCAGCGACAATATACAACGATTTCATGAAAGCAGTACTACCAACTCAAGTAGTAAAGAAATACGAAGCACTTACCTTGAAACTACTAGTCGCTGCGATAGGCATAATATGCACTAGCCTGATCTACATCGTTGAACACTTGGGTAACATTATGCCATTGGTGCTTAGCTTCACTGGACTCACTGCTGGCCCAATGGCGGGAATGTTCTTCGTTGGAATGATGATCCCAAGAGTCAACTCAAAGGTACGTTCCGATTCTTCTAGAAGAGTCACACATTCTATTCCCATGTTCTGTTCCAGGGAGTTCTATGGGGAGGCGTATCCTCACTTTTGATCATGGGCTGGATAGTCATGAGTGCACAATGGTACAAAACCAATGGGTTTATAACAAATCCGCCGTTGCCCGTGTATACAGATCAATGTCCCGCAAATATCACAATCTCACCAATGTAAGTTACAATTTGTTCAGACATCTAGCATCTACCATCTTCAAATTTGTTCTCTTTTTAGGCCAATACCCGTTGATTCACATGTCCCAGGAATATACAGGATCTCACATTATTATTTCCCAGCTATGGGTGTACTAATCACCATTTTAGTTAGTGTGATAGTTAGTTATTGCACAAAACGTGACAAGGAAGTCAGTGATGAATTACTCAGTCCGCTGGTTCACTATTTTAGAAGAAAGCGGAACAACGACTTGAAGTACAGCAGTGTCGATCAGGCACTGAACATTGTCGTGGACAATTCAGGTTCTGATAACAAGTTGTCAAACTCAGAGATTAGCATAGAAGAGAAATGCCCACTTTGAATGATTCCGGGATGATGGCGTGTCGTTTATTTATTATTGTTGTTTGTTTCTATTGTTGATGTTTCTTTTTTATACATACTTAATATAATAAAATTGTGTTTTTATAGATCGTATCTTATTATGTTTCATATACACGTAATCTCGATTTTTTTATTTCCGTCGATTACAATAGTTTCCTTCTAGGGTACTAGTCGGAAAATAAAAAAATGATCTATCATACCTTGTTTTGATAAAATTTATGTCAACCACTTTATTGCACTTTATTGTATAGAAAAGCACATAGATCACAAAAATATCCTGGAAGTGCTATTTTTAGTAAGAGCAATTCAGCAATAAATGATTTTAGGGAACACGCATATTTCTGTAAGAAAGTCATAATAATGCATAACGTGTAATAAAAATTATTACTATATTTGAGTCAATAAACTGTTAAAAATGATTTTTATGGGTTTACTGTACTGTAAGCTTATTATAAACAAAAGATAGTTATAAAAGACCCGGTTTCAAAACAGCTATTAAATCCACGACAAATAATTAAAACGGTAGTAAGTAGGTAACATTCACTTGATGTATTTTGGTTCTTGGCTGTTGGATACTTGTAAGTATAAAATAACATATAATAAATGATTTAAATTTAGTTATCGTTTGATGGCTTAATATTAAAGCAATTGTTCAGTATATTTTACAAAATTAGAAGTTTAAACTTCCGAGTTTAAAATGGAGATGATAAAGTAGAGTAATGTAGGAAAAAATAGTAAAGTAGGTATGTCATGCATTTTACGTTCGTAAATATGTGGAAAAATATGCAGTGGCATTTCTGTACTTAACTGAAGTTCACACAAGGACTAAAATAGTTGTAGGGTACGGCTGGAACTGCAAAAACTGACATATCAACATCACAACTTATAAGGTAGGTTAGTTATTTTTTTATAGGTATACAAAAATTCATTTTTTGTGATTATAAACTATGCAATAATTCAACGCAAACACGTTTTTCGAAATGTTTTTTGACACGATGATTATTATGTATTTATGTACTACTTAGTACTTTTTGTATTTTTTTTCTCGTCTTTTCTTTTTAACCAATCATCAATCATAAATTGTTTTGCATATATTTAAAAATACCATTAAGTTCTCAATTATTATTAGTTATTGGAAACTTTATTCGAATTCACAACATCATACATATGCTCATATAAAAATAAAATTTTCTGAGCAAAACCAGCTAATGGACCATTTCATCATTTTTTAGACAAATTCATAATGGCGCAGTTATTTTCCTGGATTGACTATACCCTGTTGATATTGATGTTGGCCATAAGTGCAGCTATCGGAATATTCTATGGATTTTTTAAAGTACAAACTACAGCAACAGATTATTTATTGGGTGGAAAAAGAATGAGTGTCTGGCCTATCGCACTGTCACTTGTTTCCAGGTAACTGCGTATTATTATTATATATTTTTCCATTTCTAAAAATACCTATTTTCATAAAAATATGTCCATTACCTATAATTATGCATAACTAGCCGCTAATAAAGGAATTATAATAATAGAATTAGCACTGCTAATAAATAATAAATTACTCGCGTACTTGTGGTCGTTTTTCCATAGTATTAGGAATGTTTTTAAAAATATAAATAACATTGTTGTTTTTTACTTTACTTATTATACTTAAATAACGTAAATAACTAAAAACAAAACTATATAATATTTAACTACATAGTATAAACAAACATTTACATTCTTGAAATAATAATTGTTGACAGAAAGAATAATAAACATAGTAAAAATATATTTTTTCTTAAACCTTTATCATACTGTGTGGCAAAAACACTTGAACACCTGAAATATTTAGTTATTTCTAGACAATACTGTTCTTATGCAATGTTACACAAAATTTAAAAAAAATGGCCCATTTTATCCTTAAAAAAAGATATCTTAGCTGTTCCTGACTTTTTTCTACACTATATTACAGGTATATAGCCTTCATATTACAAAGATCATGTTCAAATTATTATTAACAAATATTTGGTGTTTTTCCAGTACTGTTTCCGGTGTTCCACTGCTTACATTTCCAACGGAAATATACCACTATGGAATTGCATATTTCTTGGTCACTCCACTGCTATTTTTGCTATCGATAGTTACATATTACATTTACATGCCGGTATTCTACAAGATACAAGTCACCAGTACATACGAATACTTTAAACTAAGATTCGACAACAGATTGAGAATTCTGGCCTCTATTTTGTACACCATCTACATGGCTCTATATCTACCACTAATAGTATACGTACCAGCATTGGCTCTATCTCAAGGTGAGATTTGCACCAGTTATATCACTGAAATATGATACCTGATGTTATGGTATTAAAAAATCATACTATTTATTAACCATATAAGTACACTTTCAGTGACTGGTATTCACTACCGTGTTCTAACACCTATAATATGTGGTGTCTGCATCTTCTATACAACTATAGGCGGATTTAAAGCGGTAGTTTGGACAGATGCCCTACAGTTTATTGTCATGATTGGATCACTCTTCGTAACTGTTATAGTTGGCATTATTTCTGTTGGTGGATTGGAATTTATTTGGAAAACAGCAGGGGACCATGGAAGATTAAAAGTCGAGTACGTTATCTGCAATAACTCGTAATATCCTATTTGTTTTCTATGTAATCATTATAGCTTTACACCTGATGTGACCATAAGGGATACATTTTGGACTGGAGTGGTAGCCAACTTTTTCCTTTGGATGACTATCGTCTCAGCAAATCAAAGTACAGTACAGAAATGTTTATCCCTTTCTTCATTCAGGGACATAAAAGTGTAAGTATCTCTTATCAGGTGCTAATAATTCCATGAACGTCACTTGTGCATGTTTATTAAAGCATTAGTGATGTTTGAATGAGCCCTTAAGGCTTAAGGTGTCAGCTATTGGTACCTTTACCTTAAAGTGTGACTTTAATTTAATTTGTTATTTTTAGTGCCTTAATTGTTTTTGGTATTGGTGTCACTTTCCTGAACTTCTTCATCAACTTTTCTGGATTGGCCATGTTTGCGAAGTACGTTGATTGTGACCCAATGGCCTCCGGGCAGATCAAAAAACGCGATCAATTACTGCCATTTTATATAATGGACGTTGCTGAACATTTACCAGGACTTCCAGGACTTTTCGTTTCTGGAATACTTAGTGCAGCATTAAGGTAAGAAACATTTTCTTGTTTTTGTTTCTTTTGCTGTTCTTCTTCATTGAAGTTTTAGTAACAATATCATTTTAGCACATTATCTGCTGCCATGAATTGCTTAGCTGCAACAATATACGAAGACTTCCTAACGCCATTCATGTCCAAAGATGCCTCCGACAAAAAAGTCCGAGTTATCCTAAAATCTTTAGTGCTAGGAATCGGATTGATATGCACAATTCTTGTTTATGTTGTGGAACACTTAGGAAACCTTCTACCATTGGCTGTGGCCTTCCTTAGTGTAGCAGGTGGACCACTCTTAGGACTATTTAGTGTTGGAATGTTGGTACCAATGGTCAACGCAAAGGTAACAATTAAGTGTCCTGTTCTCAATATCTTTATCCAAATACTCTATCCAAATTTGTTTAATGACACGATATCTTTTAGGGTGCCTTATGGGGAGGAATATCATCATTGCTGGTGTTAATATGGATGATAATCGGTACTAAATTTCATAGAGCTGAATTTCCTTATCAATCCTTGCCTGTTTCCACGGAAAATTGTACTGATTTTAATGCTACGATAGTTGTAACACCAAACGTGACAAAGAGTTTTGAAGATGGAGGGTTTCTGTTGTACCGAATATCTCATTTCTATTATGCGCTTATTGGGGTGATAGTGGTGTTTGTAGTTAGTATTATCGTTAGTTTATGCACAAGGGATAAGAACTACGTTGTGAACAGGGACTGTATCAGCCCAGTTGTTCATTTCTTATTGCCGGAGGAGAAGGAGTCGAAAGATGGGAAAGCAGTGGAGATACCTTTGATTATTAAGAAGTCTGATATAAACTATTAAAATATTTATATAAGTATTTAACAAAGAAATTTATAAGTATTGCAGAAGTATTGCATATATTAGTGAATAAATTATATTAACTATGTTTTGTGATTTAGAGTTTCAAAATAATTTTAGTTTTATTATCAATTTTTACTTTCTGACTAGTAGCTGAATCCATTGCAATAAATGCTGGACATTTCTGGATAATTTCGATATGTTCTTCTATTACAGACGTTACGTTGGGATCCAGAGTGACAGTGGCTCCACGAAATTGAATAAGACTGAAAGTGTTTCGACACCTGTGACAACAATTTAGTTTATTTATCACGTTATTTGTTGAACAAATTTCAAGAATTTTTGTTTTTTCTTGTAGCTAGTTGTTTACAACATACTTGTTATTTTCATCTTTACCTTGTCCTTAAATTTTTGTCATATTTTGATAAGGCATCTGTACGAAGTACGGCATCTATTAAAAACAGTTCGAACTAGTAAGTTTGCATCAGCAGGCACAAAACGTTTAAATTTGTGTCTTCCAAATTTTAATCGATCTGTTTCGTCATCAAATTCTACTTAATATTCCATTTTTAAATGAGAAAAGAAACACTGCATTTTTATAGAATTTTAATTGACAAAAATAAGAAAAATCATAATTAAGTATGTTCAACACGTGTCTTTTGTCTTTTTTCAAAGACAACTGCAACGCATGTTGAGATAAGAATTGGAGAAGTCAGTAATATTCCTAAAACACAAGATATCTTAAATAAAACTAACATTAAAGGATAAAACCAATGTCCCAAGCAACAACTAAAAAAAAGCGAAAGAAATTAAAATTGCAGCAATTGCAGCCGCTCTTAAATATATATAAAGCCTACATTTTAAGGTATTACCAAGTCAAACAATTCCACAATTGAACAATGAATTGTAAAGTACGCGTACAAGTGTCAATATAACCATCATTTGCTGTTTGTTGTTATTTACAAAGAATTTCAACTTTTGCGATATCACAACGGTGGCACAGAAGGTTTGAAATATAACAACAGTTGTATATGGTCTGTTGGTAGGAATAAACATGGATGTCCAGGGTCACCTCTTTTCATGGCTGGACTACACCTTATTCGTAGTTATGTTAATATTAAGTGCCCTGATTGGAGTGTATTATGGATTTTTTCAAAAACAATCAACGGCAAAAGATTATCTGCTTGGTGGAAAACAGATGAATTTATGGCCCGTTGCTATGTCATTAGTGTCAAGGTAAGTTCATAATTAATTTTAAAGAATAGATGAACAGATTTGGAGTTTTTATTGAAAGAGTGTTATTTGGGACATTAAATTCATAATAACTACATAAAAGAACATTGAACAAAAGATAATTTTTATGTATGAGAAAAGCAGGGTTGTTTCTTTATTTGATAATATTTTCTTTACACATTACTGTTGTTTGAGAACATTAGATGCAAAATTTGATAATCTGGCAAATTTATTGTAAACATCGATCACATATTCAAATAGGGTGAAAATCTAGTTTTTTGTTATAATAAGATGCATGAAAAGTATTCGGAGCACATACTATCAAATAATTGATCAGCAAATACTGATTTTTACATCTCTTGTACTCGTTTGGTATATTCTAGAGTCTATAATTTAGAGTCTAGATACTAGACTGTCTAGACACACTTGTGGGACAATGGATAATCACAATGAGAAACGTGCTTTATAAATAAATTAATATGATTTAACACAAAATACGTTTAAAACACATGTTTAAAACATATTTAAAACAGTGAACAGTGTTTTAAGTGCACAGAATCTAAAAATCTCCAAATAGTTCATTTTATTTTTACTGTAAGGTATCAACAATTTTTGCTCTCGCTGATTTTTACAGAAAACCAATAGATATGAATGGAGTGAACCCTGTGGTAGTCACATCAGATTTTTGCAATTGAATACCTATTTTAACTTTTAACTAATTGTACGAATAAGTTTTCCTTCTAAATATTTTTTTTTCGTAACCGTGTAATTTGTGCAATTTGTTACAATTATGTGCCATTTGAATTGCATTGAAGTGATACATTTTTCTACGATGTAGAAAATAGTAATACTAAGTAAGTAATACAAAAATATAATAAATCCAAGCAACTATATAACACAAAACATGCCCGAATGACGTTATTTTAGTGCTTTTGTAAATGTCGATCATAACTTTTATGTATTTATGTCAAGTATATCTTTGATTTACAGTACTTCAAGTTCTGCAAGTAATTTTTAATACATTCGTAGAAAAAATAGTGTATAATGCTCGTGCAAAACGTTATTTTAACTTTAATATAAAATCATTCTCTTTCTTTTCACGCTAGTATCTTCAATAGCTATTTTCTACAAACGAGAAGAAGGCCTCAGAATAAATTTGACATGCATTAAAATTGGCAGTGTATAATATTCTGTATAAAAATGTTAGGAAACGCTTTATCAGGAGTACGAAAATGAATCACTTTTTGGTACTGGTTAATATCTGGGGTGGCCCTCACCCAACTTTCTGACTACGTCGTTGGCACAATGAAGTGACTGAACACTTTTGCAATTATTCAATTTTTTGAAGCCAGAGCTCAATATGTATATATTACAAAAATGAGTCATGCGATTTTACCTACGCGTAAGTTCAAAGTTATTTTCCGAAAAAATGTATTAAGCAGGACTATAAACTTCCCTAAACATAAACGAAAACAAATTTCCCCATTTGCGTAGGAAAGAAATGTAAAAAGTATGTTTAGAATGTATGTTTGTTTACCAATATTCTTAATAGCTGCCAATGTAATCACTACAATCTAAATTGCTGCATAATACGACCTTCATTTTATCATATCTTTACCAAATTTGTACAAAACTAATCAAACAGCCTTAACTCACTAGCTGTCCTTGTCTATTTAAAGTTTGACATCAAACCACGACATATTTTCCAAAAGATGACATTATTTAATTTTACAATATTCTTTTACATCAAAAGTGTTCAATACAATATCATTGACAAGTTTATTGTGGAAGAATTCCTCAAGAATTGTCAAGAACTAGTTCGCAATTAGTTAGACACAAATAATCTGTCATTACTATTGCAGTTGCCCTTGAAATATATTTGGTTTAAACTTGTCAAACTAATTGTTAATTAGGGTTTTCACTGTTCAAAGAAACGTATTATAATAATTTATGTTAATTAATACATAATTGAAGTAAATTTCTTTCAGTTCAATATCCGGATTGACACTCCTATCTGTTCCATCGGACATCTACAAATTTGGGATCACGTATTGGCTAGGAGTACCGATGTGCAGCCTTGCGTTATTCGTTTCGTACAAAGTATATTTACCGGTATTTTACAAGCTCCAGATCACCAGCACCTACGAGTACCTCAATTTGAGATTTAACAACAGAATACGAGTGCTTGCATCGGCTATATTTGCAATTTATAATATACTGTATCTTCCAATTGTCATCTATGTACCAGCATTAGCCTTGTCACAGGGTAAACATAAAATTAATTTGTGTGTTTACAGACTCTTAATATTTTTATTTTTAATAAATTTATTTTTAGTAACTGGAATACATACACATTTAATAACACCGATCGTATGCGGTGTTTGTATATTCTACACAACTGTCGGTGGTATCAAAGCTGTAGTTTGGACAGATGCTCTTCAATTCTTGATAATGATGGGATCTGTTGTTATCGTCTTTATTCTTGGTGTGATTTCGGTTGGTGGACCTGGTGTTGTTTGGGATTTGGCGTACAAAACAGGAAGATTAAGCATTGAGTATATATTTTCGATGGAACCTAAAAGCGAAGTTTTGTAATTGATGTATGTTTTTCAGTTTTGATTTTGACATGACCAAACGTGACACATTTTGGACGGGAACTGTTGGTATTTTTCCTATGTGGCTTATGGTTGCGGGTATAAGTCAGGGTGCAGTTCAAAAATGTTTATCTTTGCCCTCATACAGAACCGTACGACTGTAAGTTATAGAGTACTGTTATTAAATGTTGTTTATACTAAAACATTTCAGAGCTATGACATTATTCGCCATCGGATTATTTGTGATGGTTTCATTAAGCGCCTTCTCTGGCTTAGTAATTTTCGCCAAATACTTCCACTGCGATCCAATGGCATCAAAACAAATCATTTCTCCCGACCAGCTCCTTCCATTCTACGTTATGGACGTAGCAAAAGTCGTTCCAGGTTTACCAGGGCTATTCGTTTCAGGAATTTTCAGCGCTGCTTTGAGGTAACAAATTAATACTTACACTAAACCAGATAGCTTTATTTCTACATCATTTTTAGCACTTTATCCGCCTCTATGAACTGTTTAGGTGCAACAATTTACCAAGATTTTATATCTCATTTTATGCCGAGGGATATTTCACAACAAAGAGTTAGCATAATATTGAAATGTTTAGTGGTAACGATTGGAGTATTATGCACAGTTTTGGTGTTTATCGTTGAACATTTGGGGAGTCTCCTACCACTGGCTTTTAGTTTTAGTGGAATTACCACTGGAGCCTTGCTGGGGCTGTTTTCAGTTGGTATGCTTGTGCCTATGGTCAATAGCAAAGTATGACTCCCTCTTGTTGAAGCTAAAGCATTTGCAATTAAATAATTATCTTTTAGGGTGCATTCTGGGGTGGTGTTTCATCCCTATTAATAATGGGTTGGATTGTTATGACGTCACAATGGTACAAAAGCACTGGAAGGATTACGTATCAGACACTGCCTGTGTTCACAGATGGATGTAATGCTACTCAAGTTAACACAACGTAAGCTACAACTGCAAAGTTGTAAATCAAAAGTGTTTAAGTACCAAATATTTAGTTCCGAGGAAACTGACAAACTTTATATAACATTTCAAAATGAGTAGTTTCCTTAATTGTTTTTACGCCTAATTAATGTTTTTAACATACTTGATTTAACATACTTGAACGTATTATTTCAAACATAAATCAGGTGTATTTAGATTGGAGACTTCCACGGTCCGAATCACTAAGTTCTGGATTTCCGGGAGGAAACCGCGTCAATGACGATAAAGTTGTCAAAGTTTTGCACACATGTTGCAACAGGCATCCTCAGGACGTAACAGTAAGAGAGCTACGAAGCGAATCTCTTCTCTTCTCTTCTCGTCGTAGCTCTCTTATTCTTACGTCATGAAGATGCCTGTTGCAACAGAGTGGGAAACGTTGACAACTTCATCGTCATTGACGTGGTTTTCTCCAGGAAATTTAGAAAACATAAATCAGGTATTTTACCAAATTAAGCTTCAGCTACTCTTATACTTCAATAAGAAAGGTATATTAATAAGAATATAAGTTATTTGCTTATTGGTTATGTAAATTAAAAGTTAATTAAGATAATTCAGTATTAAGCAAACTCTCGGATAAGGTACTCCATCATGTTCTTTAGGTCTTCTAGCTTATCTTTTTGTCACGCCATGCCATTTTTTGACCGTTGTACGGACTAAACCCGAATTGATATTGACATAGATCCTTTTGATTGGTACTGAGAGTGGCTTGTACAAACCTATTGACACGAAAACCTCAAAGAAAACATATGAGTCATCCCCCCCCTACTTTAAAAAATATCAAAAATATTATAAAATAAGATATAATTTTTTTTAGATTGTCATCAGTAATTCAAAATGTAACCCAAATACCACCTGCAATGGATGATGAGCCTTTTGTGTTATACAGGATATCATTTTACTTCTATGTGTTAGGAGGAGTGATAATTTGTTTTTTGGTTGGTATTATTGTCAGTTTCTTTACCGAAGATGAACCACTGAATGCAGATTGTATAAGTCCGATAGCGCAACGATGGATTCGGAAGGATAATTGCGTAATAATGTCTGAATACAATGAATACAATACTATAGAAAATGCTGCAAAATTAATTATATCTAATGATGATAATAAATAAGTTTTACGATTTATATGAGGAAATTATTTGTCCAGCGTTACTTTCTCCATACAATAAATAAATATTTGTACCAAATTTCAGCCCAATCCGTTGTTCCGTTTGGGCGCAACCGTGTGCACGGACATATATACATACATTTTTCAGAAATCATTTTTTTCCCTTCTAGGGTACTAGTCGGAAAGTAAAAATATAATTAGGAAATTTCCTGATGACGATTGTTGGTTTACCTTCTGTATGTAAATTACTACGTCACAATGATATACCCATAATTATCTTTGTTAGACATGTTTAGATTACATTTTTTTTGAATTAAGTACAAAAGAATCCTTACCCACACAATATAAAATAAAATTATTCCGTTATAAATATCTTATGTTTGCTGATGTCTGTTCATAGCAGTAAATTATAGCAGAAGTTTCTATTTTTAAGGTATCATTTTACATACCAAAAAGGTTGATATCTAATTCTTTTGATATCTAACTTACGTAAGAAAGTGCAATATTCATATTCAGAATATAAAATAAATAAGCTCTATGTAGTGAAATAATAACTTAACTAGTCATTTTATTGTCCACCGTAATTAGCTACAAATGTTATATTCAACTGTTTGCTGTGTGTTTTACGGACTATCTGCACACAAGGAGATAAATTATAACAAACGTCTAAGTCAATAAACAAGTCAAAAAGAAAAGGAAATTTCCTATGTTAATAGGACAATGCTATGATAGATAGTATATAAATTGTATTGTATATAATTAATCGATAATTTATTATTTATTCCAGTAGTATATATGCAGCTAACACCGCAAGGTATAATATATTTATAGCTATATATTTGTTATTTATATTTGTAATCATGTAAGTTGAAGATTATAAAAGTGGAAAGAAATAAATACGATTTTGAAGCTCCTTCAAACTTTCATGGTAAGTTGGCATAATTAAATTATGTTTCTTTAGTGTAAATCTATTATGTTTTTAGTCAATTTTTTCATACTTTCGAAGCATATTTTCCTTATCTCCCAACCACTATAACTGTATTGTATAATTACGTACTTTTCATACACAAACTTACATATTGTTATTTAACAGTCCAAAAACCTTGTAAGTCTACCAGAAACCAGCTATATCCCGACACAAAACAAAGGTTTTGAGTGGCACGTGTATTAAATTCTGTATTTCACTGTTTTCCACCAAGATTTGTTCACATCATAATGTGCGACATAAAAAATTTCTTCAAACGCAGTCGCCAGAATTCGCTTATCATTGGAATTAATACTGATTAAATAGCCGAAATAAAGGACAATGTGCCCAATCGGACATGGGCAAATAGTGCAAATTATTTATGGATCTCTTTGTACAAATACAATTGCTCAACGTAATTCATATAAGCCCACGAAATGCATCTTCTTTTAACACAATAATCCACTTCTGCTCGCGCGGTTTAATGTACTTCAGTGATAACTGATAAGCTGTTCTTGCGGCAATGTAATAAAACACTGTTTACGTTTATAAGTTGGTGCACTTATTGTGAATCGATTCTTTTCTACATAGACTACTTTTTGACACTAGAAGATTTGATAATTATAAGGTAAGAGTTCTGTTTATAACATCTATATACCGACATATTATTAAAAAATAATAAAACAGGTTGTCCATGCCGCATTAGAGTTCAAGAATATAATTTTCTTTGATCTTGATTCTAGCATTTATCTAAATGTTATACTCATTCTAAACTATTAAATATAAATCATAGTATTATATATTGACGGAATGGTTATAATAGCAGAATGGCATTTGTGCCATTATTCTCTCAAACGCATCAACAACAAATACAAAAACCAGCATATTATATGAATAAACTGAAGTTTCCCATAACAACAATTCAGGGCAGAAAACTTAATAAACATAAAAATTTTGTTAATGATCTGGTATCAGTAATAAGGAATGTAGAATAGGAGAACTTAAACTTAATAATAACAACAACAATATTAACCTTATAACCTATTTGTGCGGAGAAAATGCTATACTTGAATGAATGAAAACATGTAAAGTGTTTCCTGTAACCTCAAATGTAAAACATAAGTATTTCAATAATCACCCCAATTAATTCAAATGTGCTTAAGGTAATTACATATTGATTATCTAAATATTATATAAAAACATTCTAAGTAACTGAATTAAAATGACAAACTTAGCAAATGTTTGTTTACAGAAACAGGTAAGCAAAAACTATAAATATCACAATTTGTGCTCAGCTTTGGATATAGATTTAATGACAAACACAATCAGTGTTAACCAAATAGATAATAGAAATAGACGGTGCACAAATAAACACATTATAAACTATTATGTCTTTTCAACTCCACCAAACAGTAATTTCTTGTACATTTTATCTATTTACGGCGTCTGCCTACATTCGATTATGTTTGCCCACCAATTTAAAAATCCATCCGCCGTTTATTTACTTAGAGTCTCTGATATAGTCAAAGAACCATCAATTGGCGCACTTGTTCAACTTCTTAAGGCAGTGTGTATCCTTGTTCTTTGCCCCAACTTAACATTTAAAAATAAAAGTGAGACATAGAGTTTGTGTGTGCTTAGAATAAGTCATAGTAGAAGTTTCAAGAGGTGTTGCACTTTTTTCCAGTTATCATGGACGCTGGGAATGCAACAATGCATGGAATCGAAAAGATCGTGTTCTCTTGGTATGACTACACGTTGTTCGCCTTCATGTTAGTGGGGAGTATCATCGTCGGTTTATATTTTGGCTGTTTTGGAAATAAACAGAATAATGCCAATGAATATTTGATGGGTGGAAAGAAGATGAAGGTTGTTCCAGTTTCGCTATCGATGATAGCAAGGTAACTTTAATATTAACTTCATTAGGTTTATCTAGGTTATCTGAAACAAGAATGATAGAGTAAGGTGTAGTCAACATTTCAACAAATCAAATACACCACAGAGGAAATGTAACAAACTTATTTTGATCTTACAGAATGACTTTATTCAGTGAAATGTCAAAAATATGGGACATAATTTAATCAACATAAATGTATAAAACACCAATACAGTACTTGCATCTTTCAGTGCCATATCTGGTCTGACCATATTAGCTGTACCAGCTGACATCTACCAATATGGAGCAACCTACTGGCTTAGCACGATCTCAGCAGTTGTCGTGGCCATATTCACCTACAAGATATACCTACCAGTCTTCTACAAACTACAACTCACCAGTTCCTATGAATACCTAAAGATTCGCTTCAACACCAAGGTCAGACTGATGGCATCGTTCCTGTACATCCTCAGCACGATGATGTACCTCCCAATCGTTGTCTACGTACCAGCTTTAGCATTTTCACAAGGTAATTAACCACAGTTAACAACAGAGTTTCATAATGTTGCCAATTGCTAATTCATCTTTATTTATAGCTACGGATATGAACATCCATTTTGTCACACCTGTGATCTGTGGTGTTTGTATCTTCTACACTACAATTGGTGGATTGAAGGCTGTAGTATGGACTGATACGTTCCAGTTCACAGCTATGCTCGCAGCCATGGGTGCTGTCTTCTATCTAGGTTTGATTACTGCTGGTGGATTTGTCAATATATGGAATACGTCCCTGGAAGGTGGAAGGCTTGATATAGAGTATGTACCAAATGACCTTGTTATATAGTACTAAACAAATTTTTCAATAGTTACTCTATAAACCCATTGAAGAAGGATACATTTTGGGCAGCTATCATTGGTCTAAGCGTCAACTGGATCGCTCACATAGGAGTAGGCCAAGGAAGCGTCCAGAAATTCCTATCACTACCAACAATGAACGATTGCAAAAAGTAAGAATAGACCAACAACATCAAGCTTGTAAACTAATCTCACCAATAAACTTACAGAACCACAATTATCATGGCCATTGGTATGATGCTCAACAAGACCTTCAGCGTATGGGTTGGTCTAATGATGTACACGATGTACCATAATTGCGACCCAATCACCACGAAACAAGTGAAGAAACCGGACCAGTTGATTCCATTCTTCGTTATGGATATTGCTTCTCATATTCCAGGACTGCCAGGTCTGTTCATTGCTGGTGTTTTCTGTGCCTCGCTGAGCACGTTATCAGCTGTGATGAACTGCATATCGGGTGTGATCTACGAAGATTTCCTGAAAAGGCACATGCCCAAGGACATCACTCCGAAACGCGTTAGTGATATATTAAAGGCAATAGTGGTGATTACTGGTCTGCTATCGATTGGGCTAGTATTTCTCGTGGAACGACTGGGGAATTTGTTTCCTTTGGCCATGAGTTTTGGTAGCGTGGCTTCAGGGCCTTTAGTGGGGCTTTTCACCTTGGGAATGATTTGGCCAAGAGCTAACTCGAAAGGTGCTCTGTACGGAGGAATGTCGTCTTTGATACTCCTGTTCTCCATGATGGTGGGTAGTCAGTACTACAAGGCTTATGGGATGATCAAATATGTTCCAAAACCAATTTCCGTGGATGGGTGTCCAGCTTATTTCAATGTAACGAGAGTTGAAGAAGTTATTGAGTGAGTTTCATTGTTAAATTCCCAAATCTTCTTCTAAACTATTGTTCTTTTTTTTCGCAGTCGCAGTGATGAAGTATTCTTCCTATTCAGGATAACATATTACTACTATACATTAGTAGGAACGTTAGTAGTTATAATCGTTGGTTTATTGGTTAGCTATGCTACAAAACCAGACGTTAAAGTGCTAAACAAGGACCTGATAACACCCATAATGCATTGGGCCCTTCCAGAAGAAAGCAAGCGAGATAACGTTCAGTATTACACTGTTGAGAAGGCGATGAATATGTTGACGATTGAGACGGAGAAAACAGAGAAAGAGAAAATTGGAATTTAAGTCTAATAGATTAAAGCGATTTTTTTTGTTCGAAGATGTTGGCCATTCTCTCTTATTTTGTACATAGTAGCTGTTTTGTATCTTGTAAATAATAATGCTTATTCATGCATTTTCGCATGCGACTGATGCAATTGTTATTAATAAACTTTGTAAATATACTAGCCATTGTTTCATTAGTAGATAAATATTAGGAAATATGCTATGTAATTTACGATAGTATGCGGTACAAACAAAATTAATGAACATTTGTTTCTTATGTGTCCAGATTTAATAATTTCTCTTTGTGATAACATTTTTGTCTTTTATAAATGCTTGTTTGATGAAAAACTTATTTGTTGATCATTTTATCTCATTTTCAATTATTTTACGTTATATTCAAGTTAAATACAGTGTATATGTTTGGTTGTCTATCATTGCAGTTCATGTTATCGTGGATACCACGCATCAATGAGCAAATAATATTAAGGAGGGGCCACCCCAGATATTTTTAAATGGCAATTCCTATTTTTTTATTCCATAATATGAAAGAACACATTTTCTTGGTTATTATAGAACAAATTTTATATTAGATTGCATAAGAAATATTTTGTGAACTAGGAAACTATTTATTGTTAAATATAACGGGGTTTCAATGGCTTTTACCAGAAATAACTTCTTTTGAAGATATGATTTGGTGTTTTTATTGCACACTGTACGTAATTGTTTACGTTGCACACTGGACGATACAGTTAAACAGTTTTTCTTTTATAATTCGCCGTTTAAATGTGGTACTCCATGCTGCACGCGCAATAACCACCGATTAGAGGCTCAGAAATGTATTTCTCGGGTAATTTTGCACCACTAACATGCAGAAATTGTGTAATAATACTAATAATGCATACAATAATTGAAATATCTAATACCAAAATGTCGGTGTTGCTTATAGCTCCGTCCTTTCTACTCTTTTCTCGTTCGTTCAAAAGCATTTGTTAGGCAACTCATGTTGCTCAAGTAAACATAACTACATACAGTACAGCGTCGATAATCCGAACTCATTGGAACGTTGTATTGTACGTTGTTTGGGTATTTCAGAAATTAGAGGTGGGAGAAACATTTACACCAAATTAACTAAAACTAATTAATCGTTTCAATTCAACACACACATTTCCAATAATGCCAATATGCATTATTATAAGTGAATTATTATTAATGAATGAAACATTTATTTTCCTTGTACAAATGGTTGACCTGTACAAATTTTATAATTAATTCTCTCTTCCAGACAATACCACACATTACCGCAATACCTATTAATAGCTTCTTATATGGTCTGTCCTTTATACACCATATTATTAGATATTTTTCAGACAGAATCTTTATAAAAGTTCATTGTCCAACAACCTTCTTCCAACAATCCAAACAGGCTTATCTCAACATAGTCATTGTAAAAATTCACATTATTTATTACGTTTAGAAATAATTTCAACAACACGTTTCGTGTTACTGGTTTGTAACTTATTACAAACCAGTAACACGAAATACACAAGAACGTTGCACAGTGTTATATTATATCCGCGTATGCAAATAAAGAAATGGAAAATCAATTATCAAACTCAACGATACTCCACAAACATGCATCTCAATTCGTATGGACTGACTACATGCTCTTCGTTATAATGCTTACATTAAGTGTCATAATAGGAATTTATTTTGGGTTCTTTAGCAAGAAACAATCATCAGCAAAGGAATATTTATTCGGTGGAAAAACCATGAATGTAGTTCCCATTGCCATGTCTTTAATTGCAAGGTAAGTAACTACAAATTACGCATATATGTCACTGCAAATGTCTCTCTACATTTTAGCCACATATCAGGGGTTACCATGTTGGCAGTCCCAGCAGACGTATACAAGTTTGGCACAAATTACGTCTTTCAATTCCTCAGCGTTATAATCAACTGCATTCTAGCTGCTTATGTCTTCATTCCAGTCTTCTACGATCTCCAAATAACAAGTGCATACGAATATTTGAAGCTGCGATTTGACGCTAAAATAAGAACGTTAGCTTCATTGTTATTTGTGATCTACATGATGTTGTTCTTGCCTATTGTTATTTACGCCCCTTCTTTGGCCTTAGCGCAGGGTAAGATAAGAATATCATGGCAGAGAAACATTAGACATTGCTTTTACAGCTTGAAAAATCATTGAAAAGCTGTAAAATCATCTTTAGTACAGCAAACGTCATCACTTCCGCAATTATAGTTATACCTAATGTCTTTCTGTTATGTCCATAACTATTACCAGTATTTTATAACATAAACATAAAAATTGCAGTTACACCATTGAATATGCACTACCTAAACCCAACAATCTGCGCAATATGCATCTTCTATACAACAATAGGAGGTCTTAAGGCAGTTGTTTGGACTGACACTCTTCAATTCTCTGTGATGATTGGTGCCATTGTTACTGTGTTGTTCATGGGTGTTAAAGCAGTTGGTGGAATGGATGTTGTGTGGCAGAGGTCTCTGGAAGGAGAAAGACTGGATATTGAGTATGTTCTTTTGACAACACCACAATATTCGATATTCGATCATATGACTTTCAGCTTTGACTTGAATCCAACGAAGAGAGACACATTTTGGGCCATTGTTGTCGGGTGGACCATAAACTGGGTATCTCATATTGGCATTAGTCAAGGGACTGTACAAAAATTCTTATCGTTACCAAGCTTGGCTGATGTAAGGAAGTAAGTATTACGGTGGAACAATAACACAAGGGAACAAATTTCCAACTTTCTGATGTAACAAAAAAAAACTGAGAAAACTGCAACAAAATCCGTTAACAAATTATATAACTTCAAAGAACATGCAAAAGTACTGCGTTCAAGCTGTATTTTGATGAATCGATAAAAAGCCAAAATTTAGAAGGATCGTGGGAATACCAAACTCGTTCATAAGACCCTCAACATCGTGACATACACATAAAGATCCTTCCATTTTAAAATATGCTTTAAAACGCTCGTTACGCTTTGTAAATCAAGACACTGTCACACCTCGTGCGAAAAGATTCCATTCTTGTGCCTAGAATCCAATAACTGGGCTTTTTTTGATAAACCTAAGTCTTTATCTAAATCATGTACCATGTTTGGATGAACTTTCTGTTTATTAACACGTTTATCTTTAGAACAACCCTTATATTCTGCATAGGGATATGTCTAATCAAAGTAGCTAGTGTCTACACTGGAATCATAATTTACGCAAAATACTTTGACTGTGACCCATTTCTAACGAAACAAGTACAACAAGATGACCAGTTGTTGCCATACTACGTCATGGACGTGGCCAGCCAAATTCCAGGTTTGTCGGGATTGTTTATTGCTGGTATATTCTGCGCAGCACTAAGGTAATATCTTTCTCATATTACAAAGTTTGTCCATACTATACCTTTAATAAAACCATCATTTTTAGACAAAAACTAACATAGTTTGAATTGTTTTTATTTACAGTACATTATCTGCTGTTATGAATTCTTTATCTGGTGTGATATATCAAGATTTTATATCGAAATACATGCCAAAAGACATATCGCAAGAACGTGTCAGTAAGATACTAAAAATCATAGTTGTTATAACCGGAATTGTGGCGACACTTTTGGTGTTTGTTGTTGAACGACTTGGTGGTTTACTTCCGTTGTCAATCAGTTTTTCCGGGATAACTGCTGGACCTTTGTTGGGTTTATTCGTCTTGGGAATGTTCTGCCCATCAGCCAATGCTAAAGGAGCTTTAATTGGTTGCATAACAGGAATGGCTTTTATCACTTGGATAGTTATTGGAGCTCATTGGTACAAAGCAAGAGGGTTGCTGAAGTACATTCCAAAACCGTTATCTACTGACGGCTGTATAGCGCCATCAAATATCACATCTATACCAAAAATCAGGTGGGTATGATTTGTTGGTGAAATGTTGGTGTATGCTTTGTTGGTCAAATCAATATTTGTGTTTTTTAGGGATTACTCGATTGAAGGAGATATATTCGTTTTATACAGGATAACTTATTACTACTACGCGTTAATAGGAACTGGGATTACAGTTCTTATTGGGTTACCAGTGAGTTGGCTGACTAACAAAAATAATAAGCCTGTTGACAGAAAATTGATAACTCCTTGGATGCGATGGGCCATACCAAAAACTGAAAAACAAGAATTAAATAATTATAAGACGTTGGATAAAGCTCTAGAAATAGTTAATGATCACTCTAGATAGTTTGTTAGTTCTAAATATTGTAAATAATCTGATTTTTTGTACAATAAGCTTAAACACCACAATATACTTGTATTGTCGTCACAAAAAAACAAGTAATTTTTATTGATGGCATATTTCTTAATATAAACATACTTGGTTAGAAACAGGAATCAGTAAATAGATAAATTTATGATAAATTTATTGGAGATAAATAACCGGCGCGACTTAACTCCCACCTCCGAATCTACTAACAAAACAAGTCTCAATAAAATAACACCAGTCGAAAGCAGAAAGTTAGTGTGGTGTGTTGGCATTAACATACATACATTTCTATATACATACAACAGCATAAGAATGTCGTCGACATGCTCAAAAGGTAAATTTTAACACAATTTCTCACAAGCTATGCCAGTAAATAACTTCTATAACCTGTAAGTAAAACCTTTAGATATTACAACATGTTATCATATCGTTGGTAGGTGTGTTTATATGGGATTATGAATAACAGTAGTCTTGACATTGAACTGTAATAAGTAAGTCAAAGTCAATGTTAATGGTATGCAAATAGATTGCTGAAAAGGGGCAGTGAAATTGAACGAATATGAAATCAAAAATAAATGCAGTTTATGCAGTAAACATTGTTTGATAAAAAACGAGAATTTCTAATCTAATCATTATTTCAATATAAGAAAGTAATTGTGTGCACTAGATGCTATATATTTTTTAAAAAAATAATGTTATTAGCGATTAATTATTCTTGCCATGTAGCTATCAAATTTCACATCACGTTTACATACATAAATGTTGGATAACAATTGTTACATTATGAATTATTTAACTGCCAATGTCAATAATCATTTTTGCAACTACAAACTCAAGGAACAGTATTGATACAGTATGACACAATATTAACCAACAAGCAGCAATATTGAGCAACAACGTGAAAGATGACATAATTATTGTTAAATTGCTTACTTCATATTTTTATATCAGCTGTTCGTTAAACCAGGAAAGGTTATCTTAATTCAACATTTTTCTGATTGGCTCGAAATATCATAACAAAAAAACAATGTTTTTGTTCCTGACTCAATTATTAATTCAAGATAACATTAATACGGTCTTTAGGTACATTATTCTCTCAACAACAGACTAAAATAAATCACTAAACAAAATCAAATATACACACAAAATCAAATAAAATTGATTGAATAAAATTTCTTTGAAAAAAATACACGTAAAATATACATCAAGAATCTTTGCAGGCCCTGGCTATGCAACACCATTGGACGCCATGAAAAATGGCCCCAAGGAAGAAATTTTATACGTTGTTTGTGTACAACCAAAGCCTGAGACTGGCAAGAAAGACCTTCTGGCTACGGTAGATGTTAACCCAAAGTCTCCAACATACTGCAAGGTAACATTTGCGTAAAGATACACATCAACATTTAACGTCACCAACGGTTTGAAATGAAAAAAGTTACAGTAATATAATAAAATAGTTAATTATGTATCAAGGGCGATAAAATTAAATGTTTATACCCTCGCAGGCAACGTGTTATAAAGCTGGGCCTATAAACCTGAGGGCAAACAGGCCCGAGAGCCTTTTTAGTTGCCCAAGAGCGTTAAACATAAATTTATGCTCATGGTAGTCATGGTACACACAATATTTTATGTCTTACCCATGTTTTTGTTCTTTAAAAATCCTAAACTATGTCTGATAGTTATATTTCACATTTCACATGTGAAATGTAAGTATTTTTAATGTGCTTTCTGTTTAGATTATTCACTACCTGCATACTTTACACAGCAATGACGAAATCCATCACAGTGGCTGGAATGTCTGCTCCAGTTGCCACAAAACAGAAGGCTGCGCCAATGTCCCAGTCAGAGACAAGTTGATCTTACCAGCATTGGGTTCTGACAGAGTTTATGTTGTCGACACTGGCAAAAATCCGAAGGCACCCGAAATATTTAAGGTAATAATTTATCGAATTTAATACTTCATTATGGCCTTCTTCCATATATGATATACTAGTTTTATGCAAAAGGGCAAAAACTCATTAAATTTATAATTTGTAATTTATGATATTTCCAAAGGTTATTGAGCCATCCGAAATGCAAGCTTTCGACTGTTCAACTCCACATACAACCCACTGTTTGCCATCTGGTGAATTGATGATATCCATCATGGGTAACGTAAAAGGCGATGGAAAATGTGACTTTGTCCTAATCGACGGAAAAACATACAAAGTCACAGGTATGTCTAACAAATTAACAACGTGATACATCATCACTATATAATGCCATACAGGTACATGGACCAAAGGACCCCAGGCCAAGTTTGGTTACGATTTTTGGTATCAACCATACTTTGACATCATGGTCTCGACCGAATGGGGTGCCCCAAAGGTTTTCAAGCAAGGCTTCAAACCATCAGACGCTTTGGACACCTCAGTCTATGGAAGATCATTGAATTTCTTCTCCTGGAAGAAACGAACATTATTGCAGAGCGTAGACCTGGGCGAGGATGGTATAGCACCATTGGAAGTAAGGTTTCTGCATGATCCGAAGCAACCACAAGGTTTTGCTGGGTGTGCTGTCAATGCTAACGTCTTCAGGTTTGAAGATTTCTGCCTCATTCGTTTTAAGGAAGATTAGATGATAATATTTCAGGTTTTATTTGAAAGACGATAAATGGATTGTGGATAAAGTTATCGATGTCAAGCCTAAGAAGGTGACTGGTTGGGTTTCTGATTACATCCAAGGCATGATCACTGATATTCTGATATCCCTGGATGATAAATATCTATATTTAAGCAACTGGCTTCATGGTGATGTCAGGCAATACGACATCAGAGACCCAGCACATCCAAAATTAACTGGTATATCATCAAACCTCAATCAAACAACACACAATCAAGTTCATTCTACTTTGCAGGACAAGTATTCTTGGGTGGAATGGTTCTAAAAGACTCCAGCGTCCAACTCACTGAAGAGACACCTCGCGAACCCGTTTTCATTAAGGGAAAAAGGCTGTATGGGTCTCCTCAAATGCTTCAGTTGTCCTTAGATGGGAAACGTCTTTACGTTTCTTCAAGCTTGTTCTCGCCATGGGACAAACAATTTTATCCTGATAGCATAACCAATGGAAGTTTCTTGGTGAAGCTGGATGTTGATGTTAAAAATGGCGGTATGACCCTTGATAAAGATTTCTTGGTCGACTTCGGCAGCACTCCGGATGGACCATTGCTAGCCCATGAAATGAGGTATGAGATGGATGAAAAATTTGCGTTTTGAAATGTCAATGTTTGTTCTTTTTTAGGTACCCTGGAGGTGATTGCACTTCTGATATTTGGTTGGTCGATGAGTAAATGGTATAATGAATTGTTTATTCTTGTTTCTTATGCTTTATTATGTTAAATATGCTATAGTTTAATGATTGTTATAAGACATAATATTCGATAAATTACTGTATAATCTCGCACTGAATAAAAACTTTGCTTTAAAAAATTAGCAACTGCATTATAAATTACAATGGCGGATTATTTGTGTCAACTAAAAAACTAATTCTGAACTAGTTCTTGACGATTTCCGTGGATGACGTTTCGCAATTTCAACAGCAAAAACAGGTATCCAAATAACCGACGCGTATATTAAGTTGCATACTCCGAGGAAAAATAACCTCAATTCTTCCTCAGCTGACTCGCAAACCATTTCACGTCACTCTACCTTGCCGACGAGTGGCGCCCCCACAATACTCGAACTACCTAGTAAACATACCGGAGTTACCGGAGTCTGAAAGTTCGACCCAACCAATCCGACGGGTTCTACGGCAGTCGTATGCGCGCCGTCGTATCGCCAGTGAGACACGACGTCTCGATGACAGTTCGATTTTAAATCTGTGACCTTAAATTTAAGTGGTGACTGTTGCTATTTTATTGTTAGATACAAATAAATGACAGTACCGGTGATTTTTCAGGGTTTCTGGATTTAAAATTGAGAAGGTTAGTTCTGTATGTTGGTATGTTTGGGGATGTTTTTATCATTACAGGGGTTTTATCATTACACGATTTTGATGTTATCGATTGGTACAGGAAATATTTTGTGATACGTATTGGGATTTTATATGTGGATTTGATGTTTGGGGATTACTGTTATGTGCAACTGGTTTTTGAAAAGGAATTAGCAGTATACTGGGTGGTTATTGATTAAATACTGGGTTACCGAGCGTGTTTAATCCCTGAAATATTATCTGAAATTAGTTACACCAGCATGAATTATTTATCAAACCCTTCTAAATTCAACTATATGTTACCACAAACTGTTTTTTATACGCAATAAATTTTATAACCATAATAAACATGTTATTTCTGTAGATATGTACTTCAACTCAGTGATTATTTTATTCGTATTTTATAACAACATTGCGTAAAGACGTGGAATAACATGGAACTATTTAATATTAAGATTATTATAAAACAGGTGCTTCGATCAAAACCAGCACGGAGAAATTTCTACATCTTGTTATTGTTTATTGCTTTCGCCCACACGATACAGCTTATACGAGGTATAATCTTGCTTATGTGGGACATCAATAAGCACGCCTGGACCATAAGTCTGCATTCAGAACCACAACTTGACGACCAACTTCGATTTCAGTTCGATTTCCTTTACTGTCTTCTTTTATGGCCTTCATTTGAATCATATCGCTTATAAAGTTTGCTAACCAAGATCTGAATGTATTCCAAAAATAGTTTATTTATTTGTTTGGTTTTACTATTGATTTTATCCATATAATTTTATACAATCAACAAATTCCAATACATTTGTTCACATTTCTAACGTGTGGTTTTCTGATTGTAGTTTTGAATCAAAGAATTTCTTTTAATAATTTCTTTGTATTTCGTATAATACTCCAATAGCATGAAACAGTGCATGGTCAAAAATAGCTTCTGATGACTAATTCCTTGGCACGATTTTCAACAATTCAGCAGTGAAAAAATTGTACGTCCTTGCCAAATTATGTTTATCATACCCAAAAATACATAATATATTGTTTAATTTATGATAACTAACGACTTTTAGGTATATTTGCTACAGAAATAAATTTGTTTTTGAAGATTACAACTCACGGAGTTCGACTTTTGCCAATATTTACCAATTTATCGTTTTGCAATATCAAATATTCGCTCATCGTAATGTTTATTTAACGATAAAAAGGCGATATTGGTGTAGTTATACGTATATAAGTTTGTATAAGAATAAGTATGTATGGATAAGTATGCTATAAGCATACATTTTCAGATAAAACTCAAAATTGTTTAAATATTACCCGTCTGTGTTGAAATATAGATTGGCCTATTTCTGTAAACTTCTTGGGAAAATATAAATAAATTTGTGGCTTCGGTAGCTCAAGTATTTGTTTTCACAGAGTAACGTCCATAACGAAAGAGGAAAGATGTTATTTATAGTTCGTTTGTCGGCCACCACAATAATAATAACAGCTGTTTTTTGTCGTTCATTTTCATTGCCATACGTGCTAATTGAAGTTCAACTATTCTAGTAGCAGTTAAGTTTACTATAACGACTTATCGATTGCTCTTTCTTGTTATTAGCATATATTACTAGCTCTGTGTATAAGTCAAAATTTTCGATTTTAGTTATTGGGCATTCTAGAAATATGTGGTTAAGGCTTCCCACCTGTCCACATTCGCAATATGGACATTTTAGGATACATTTTAGGTTATCTGCTATCTGTTACTGTTGTTACGAATGTCCGGCAGGGGGCGTTTCGGGTTTGACGTTACTGTGGTAATAGCAGCAAAACACGGGTCGACAAAAATCGATTTTTTGGATCGAAAATTGTTTTTAAGGCTGTTTTTTTTGCTCAAAACTCTTTGCGAAGGGTATTTAGAGGGATCTTATCGTAAGACATGAGAGCGAGCGGCTTTTATAAGGTCGGCAGGAACGGATAAAAAATGTAAATTTTTGACGTTCATCGATCCGCTTGTCGGAATTTCTAGACGTCACGTGACATTTTCTCGAGGTTCGCCTTCACCCGAAGAGGTGCAAAAACGTGATTTTTTTTTCAAAATTGACGCATTTAATTTACAAAATATCGCGAAGTCCACGCGGAATTGTGTCCTTTTTTCAATTCGAGCGTCAAAAGTAATATCGAAAAGCCCAATTTTGCAGCTACTCGATCGCAAATGTCGGCGAAAATGGTCGATTCCGCTGAACGCGCCCTACACTTGAAAGTTCGTAATTAGTATAGGTAGATAGATATACAGTTTTTTTTACTTAAATTTTGATTAAATGTTCGATATCTTTCATTCACTTATTCAATTATGTACATACATCGATAGGATCAAAATGACGCCATTATACAACTGTATATTGTCACCTAAAGTGTTGGAATCGTATTTCTGGCCCATTTTCATTTTGACAACTCTCCCAAACGCAACCCCGGACAATATCAGAGCTTATCTAAATTACATCTATGTCATTTCATTCGAAACCCTCGCCCTTCGTGCCCCTTCAATGTTGTGGTAGGTGGTCGGCGTCACTATAGCAACCAGTGGCTACACACAGTGCAGAAATGAGCACGAACTTCCCTCTCTTCTACTGGTGGTGTTTTAAATTCGTTATACAAGGTTTAAGTGCGTAAAATTTGAGTTACATCCTGTATATTATTATTATTATAATAAGGCTTTCGAAGATTTTCTGCGGAAGCATGCACTTCCAATCGATTCTCTGAAGAAAGCTATCTCGAACGTGCCTTATGGGAACCTAGTTATCCGTTTCCATAAGCCGTGTACTGTCCTTTGTAACCGTATATTAATGTTTTTCTTATTACAGTCGGCATTATTATTATGTCTGCGAAGGTATAATTAAGGAGGCGATGTTTTACAGCCTCTCAGATACAAAACGTGCACATTTATAAAGAAACACGTTCTAATGTTACAACACTGCAGCTCTTTGACACAGATAACTGTGTGAATACGATATTGTATATAGACATTTGGGGTATAAAAATGACATCTGTGGCAGTAGTTTATCACAAAGTGATTATTTTCAGTGATAAAACTGAAAGAGAATGAATTATTAGGGTGATAGAAGTTGTTTTTTTTTTTTTAATTAATAAGCTTTTATTTATTTTATAATTTAATAAGCTTGGGATGAATTATATGGTTATCTTATTACAGATAATAAGATTTTTGTTCTAGTTTTGATGATTTAGAAAGATGTATTTTGTAGTGTTTAAATTTGCTTAAGTTAGGTGCTTTTTAAGAACTTAGAAGCTTGTTACAATTACATAGTACTACCTATATCAGTCCTTGATAATTGTTTAGTGATTGTTAGCAAGTGAATGAATGTACGCTAAGAATTTCCATTGAGAAATAGTGTTTTCTAGTTTTGTAGCCAACGTTTTTCTATGGAAATGGTGTAGCGGCCAACGTATTTTTAAATTCCTCCACGTATCTTTAAAACAACCCAATTAAAATGTTTGTCATGATTTTACTAACCGTTGACATAACTTCCGTGCCTGCTTGGAATTCTAATGTTTTTCAGGGTTATTAACGTCCACATGTTTCCTACATACATCCATAAGCTTTTCTAACTATTTATATTCTATATTCTTGAAGTTGTTCCTTTTAAAGTTTATTACTTTCATCATCAAATATACTAGTTGCTGGTGCTGCTAGCAGCAACAGCAGCCAGCGGCTATTTTGTGGTCACATTACGCTGTTTACCAACAAAAGTACTGCTGCCGGTTGTGGCTACTACCAGCAAGCCTCAGTTCAAACTACAAGGTCAACTATGTATTTCTGGTGCATTTTATATGTCATCAGGTAGGTACATACAATAGTGAGACAATGTATTGTCTTTTGTCAGGTGAAGGCGTCGCAACCATAAAATATTTCAAATTTGATACCAATTTGTGGGGTTTTATTGATTACCTGCCTTGAACCTAAATAAATTTTGAAAGCAGTGTACTATGCTGTTAATCAGCATAGTACATTGCTTAACAGCGGCTAATAAACTACAGCAAGCAGGAAATACTAAAACAGCGTAGTGTGACCACCCCATATTTTGCATTCCAATCAACGATGCAGCAAAACTTTTCGGCCGGCGACAATTCATTATGTGATCAGTATTTTAACAACTGTATCGCTTAAAGCCCTCTTTATATATTGGGAGAATATTACCTCGCATAATATTTATAAAAGACATTTCTAAAAAAATACATAATTTCCTGAGTTAACATTTATGCTGGTTGCTGTAAAAATTAAGCGCTGGTGAGTGGTCACACTATGCTGTTAGCAGCCAGTAGCTAATAGCGCGCTAGTAAAACAGCCTAGTGTGAACATCGAATTACTCATAAAAATAGGATTAATGTCCTATTTTTATGAGTAAGTAAGGTTGCAATTGTAGAGATAACAAGAGTTTCTTTTTTGCAGAACGAAAAACAAATAATTCATTGGTATGCCAATAAATTGCTAGTTACATCACAACAATCAAAGCCTTGCAATCATCTTCAGCAATGCATCTCAATATCCATCAGCGCCCATGACATAATTTCAGTAAAACACCAACAATCCATCACATAAACACCATACAACACTGCACTGGCCTGTCGGAATAAGTTAATACCTAATATCGATTTAACATGTCATTAAACCATTAAACCCGTTTACATACAATAAATCCCATTACTCAATAAACAAAGGTCACCAGTTGTACACCCAGTACAATTCAAAACATTTCACAATTGCATATTTACAACCTGTTAATTCATATTATGACTTCCTATACACAACTGCCTTCGAAACCTACATACAACAGCCATTTGCAATGCAAAATCTCCAAAACAAACGAGTAACAGCAGCGAGCGTGTTTAATTAAAGCGAGCTGCTCCCATCTTGATTCAGGCTTATCGATGTCGAGCTGAAAAGGAAATAAGAGAAGTTAGCGTGCATCTAGACGCCGTTTATAGCTAATAACGTGGCACATTTTTAACCTATCGCAACATAACGGACGGACACACTAACCACTTTTTCCTGCCTCCTTAAGCTCTGGAATTCACACACGTTATTAGTCTCTCTTCGTAAACAGGTTCTTCAGTTGGTCTCTGGGTAAATTACGTACACCGAGCGCGAGAAATTAATAGACTGCTTGTCTACCGTATATTCATCAGGTTGTATACGTTGATTACTAGCTTATTGGAGGCTGGCTTTTTCACTTGATTAATTATGCATGTTTGTAAACTGTTTTATACCTGGGGCGTTGGTATGCAATTAGATGAACTAGTGGTTGTTTTCTGGAACATAACATACGTTAATGTTATTTGTGAAGTTTAGGTTACAACTTTTCCCCGCTCTGATGTGAGTCAAGAGTCAAGAGTCAAGAAAATTTGATTATTTTCAACAGATTTGCAAAAAAATCTGTTGAATCTGTCTTTGATAGGCTTATATATTGTATTTTAAACATTTGTTTAGATGTTGTTGCAGTGTAGGAGGTCAAAATGGCGGGAACAACCGCGACCCCCTAACATGGTAGCATTTTGGCCAAGCGCGGTTTAAGGGCTTTAATTACTGGTCAAAATTCTAATTCATCAAATCTCTTCCAATTTATTCGAAGGCAAAACTAACTGGGTTCTTTTTCTTGAACCTTGTGAACACATTTTCTGACTACTAACTGACGCGTTTAACTATTTAACATTTAATAAGGGCTGATAAAGCAAGACTACTCAAATGAAACGAAACACTTATCAAAACAATAACATCTATTAACAATAATAATCAACAATCCCGTTTGATAGGTTACATAGAAAAATGAATGAAGCTTTGAACATATTGACGTTTAAATTAAACCTAGGAGTTGATTTAGACAGACACACTTTTAGCAGAAATATGAATAATTTAATTTACAATGAAATGCGAGACGAGTTGAAAAGACTTACCAGGGATAAACTTAAGCGCCTAAGAACGCTCCACAAAAACGTGTACTTTACATGACGGTGGTGGAAATGAGAAGAGCCAAAGATCTGTTCGTTTGCATCCCTTGACCCCAAAAGAAGCCGGAAGCATTTCTTCTTAGCCAATGGCAACACTTCAAATTTAAACTTATAAACACGCGGTCAAATCCTAAACCAGATGTTCAACTGAACACCAAAACTTCGATATTCTCGAACATTCTACCCTGTGTACATCGCGCTTAATTTGATCATATCTTAATAAATAAATAATGGTTTCCGACCCATTACAGCAGAAAAAGATCAAAATAATTCATTTCTTTTGCTTTTTTACCAAGTATTTTAATTGTCACGTCTGCACAGAGGGAAAATATACCTTCTATACGTAAGAATAACTAAGCGTTGAAACAACTATGTTGAAATTCTTGTTAGAATAAAATATTATTTGGATAGCAAAAATATCCTCTCACGCAAGAATAATTTTTCTTGATATCCAAGAATAGAGTTCTCTCTGTATATAGTGACTGTGGAACATGGAAGCTAAAATGACACATAACTAATACTTTTGCGTTAACTTAATCAAATGTTGCAGATCATAATATAGAAAACGTGGAATAAATTACCTCTTAAATGTGTGATACATATCAGGTGACCAACACTAACAAAAATGGACCGCATTCGTTAAAGAAATCCAAGATTGGGCAAAAGATAAAGACCACTCTGCGATTAGACGGACAGATATCCAAATCCACGCCGTCAACCACCAACTTATTTGGACTATCCAACCCACACACCCCACACACGCCACGATTATTTATAACCTCACTTTTATTGCAGATACAATGAACTCAAACTTCTTTTACCCACTACCATCGACAGTCACGCAACCCATTCACACGCAGACCTACAATTAATATTCACAACAATAAAAAAACAAGATTAAAAACTTAGATTTTTATAAAAACCAAGATTTCTATAAAACAAAGGTTTCTACAATTCAAAAAAGAGCGACCTTCAGTCGATTCCCAGAGTATTTTTAACCAATTTTCGTCATAACTGTCCCTCCTAAATCCGTTCTGACCTACTTGATGAAAATCATAACTCATCACAAATCTTTGGGTATTCAGATGTGTTATTTATTTAAATTAGACCCCATTATGCAACACCTTAAGATGGCTTAGTGTTTTTGAATTTAGGTTTGCTGCACTTGTAGACCAGAGGCCATAGACCAGAGGCTGTAGACCAGAGGCTACTTGAGTTAAATTTGTCTTGGCGGTTACTTTAGTCTTGTTTATGTTTCCACGTTTGTCTTGAGCTGCTGTTTTGAGCTCCACGTTTGTGTACATAGGCTACGCACCTTCTCTTCGTCGTGTATTTAAATCAGCTGTGACCGAGTTTGTTTTTGTTTTTCTTTGACCTGGAGTCCGTCAACGAGCTCTTCGTGTCGGCGCTCTGGTTATTTTAGCACAGTCACCGGCCAATCTATATAACCACGTCAAAGGTATGCAAATGGGGTGAAGTTTAATCAATCTGTTTTCTATTCTCAGATCTGACGTGTGAAATTGTTTGCCCGAGGTTGTTAATTAACCAAGTTTAAGGTCACAATATGTAGTCTTATTACTAGATGGCTGGTAGATAGAAATTTTCGGTCTACATAATTTTTAGTTGGTGCAAAGTTATGAAATTGGTTGGAAGTCATTCATCAAAAGTTTCTCGACTAGTGAAGCTGTCGTATAGATGTTACGAAAGAGCAGCTGCTGTGAACGGGTTGAGAGAAACATCCAGACAATGACCGAAAATGCGGGTCACTCAGTTGTACGCAAGAGGACATACCTGTTCTCGGCTGGTGACTGACCTGGATTCCTCAAGAAACCGAAAATTAATCTCAAGATTTGTTGTTATCCGTGGAGAGGCAAATGTAGTATGGGCCAATTATCTGAAAGAGGAAAACAAGAATGATTAAATGTTGATTTTCTTTAAAATATACGTGAATAATACCATGCTTTGTACACAGAGAGACAGCTATTTTTGGATATCAAGAAAAATTATTCTTGCGTTGGTATATAGTGTAGCACAAAGAGCATTTTTTTTCTATATAAATAATATTTTATTCTAATAAGAATTTCAATATATGTAGTTGTTTCAACGGTTTGTTATTCTTACAATTTAAGAATGTAGTTAAGAATGTTCATGTCAAGGATATTTTTCTCTGACGAAGATAAACTTATTCTTCTATAAAAAAAGTAGACGTTTTCTTTATTTCAACGGCTAGTTATTCCTCCGGTTTAAGAGTTTAGTATGTTTATGTTGAGTATATTTTGCTCTGACGAAGAAAATGTTATTCTTCTACATATAAAAAGAGTAAGACGTTCGTTTTACAACAACAATATTTTGGTGAGTGAAAAATATACATGCTTCAACGAACAAACAGTTTCTTGACCAAAAAGTATACGTACGTATCGCTTAAAACAGACGTAATTCCTTTCAAGCAGTTCCTTCATACTTAAAACAAGAAAACGTAATACTTGCTTTAAAAATGCTAAACCAATTGATAACAAATGAAGTTTAATCACCAAAATAGGACGAACAAGTAAAACCAAGAACTTGTACCTAATTTGAATGTGCATGTAAATCATTGATCTTGCTTTTATACAGTTAGTTGCTCTTGCCTGGTCTATTTGCATTTTCAACAAGCGTTAATTAAAACTTACGATTAATTTAAATTAACAAAGTCAATAGACAGAACTACTCGGTCCACAGTTGCTGAAATACATTTATCACAATTAACTGAAATCGCCCAAGTCATTGCCCTTTAGTGGGTTGCCGCTGGTCTAATATTTGTAAGACAGATTATGATGCCTGCGCCATAGTTTCTACAGAGGCTGTAAGTCAACCTAATTTATGCTTGTGTGTCTACACTGTCTACAGTATCAATGGTAATTAACCAAATAGCTGAAAATATATTCTTTATTAATTTAGGTTGGGTCATATACAGGTGAACTATACAAAGTTCATTCATAACTAAACACGAATGAAATGCACAACACGAATGCATCGGTAATTATTATTACCGCTAGCTAGTTATGTTACGCAACATAATGTACATACTCCTGTCCATGTTATGTCAGAGCAGATAATTATACTTGCAAATCTAATCTACAGTTAACTTTTATTAACTTTGCTATTATTAATTACCGGCTAAACGCATGATATGACACATTGCTGATGTATTAATTTCCGTAATGTGGGGTCTGCTTGCAAAGTTACCTTGAAGTCTAGTATAGCAGACACTAATTTCGGAAATAGAAAGTTTTAAATTGTGTATTAACCGTTTCTAAAATGTGTGTCCTTGTTTCCATGGATTTTTGTACGTTTCTTTGTCGCTAATGAGCGTATTGCCTGGATTTTTTGTTAGTCATAACGCCCTCATGACGAACGCTTCACATTATTATGAAAATAATATATGAGGTCTTTATATAATGGCTGCAGAACTAATATCGTCATCAAACTGTACAACGTTAAATTATTTTGAAAATACATAATCTTAGTTTATAATTATGTTTCCTAATTCTTGCAAACTTTCTGAAACCAATATACCTCAATCAGGGTTTAGATATGTAGTTCAATATTTGATGATCAGGTTAGAAGACATCACCTGATCAGATAGAAGACAACACTGAATGACATTTTGCCATTTATACCTCTAAAGTCTAGAGGTTCATTATTCTTTAAATGCCTGTACCTTAAGAGATTTAGTACACATACATAGAGACACACAGACGTTTTCAAAAAATTATTGCAATCGATTTTGGAGACCTCAAAACGTGTATTTCCGTTGTAATATTTTCCTTCAAGAGCATCTGGTCGGAAAGTAAAAAACGAACCTCTGACATCTGCTTATCTGAGCATATTTAACAAATATCACTTATCTAAACATCGTAATGCAAATTTTGTGCAATACGAACAGAGAGTGCATTCATAGTGCTCATAATTCTGTACAAAACTTTTTTATAAATTTAATTTCTGCAGCTGTGTAGATTTTGACGTACCATTTTCCGTTATTGAAGTGTATAAATAGCGCAATATTTGGAATGCGTTGTACAAATATTCGAAATTGCGGACACGTTTCAGTGCTCACGATGTATAGGTACACTCTTTGTGTTTATTTCGGGAATTTTAGCTTGAAACAATAAAGCCGGGCGTTTATATTAAATTCGGTGTTCTCCGTAATTGTGCAGGCGGTTTATGTACGTCAAAATATTTATGTTCGAACCGATGCGCAGGTGTTTAATATACATAATTATTTTAATCGCCTGTCAATTGTTAAGCTGGACGGTGTTTAAAAGTGAGTAGATTTTGATGGTATGTATGTACATCGGGTACTAAATCACCCTTGACATTTAATTTCATACTTATATCTACTTTATAAGTAGTATATAAGAAATGGATCTTCAAACCAGTTTCAAATAAATACATCACATCGTTTTGTAATATTTTATCTCGCGTATATCAATGAATAAATTGTGTCTCTGTTGAAATGTTTTTATTTAAATCCTTAAGTCTTTAATTTTATTTCTTTTTGTTATAGGTTCTGTGTCGGTTTGGCGATTCAGCTTGAATTCGGTTGAATCTTCTAAAAAAATCAGGTAAATTCTATATTTTCATAATTAGGTGAATTGGCTTTCCTTTTTTCACTTTCCGACTAGTACCTTAGAAGTACCCTTTCAGGGTACTAGTCGTAAAGTAAATATTCAAGACTGTCTTACACAATTTGCCTTTAAGACTACAAACAATTTTATATTTCAAACTTTCTACGAAAGAAAAAGTGTTTTTTTTTTATTTTTTTGATTTTGTACGCATACGCCATCCTCTATAATTACTTCTCCGCGGACCAACGTTCAATCACGTCGACTTTTCCGCGAGAATCAAGGAATTAAACACAAATCCGTCCAACGATTTCTACTCGTTCCTATCACACAGTACTTTCAGTCGCGCGAGATAGTAAATGTAGGTCGTCGAGATTTTTTCTCCCTATAGGTGTTAATTTCAAACGGGATTGATTCAACCTGGACCCGTATCATGGAATCGTGCGACCGCCGAACGCATATTCTTAGCGGCCGCATGCGCTCGGCGTTGCAACGGTTCAATGATACAGCACCAGGCTGGACCGCCATTCGAATGAGATCAGCGTATACGTTTCAATGGCGAAGGATCAAGAATAGAACCCCAGATTTACGATTTCTGCTTCGAGCGTGGTTTATTTTCAAATAATGATAAGTGAACGTGCCAGAGTAGAGAAGCTCAAAGCTCATCGATGTGCTGTACGTTTTAAAACCAATTAATTCGAGATTTATCTCTACTTTCAAAGCGAGCCGGTGTTTTTTGAGGTGTATTTCCGATTCAGGTTGTGTGGTCTTGTTCCTTATCTGGAAAATGACTTTCAAATGATTATAAGTGGGATTCCAGGCTAATTAGTAATTCTTTTACTAGAAGTGTTAGGTACGTCACAGGAAAGATTTTTACAGCACTATTCTTACATTTTATTTCACAACAAACCAGGAAGGTGTATATCGGGTACATATAATATAATATTAAGATTTATAAGACGACTTTATAGAAGCGGTGTGAAAGGTTGAAAAGTGGTATGTCCTAGATCCCATGAGAAAAGTTCGTGGAAGCGAATATACAAAGATGATGTTCCTAATGGCATTACGAAACACTCTGTGTAGCAGTACGGGTGTCTATCGGCACTTGGTCATCTTCGCACCGCGGGTGACCGATGCCATTTTGTTTAATTAAACGCTTATTAACAGTTCTGCCGTTGGCACACTGTCCGTACCGAGACGTCGATTGAAAATGTTAGAGTGAAATGTGTGTGTACTAATCCATGCAGATTGTGCTTAATTGCTATTGCCGACGATGTAATTAGAGTTTATTTTGTTCTGTTATGTAAACCGTTGCATATTTATTGAATAACATTCTTTCGAACCAGAAGGCGAGAAATATATAATTTGAAGTTTATACGTTATGGTCTGTGTAAAATATGTCATGGTATGAAACTAAAGTCAAAGGACACACACATATTTTTGACTATTTATTTTTTATGGACACCTATCCGAAGATATCAAATTAAAATTATAATTAATCTAAAATTAACACCGCAAAAAAACACGTGTAAGCTATAAGTAATACGGTAGTGGTTTCAAATGTCAGTTATTAACCTTGTTGAGCCGTTGATTAGTTCTAAACGTTTATGCGAACACAATGGCATCATAAAAAAGAGTTTGCGACTACCGCTTAAGGAAAAAAGCCACCGATTCAATAGCGGTGTGACCCCATTTTAGCCCGTGTATATTTTCACCGACCGACCGACGGCAGGCGTTGTGGTCGTTCGATGATAAAAAGAGCAGGGCGAATTTTTATGGAATCGCTCTCCTGTGTTCGACCGTAAATACTATACCCGGAGGATAGTGCATTTTCACGATTAGAAAGTTCCATACGTTTACCACTAGACGTTCGAGATGCTGGTAGGTCTGGTAGGTCTGATTTCTTACCAACTGAATAATAGTACATAAAACTATTCATATACTTGTGTCACCCAAGTCCAGATTTTTTTTTCTCTGTTCACCAATAACTATACATTTCCATTACTAAAATTAAAAACCTCTCCCAAAAGCATACAAATACATCCAACATATTTTCTATCTACCCTAAACACCTCAAATATTTTCCACTTCATTTAATGGATGGTTCCATCCCTGCCCATCCTTCGCTACATCAAGGCAGCTCTTTGAAAATCCCGACCACTTTCCGTGCTGAATACAGCGCGCACTGAAAGGATTTCTCCTAGATTGAAAAATGAATTGATAATAAACTCTTCCTCTGACCTGGCAGCCTAGCTAACAGACACGTACAACGGGGTCAGATGCTCGAACAAGTGATCGTACAGGAACCCTTTCCATCCATCTCTTTCCCTCTTAGGTCAATAGAAACAGAGATTGCTTGTATCGTATACTTGTATCGAATACGAAGTGTGCGCCACATGCTCGAGCATCTGGCCGGTAAGTGGTTCTAAGCGCTCCCTATAAACATTTATTAGCGAATGGTATTAACTGTCTACCACACGTCGTGTACGTATTCAGGCTGTAAACTGTCAAGAAAATTGAGTGAGCTTTAGAATGAAAACGAAATGCAAATAAATTAGTATTACCGCTATGTAAGGATTGGCCGTAAGGTGTTCACCTGTTTTAAATTGCTTACGCACGATTATAGGTACTTATTATACTCGTTAATCTGATTAGTTCGCATTACTTCCTACTTGTTAGGTGTACGTATGTATTAGAATTAGATAACTGGATAACATTATGAGTGTTCATTGTGTTTTCCGTCGTCTGATTAACATTTTTTTTCTTTCAAATACTGATTGCAATTATCAATTATGGGAAACAGAGCAATTACCATAAATTACAATCAAGATTGAATGTTATTGGTACATAAAAATAAACACGCTTTGGTCATCTTGTGGCATTTTGGCAATTAGTAATTAATTTATACATTAATCAATCCAATAATTAATATGTAATCCCACATAACAATCATAATTAATTTTATAGGCCATAAAAAAATCTTTTAGAATATTCATTCACGCAGGTATAATTTATTTATTTACCACCATAAAAACACGATGCATTTTTCATCCTTTTCATCGTATTTTATTATCACAATCATACAATTTTAATGATAAACAATTCAAAAGACTATAACAGCGCCTCTGTGCCTCAGTAAACCAGAATGGTTCATTTTTATAGCACGTAAAGCTATAACGGTAACTCGAATGTACACAACATAACCTGAAGACAGACCAAAAGTCATGCAGACCATTTTAAGGAACACATCTCGAAAGCCAAACAGAGATCATTACTAACCAGCGTTGGCAGACCGGATAAACAGACTAATACACTTTCCCTAAATAAATCGACGAAATAAATTAAGGTGATTGTAAATCAACGTGTATACGTAAGACAAAACTAGGAAATGGATCATTGTCTTGCTATTTTGGGCCCAAATTTATATTAGGCAGTTCTTGTATTGTGGTATGTGGGATTGTATGTCTCTTATAGTTCTCTCTTCTAGTTGCTGTATTGAGAAGTCCACATTGTATGTGAAGTTCAATCTCATATATTAATTTAGTTGGTGTGATGTCTTTTATACTCACAATGTACCGGCCAAGTGTAAAAATAGCTGGTTTCTTTCACGGACTAGACATTGACCTCACTACAAAGTCAGTCTCATTCGCGAGAAGTGTAAAAAACCGCGACATTTATGGCGCAAAATGGACTAGCATCGGTCATGCTTCAACAAGTAAATTACTTTAACGTTTTTTTTTTTGTAGTCATCGGCAACAATTAACGGCAATACACTTGGATATAAAAACTGAAACCTGTTTTTTTTTAACTAATTATTCATCCGTTATACAAAATATTCGGAAACTATGCTCTACTAGATCAGTGTTTCCGCGGATAAAACGCAACAGATAATAGACCTATGGAGTAGCAATACTACTCCACCAACTACTACACCAACTACTTGGGCAAATTTAGCACCTACGAATGTCCAAAGTCATCTACGTCATGAAAAATTTCCTGAAGAAGCTGAAGAAAGATTTTGGATAAACACCGATCAAACTTTTTGAATGAAATATTGCACCAATGAATGTCCAAAGGGTTATACACCGGAAGAAATTGCCTCAAGAGGCTGAACCAATCTTTTGGACAAACACCAATCAACTTCCTCGGCAAATTTAGCTCCTATGAGTGTCCAAAGTCATAAAAAAAATCATCAAGAGGCTGAAGGAAGTTTTTGGACAAACACCAATCAAACTTATCGGACAAACTCTATTTTTTAAAGCAAATACTGCACCAATGAATGTCCAAGGGGTTATACACCGGAAGAAATTTCCTCAAGAAGCTGAAGGATTCTTTTGGACAAACACCAATCAACTTCCTCGGCAAATTTAACACCTACGAATGTATAAAATCGTTTATATCATTAAATCAGCCCCAACTTTTTTCAAGGGCGGAAATAAAAGTTTTTTGGGGATTCGCGGACCATGGTAAGGTTGGGAAACGCTGCATTAGATCTATGATACTTTTTAATACAACTTAAAATATTAATTATACAATAAAAAATCAACTGCCACATATATCAATTCAAGTGGGTCACGTATTTCTTAGAACAGAAGTAAAAGCGCTGTTCCTTTCGTAACAACTTCCATGGATATTTGGAAATAGGCCATCCGAGATTTTCTAGCGCTTAAGATGAATGGAGATAAGTGGCTATAGAACAAGATAATAAAACAGCGAAGAAAGCGTGCGTGAGGCTCAATCCCTAAAAAAGACGTAACGTGAAAAATGGCTCCCATAACTTTCTCCGTGTACGCTCGAGGTGAAAAAAAAATATATGCACTTGTAAATCGTATCCATCCTCATTAGGTATGAAACTAGAGTCGGACGTAATTTGTTTATGGGATGTTTACAGCGGATAGTTGGACAATCCCACTTGTCGATGGATAGAAGTACTTTCATTAAGCCGCGTTCACATCGTGACCAACTTGAGTGAGACTTGTACGAGCTCTGATGTTTGGTTCGTGGGCATTTTTCTTAGAAAAAATAACATAGTTTGTATATTTTTTTATTTTGATTTATGGTCTTGATCATTTTTTTTGGTAGTCGGAGAAATAATTGACCTTGTAGTTTGAACTGAGGCTTGTGGTTTACTTTTGCGATTAAATAGCGTGATGTGACCACGAAATAGTCGCTGGCTGCTGTTGCTGCTGGCAGCACCAGCAACTAGTGGCTAATAAAACAACCTAGTGTGATCGTGGCATTATAGTGAATTTTCATGATTATTTCGTGATTTTGAAATGGACAGTGTATTTTATACATACATGCAAGGTCTAAAACTGAAGGTGGTATGAAAAAACTGATAAAAATATAACGAAATCATATACTTTTTGTATAATCTATTGCGTCCGCCAAAACCGAACAACAAAGTATGTTTGTTACATTTGGTAACTTATCGTAAAGAGACATGATAAATAAAATAAAAAATACTTTAAAAGAAACCATCGACAAACATTCGATTTAGGCTAATGTGTTCTAGGAATTCATTATGGGATTTTTTCTATTTATAATAAGGTTTATTACTTTGTCCAACGAACATAAATACCAATTATGTACTGCACGGAAGCAGATAAAGAACATTTATCGTGAACAATTACAGGAACAATAAATTTTATATACAATGTTTTGTTTATCTATATTTTATTGGGAACGAAATTCCTTTATTTCGACAAAATTCCAGGGTGTTTGTAGCCTGTCCTCAGAAAATACTGTCAAAACACAACCAAGGTAACACTCGTTATTACAGTCTATGTGTACGATCCTTAAGGAAAAGATCTCCGTTTCCGATACGAAACAACCGCACGGACAACTATGACCGCTCAAAACGGTATACGTTCAAGATAATGGACGAGGTAAACCTCGGCTATCTCTTTCGCAATTACCACAAATGACGACCTTTTACTTCGCACAAAAGCGACCGGCAAGCATGGATGATAGATCATACTTAAGTCGGCAGCCCGTTGCTTCATTATTTGTTTGTCATTTTTAACGGTCCGGATAATTAAATTGTACCTCGAGTCCGGTTTGGAAATTTGCTCTGCCGGTCAACTATGAAGTGTGTAATGCTCATTGATATGGCATAACAATTTAATGCGTGGATTATTATAATCTCTTGTTATCTGTATGTAAATATTGTTTTGTATGGTGTTTGGTTTACAGTTACAGCGTTTGTATCTTGTCCAAGATTTCTAATGTTTTATATCTTGTTTCAGGTATGCATTCCATGGTTCGCCATAATAAGTTGAACCATAGCCGTAAGTTGTATTCTTAATTAGTGCTAACGTTAAATAAAGTTGAACAAAAATATAAAATGAGAATCTTGTAATATACTTGTCAGAATCAATCTAAGATTACATAAATCATTGAGGATTAAAGATAACAAAAACACGTTTTTATTGCTTCGCTATTTTTATCGGTGAGTGCATTATAATAGCTATAAATGGCGACATGACACGTTAATTTGACGCAATTATCTCTAATAAGCTGACCACAAACATAATATTTAGGTTACCGGAACACTGCTTAAAGACAATATCCTCAAATATATTAGACAACAAATATATGAATATGGCAATATATTTAATCCAGAGAAATCTCTACTTTACTTAAATTTACATGACATTTTACGATTAACAAGATGTAAATGATTCTTTATGGCGTTTTAGAAAAGTTTTTTGTAAAACTTCTAATAAAAAAGGCATAAAAGTGGGCGTCGATGTGGATCAACAGCTATTAAATCGTGAACTGAATGTGTATTCGATACCAAACTTTCTCCTTGGAAGTTTTTTTATCATTAATTTGATAATTAATTACTGTATTAAGATTATTAGAAGCAAAAAATATCACTTAAAAACGTTGATCTGAGTACAATGAGGTTTTAAATGCGTCAATCAATATATTAATGTTCTTGTAAGCTATCTATCACAAATTGATCATGAAAATATCTGGAGTGACCCTCTCTCTACTTTCTGACTACATTGTTGGCACAATGAAGTGTCTGAACACTTTTGCAATTATTCAATTTTGTAAAGCCAATGCCATCTCTGGTCCTTACCGAACATGATATTTATTATGCTGACATTTAATGTCATGTCATGTCAGTGGCACTGACGTTTGTCAAAATCTGACAATTCGCAACACAGCGACGAAGGCGGTGGATTCTGTCAAACTGCTTCTATAAACTCTTATAGCGCCTAAACCATTCATCCCACTGATCTGTAATTTGGTAAACATATTCAAATCATTGCAATCGATTCAGGGAACCGATTCAGCGGAAATACGAGTTTTTCCGCTGAAATCTCGATTTTTTTTCCGTCGATTACAAACCTTTCCTTGTAGGGTACTAGTCGGAAAGTAAAAATTTATACCGAGATCATTTTGTATCACGTGCTGATGTTTCTGGTGCAAACAAAACATTATCTGTTTACTTTTCTAAGCAGGGAAGCCGTTTTTTTAAGACGGTAGACTGTTTTCAAGTCTGCAATCTTAACAATTGAACATCGGCGCGCTATACAAGCAAAGTGGAGTGTTTGCTGCCATTACTCGTATTGAATACGGACGTATCTTCTGCCACCTGTTGTTGAAATCAATCAAATACACAACCGGTCCCAGGAATACAACAGACGAGACGATTCTGTTGGGATATTTATAGTTGACTACAGAAGCTATATACGTACCTACCTACCTGCATGTAGGTATGTACATGTTGTATTTATGTTGTATCGAACGAAAAATAGAACAAAATGAATGTTATACATACATTTGCGCGGTCCACTGCGGAATAACTGAACGCTTACAACGGGGTTTTGCGAAGTTATTGCATTCTGAACCTGAACAAAGCAGCAGTTTCTGTACCGGGGATGAAGTTGTATTGATTTACCTTTGTCTCTGGTTTGCGGAAATCCTGGAATTACGAATTTAATTAAATTGCTTCATGGTATGTTTACAAAAAGACCTGTAGTAGCTTTTTGTAAAAACAAAGTTAATATAGACCCATTTTTGCTATCTGACTGGTCCAAACACATCACGAAGAAAAGTAATCACGCAGGTTTGTTTCAAATAATTTTTTAGTATTGTATAACAAAATATTATATAACAAAATATTATATTGATACCAAGTCACAACTGTACAATTGAAACTGTCTAGACTGCAAATAAATACAATTCATACGAAGGCTAATTTAAAGCTTGATCTCAAAATTAAATAAACGGTGCTTCCCCGTTATTTTTTTCTTTCGTTTTTCGTGAATAATCCGTTAAGTTTATACCGCAGCAAGTTATTTTTTGTTATATAATAATAAATGTAGATTTAAAACAAAACTGTATACATATACTGATAAAAATGGATGGAATAACATCTAGATAACTTGTGGCCATCTATTTAAAGTTCCCATTGAAGTTATGACTATGGCACGATTCCAAGAAACTTTTCGTATACTCGTTCTACGTATATTTGAACAGTTCTGACACTGTTGACAGGAAAATATTCGTGACCGTCCTGTACTATCTACTGCTGCATCTGTATAAACTTTTGAGATTTACGTTGTGTAGGTTATCAGGAATTTTACCATTTCTTATTGTACTTTGAACAAGACGGTTGGAAAATAATGGAAAAATAAAGGAAAATTGTCTAACTTCTTAAAGTTTAGTAATCCTCAAATGTCCAAAGAAGAAGAACGAACAACCGGGAGAATTAAAACAAATGGTCATAACCTGGATACAGGACACGCGCACGACCTCTTTACAACAGCAAATCATCAATAATCGTTAGTTTCCTTCGGAGGGCGAATGTATGGCGGCGTTTATTCCGGTAGTGCAGACAAATTACATCCTGACTCGTAACCCCGATTTCGCGTTACACAGCAATTAATTTTTACGGCATCGATAAAATCCCTACGAAGAAGACGAGTTTCCATACTGTCCCCGATATCTGTAGCGTCTTTCTAGTTAGTCTTCTTTTAGGTGTCGTTTCACAGGAAAGCATTTTTCGCGCTCGAGAGGTCACGTTAATTTGATCGATCAATTCGCTTGAAAATAGTGCAGAAATGACGTCCCGCAAAATGTCGCGTCGCGTTGATGGAAATCGGACGCGAGCGAGCGTATTTTACGGACGAAAGACAATTAAAAATTCACGACCAATTTCGGAAAATTACAACGGCAAAGAAGGTCAAGGGTACACAGTATTTTTTATGACTTTTTCACTCGTTTGCGATTAAATGTTTTGGGGCCCATAAAACGACTGTAAATCTGCAGAAAGTCGACGAAAGGCGAGCTATATTTTTATAATTTATGATAGTTTTCCAGGCGTAACTTTTTCTTCACTGGCATATAAACAAATAAGAAAGGAGACTATCCTTTTATGGTGAATTATACATAACTACATAACGAATACAATACATAATGAACGTTTTTCCACATCTTTATATTATTCTTGACATAACATGACAATTTTCTTGTTTTAAGTATGAAGGAACTGCTTGAAAGGAATTACGTCTGTTTTAAGCGATATTTACCTATAGCTTTAGGTCAAGAAACTGTTTGTTTATTGAAGCATACATATTTTTCACCCAACATAATATTATTGGTGTAAAACGAACGTCTTTCATTTTTATATGTAGAAGAATAACATTTTCTTCGTCAGAGCAAAATATACCCAGTATAAACATACTAAACTCTTAAACCGGAAGAATAACTAGCCGTTGAAATAACTATATATACTGTAATTCTTATTACAATAAAATATTATTTGGATAGCAAAAATATCCTCATCATGCTACACTATATATACAAGAATATTTATTCTTGATATCCAAGAATAGAGGTCTCTCTGTGCAGAGAGAGCATCAATTAAAAATTAATAAAATACAAAAGGAAAATATAAAATAACAATGGAAAGAAAGCCTTCAAACAGTGAAGATGCACCAACCATACGGTAACCTCATGCAACAACAGTACTTCTTCTTCTTGCGCCAGATGGTGCGCGGATCGTGGATAACAGCGCTTCCGACGACTGATTGCCGGCATCAATGACCATATGAGTGATCATCTCATCCTCCGATTACACAATTAAGCACACAAATCACGCACCGTTCATCGGGTCGCAGGCTATATGCAGTTGTAGTGCTCGCAGATACGTGACCACGAGTGGTACCGAAAGCCGTCAAACGTTGTTTTCCGTTGTTTTATTTCTTGCGCGTCACGTGGCCAACCGCCAAACCGCGACGGGAATGCAAATTTCGCAAAACCCATGACTGAGAGAGAGGTTGGTTGGTTGTATGTTGGACGGTATAAAAGTCGATGGGATAAAGTGAAAATTTTATTAATAACACCGGAAGATATTAGCGATGGATGGTTGTTATTGCGAAGTCACGACATGGTTACACACTTTGATGGAATGCATGAAGAATTGATGGTGGAATTTCTTGCAGAACTGTGCTAAAATGCATTTTGGTTGGGTGTTTTTTTACGCTTTCCTAACAGGTTTGTGTAATATTTTGCTGTTGGTCAAGCATGTAGCTATTAATGTTTTCATAATAGTTATTTTAATAGTTAAGTACTAGATAGGTACTACATATTACAAAATAAAATAAGGATTGCCATATCAAAAATAATGTTATAATAGTTTTTGACTCCTTCCAGACAATTTTTCACATTTTATAGATATAAAATTAACCAAGATAACCATAACGTACAATGGAATACTTATTAATTACTTTCTTTCATCAATTCATTATCATAAAAGCTCTTACAGCCTCATAAAATGTTATGGTGGTGCTTTACTGGCCTTAATAGCATTTTTATACCCTTTGCCTTACGTGCACTTCATAACTACGCAGAAATGCTTGCATTTGTACGTCAGTATTTTTTATTTATGGCCATATTTCTGAAACACTATGCCGTGGATACGCACGTGTTCGACGACAGGATCAATAAGGATAATATCCTGTGAGCGACAGGCCAAATATGGCAAACATCCGGCTAAAGCTTTTCCCTTTCAAGGGCTCTTGTAAACAATCCCTAAAATATTGGCAATATACTTTGAGATAAATCCCACTTTATAAACCACGTTTTTTGTATCATGTATTTTATATGAATAGTTATGATTTTCTCTTGATTGATATATCTTAATCATACTTAATAGTAATATTAACTAATAATAATAAGTGGTTAGTTATCATTATCAATTTAAAGACACTTTAGATACTGTAATTATACACCAACTAGCATAATGGATTTGCGTAACAGGCTTTCAATTTTCGCTTGTATAGTTAGTTGAGAGAGCAGATTTGCAGCAAGTATAGAATTATAAGGCTTATTATCTCAGCAGGTTGCAGGATAAATATATAGGTACTATGAGCAATAAAATAGCTGGGAGTTTTGCAATTTTACGTGACTAGACGTGGTGAAACATAGTAAAACCTTGTTATGGCGTTTCTATTCATTAAAATGGTGAGTGGAACAAGCACAGTTTTACAATTTAAGGTGAGATTTTTATAGGTAAGTGTCAGGTACTGGGAGAATATAAGTCCCATGCTATGCTGTGATCAAAACAGCATCTCTTCTGTCAACAATCAATGTAAAGTTTGGCCAAACACGTTTACTCAATGCATGAATGTAGTGTTACATGTAGTTCACACAAATATTAGAGTTTTTTCTCAAGTATTATCAAATGAGAAGGTGGTGTCGTCCACTTTTATATGGATTGTCGGTAATGGTAAATGTTTTTACAGCAGCTTAAAACTAAAAATGAAAAAAGGGAAAACAGATAGAACTGCACACAAAAACTGCAAAATAGCAAGATTAAAGAAAATTTCGGAAGAAAATGTCTAAAGCTGATTTAGAGTAAAAACAGGGAAAAGAACAAGAACGATATCATAAGGAAATATAACATAAAACGATATATAATAGTAATCACAGTTTAACTAATACAAATACACAGCTTCATTTAGGCTTGAAACAGTTTATAATCCTGCTATTTCAGTACGTATTCCTCAAGAATTATTATCAAAATTGTAGCTCCAATTCTCTCTCTCTCTCTACAAGCTTAAATTTAACATAGTTACAGCACTGTCCAGAGTACGTTAATTGGGTGATTTAAATGCAAAACCAAGTTAAGATTAGCAGAAGGGACAGGAAACCCTCCCTGCTGAATCCATTAACCCGCAATGAGAATATAGTTGCCACGTAAGCAAGACAGAGCGTGTTTATGCGGCAAATATGAGTATATTTTCCGTAATGGAAAATTCGTGTCGAAGGACCGCGCAGGGCGCAGTAAAATTAAACATAAACAATAACAACTGAGGAGGCGCCGACTTGGCTAGCTAATGTGCCTCGGCGAGTTGACCCAAATGTCATTCACACGAACTCGACGACTCGCGAACCGAAACAGAAGGAGTCTTTGTTTTTAGTATCTGTAATTATAACAAATTGACAGACAACTGGAGATTAACAGCTGTTTCCTACAACTGAGCCACTTATAAGGAAGAATTGATGGAATCATTTTCTGTGGGATGAGAATTAATCTCAACTAGGCTTGAGTGTAATTGTTTGTGGTGTTGTTAAGAAGGGTAATGGTGCTTGAAGATGGAGAGAGGAGATTTTTGTATGAGATTGGGGTATGATTGTATTAGAGTATTAGATAAAGCGATTGGCATGGTCGAAGGTGCATTCATACCCACACAAATTCTCCCGAAAACTGCAATGGATTCAGTCAAACATATCAATTATCAAAAAGACTTTTGTACGATTCTAGTAACCACGAACGTTAATCTTTATATCCATAACACAAGGGACATCTAATCTATTCTGTATTTCCTATAAGATCGGACTTTTAGGATGAATGAAAGGGAAGCAAAAGAAAATGCCATTTGCAGTTCCCCTGTTGTGGCGAGAGCCTTCTAATCATGTAGATGATTGCTATTTTTGCACGATAAGCGTCTCCGGATATTTGAAGAAGGATAAGCATAAAATAAAATATTTAAATTTACCATCAGCATCGCGACGTATCCCCCATGGAGAGAACCATCCTCTCCCAAATGCGCCATCCACTTCATCATCTTCGATTTTTGACACAGAAGAAATTTCGCCTGTTTGAAGAAACTTGTCTGATTTGAGACAGTGTCTGAAATGACTCTGTCAAATCAGGCAAGTCGTGAAGATTCACCATTTGACGTTTTAGGCACACCTCACCTTATAAATCAGTGCGAATTGAATGATTTGGTTAAAGATTCAAAAGAAAAAGCCGAATTATTGGATTCTAGGCTACAGGAATGGAATCTTTTCGCACGATGTGTGACAGTGTCTTCATTTGCAAAGCGTAACAAGCCTTTTAAAGCACATTTTAAAATGGAAGGATCTTTACGTGTATGTGGCGATGTGGAGGGTCTTATAAACGAGTTAGATATTCCCCACGATTCTTCTGAGTGGTGGCTTTTTATCGATTCATCAAAATACAGCGTGAAAGCTGTACTTTTGCATTTTATTTGAATATATATATGTAATTTGTTAACTGATTTTGTTGCAGTTTTCTCAGATTTTACGACAAATGTAATCAGAAACAAATAAATTTTCTTTTGTTGAATCAGAAAGTTGGAAATATGTTCCCTTGTGTAATTATTTTTAACGTTTACTTGAAATTGGCAAATCGGAAAATGTTTGCCAAGATTTCATTTCTAGGTTGAGAGCAAACTGACCTTGTTTCTGTCCCTGTATCTCAAAAAAGATTAAAATAAGTTAAATGGGACAACCAGTATATAAAATACGTTGTGCCAGTTCTCCTTTACTCGGAATCTTTCGAAGTGTTTACTTTTTAAGCAGTAAAATAATTATTACTTTTGTGTTAATTAGCATCTTTTTTCTTACGATTTTATTATGCTGTTAAAAAATTTAAAAACTGTATGTATCTATGCGACTTACTAGCGCTCTCTGTATGTAAAATAATAATGTTATTATTATGTTATATATTGTGTTATCTCCAGAAGACTTTAAGAATATATCATGAATCACAAATTGCTTTGATCTCGAAAAAAAAAACAAACAATTTAATCACATGAGAATGTATCTGCTATTGATCAGATATCAAAAGCCTGACCCGTACTGATACCAGTTATCAGGGAAATATTTGTAGCCACTATAATCTAATCACTGAGTTACTAATTTGATCAGAACTTCCCAAATATGCAGTTCACCAGTTCGCTCCTAGTCATCGCCCAACTAACACAAAAGTTCAACATTTCCTGATATCTACCTATATTCAGCACGTGTCTACATCTGCATTTAGCACAGTGAGTGATCGTTTTAATTGATATTTTTTAGACAAAGCGTTGAAAATTCCTCGAAAATCTTTCTACATTAATTCAGCCTACCGTGCTTTGCAATTACAGTGTCTGACTAGCAGTATTCATATTCAAATTATTCCGTACATAAATATTCATGGCTCTCGAAACTCTTACTTTTTTTCGACGTTACGAAATTGTTAGACTTTGCGCGTTCGCGCTTCATTAAGGTTGCCGTATTTTCGTTAGGAAAAGCTGCGGAATGGGAGTTTGTAAAGTTTCCGGTGGCGATACAAAGCACCGACCGTAAGCGTGCGCGCTCTACAGGATAAAAAATGCATTAGCATGAGTTAACGTAATGGGTCGGCGCATAGATAACACAGTATGTACGGTGTAACGGAGTTAGGAAGCTTTAAAGAGTAACGTAACGCTGGGCTGGCTGGGTTGATAATTTAGAAGTCACTGACTCTGCTGGTACTTGGTGAAATTTTCCTGTAATGGTATTTTATGGGGTCCAGATACTGCGGTATGTATTGTTTGTATTAGTTCTATTTATTGTACTGAAAGAGTAGCAATTTTGTATAATGTCTCAACTTTTATGGGCTCCTTTGCTATCTGTACACATATTTTGTTTATATTTTGAACCGACACATGTCTTCGCATTTTTCTTTACTAAAATTATTCTTTTCAATGACAGCCCTTTCTTAAGAAATTAGTTCATCTATTACATAGTAATTGTCTGTTTATAACGTCATCAACTTTTTTACTAAACCAATATAACAAAAATAAATATTCCAAAAATGTTTTTAGTCGTAATTTATATTGTCGAAGCAAGAAATACTACATTATTGAATTATCTATACCGTAAACATAATAGAATGATCAAACTATAATACACAGTCTGATTTGAAGAGATTTATAATACATGGCTTTCATTTATTGTTTGGCAATTTATTGTTTGTCAATCCACTTGCCAATAATGTGACATATCGCGTTAGACATCTTGAAGTTATGTAATTTCCGGAATACCCCTACGTAATTTCCGCTTTTTCCGCCAGAGCGAGTCCCACTTCTGCACTTCGTGTAATCATCGTTTATACAACCCGTGTTGCGCACGTTACAGTAAAAAAATCAGTATATCTCCCTTTTCAGTTTGCTCCTTTTAGCGCAGGTTGATTTTTAAATTCTCTTTCCTTTGGTTAGTTTTCACAGACGGTTGCGGTGTGTAATTTCCCGACTGGAAAAAGCGTACGGGAAATAGGAAAAAGCAGTGTTGCGAACCGCGCATTCTAATAAAACAGCAGGAATTCTAAATTACTGGATGTTTGCCAGTTTCATCATCGTTGTTTCATTTTCGTACGATGCTAGGTAAATTTATAGCTCGAGACATTGTTGGTTCTAAAATATCATTGGAACATTCATTGTTTCCCACGTGAACCAGTATAACAATTCCCAGCAACTTGTGCGATTAAATTTCGATAAAAGTAAGAAATATCTGAACCGGTCACTAACTGCAGTCATTAAACAAACAAATGATTTATTCCCGGAATTTATGACACACTACAAACTCTACATCACATTTCCAGAACATCATTTCGCTCCGATAACGTTGTCATATTGATTTTTCACAACTCTTTCCCATCGGCATTTGTCATCCTCGTGACTGATGTGAAAGCCGTTTCAATTGGTATCACGAGAAAACTTGATTTGTAGACACTTAGTTCTAGGCATTCGCATTGACATTAACGAGTTCAATTTCTCCTCATTACTTCTTTTTATAACATACCGATATGACGACCGGTCCATCTGGCGTTAACGACAAGAACCAATATATTCCCGTCCAGATATAGTTGTAAATATGTCTGTCGAGAATAAATGTTTGATTAATAGCCGAGTGTAATGTTCGACGTGCTATACTGAATTTATGGATTAATTTAATTGCAACTGCGAGGCATTCCATGGTTTTTTATACTACGAGCAAGGCCAAAGAGTTATTCGTTTGACTTATTTCGATTGTTGTGATAACAGTAATTGCGATGTATTGTTTAGTTTATACCTGTAGTGATGTTTAATTTTAATGGCATTGGAAAGTACTGCAATCTGGTGATGTGTTTTATTAACCCATTGCATTTAGGAGCACGTGAACAACATAAATATGGGATTATTGTACGATTTACTAACATATTGACGTGTAAATTTATTTGCAACCATTGAATTAGATTTGGATAATTTGCATTATTATGTAGTAGGTACTATAAATATATTAAGCTCACTTAACATACTGAGTCAAGTGGAGATTGTGCTAGCATGTGGTACTACTCGAGGTTATAGAGTTAATGATTATAAATGAAAATTTGCTTCTGGGTTGGGTAATAAAAGATATAAATAATCAACATTAAAATACCAACATACATATACAGTGGTACAAAAAAGTCTCCGTACGATACAGTTCTAAACATATTTTGTAAAATTAAAAAAGAAATTCTAATTGGATTTAGAGAGAGAGCATTAAATTTATTACAAATAAGTATTCGTACAAATATGACACTTGACTGAATATATTCAGTCAATTAATATATATTAAACAATTTTATTGATTCAAGAAAAGAACCAGAATATTAATATTTGGTAGGGTTTCCCTTTGATGTAATTACTGCTTGCAATCTTCGTTCCATAGAATTAACCAGTTTTGTTGTGACCTAACGTTCAGTTTTATTCCACTCTTCTTGGAGCTTTTCTTTCAAATCATCTTTGTTACTTATTTTATGTGTGCGGATTGTTCTCTCCAATTCTTTCCATAAATGTTCTATGGAGTTGAGATCTGGTGATCGAGGAGGGTGATTCAGTATTGCTTTGGTCCTATATAGAAACCACTCCTTCACTATTCGAGATGTGTTTGGGATCATTGTCGTGCATAAAGTCATCTCGTATTACCAAATTTAAAAACAAAAAATAGATGTATTCAATACTCTCAAAAACTTACTATAAGGCACAAGAAATGGTATCCCATTTTTTGATAATATATCAATGAAACACAGTAAACCTATAAAGTAGTGGAAAATTGTCGTTAACTTCGTGTCAAAGGTCAATTTAAATATTTTATCCATTTACTCATTTGCTTGTTTATTTATTATTCGTCGCTGATTAGTCGGATTCTAATTTTATTGATGACCTATGGATTACAACAACATTACTTTCTCATCAATCCCATCATAATTAAATAATAAATACCACACACTATAATTCTGTATATTATTCATAGTACAATAAGCACAAACAGACATTTAGTTCACATAGAACTTCGATCACTAATTCATAAACACACACAAAAACAAATAGACCAATATTCATATCTAGACCGCTACTATCATCAAACGTACAGTAGCTTTCATTCAAGTTAATCTCCACTGGCCACCATCAAAGTGTCTCAATTAATATTCTGAACGAGACTGCTGTAATACGATAATTATGTTCCAGTTGTGCACAAACGACATTTCACAAGATAAATAGTCGTTTTTACACTACGTACGATAAATACCGACAGTTGTTATACATTATTATTATTAAATATGCGGACAGAAGAACCTACGCCGCTTGTAGGAAGTTATTATGTTAAATTAATAGGCACGAGTTTGAGGTAGTTGATCTCCTTTTTTTAGATATCCGGATAATTATGTGCATATTTTAGAATTGTTCATTGACTATGGAGTATTTTTATTGACTATAAAGTATTTCCTTTATTATAACATGCTGTAATTAATGTGATCTATAAGTGATATTATATGGAGTATATTACGCCTACTTATGTTAATGTTATGTACGATATGTTGTTAACGTTTCCAGTTCACGTACTTGACGCATCTGTGATTTTCACTTTCACATTAAACCTGTAAACAACGCTGTTAATTTATCGCATAATTTGTAGAGTATGTCCAGGAAAGTTGACATCACATGGAAAACTTTTCTATTACTTTCAATCAATTTCTCAGGAAATGTTTCTGTATAAATTCTGTATACAAGAAAACATTGCCAAACCTTAGAACAATCACAAAAAAAATGGTAAACTGTTGTCTGTTTTCGGTTTCTCGTTCGGTTTAAGCTCCATAGATGGCGCAAATGGAAGTCTGTCAGTGTGCCAGACGGTAATCTTCAGACCATCTTCAGACGACTGAACGAATTGAATGATGATGGGACAGGTTGAGTTTACAGAACACGGTTTACAGATAGTGGCCTCCCGTGATGCAAACAGGTTCTTTTTGTCGTTGGTAATGCAACTAAAACCAGCCACTGTCTGCCGTATTCTCAATATGGTAAACTCTGCTGGTAAACGGTTTCTTGTATCTTTTTACTGTTAAATTGTCAAGAACGTGCCTAAGAAAACTTTTTTCTTCGAATCTATGTAACGTATGCAATTCTTTCGATAACAATGCGCGCCTTAGAAAGTGACATACGCTGTTAAATCACAACCAATTTCACTTTTAAATTATCTTAACACACCTCGTTCAAGCCACGCCATAAAATCGTTTTCTTCTATCGTCTAGTCGTCTTCTTTGATGTCCATTATGTAACATATGTGCACCACAATAGAGATACCGATGTTCGGATTATACAGAGAGAAAATCTGCTCGGATAGCATATGCTTAGCATAAACTGGGAAGCTATTTGACAGTAATGGTGGTATAAAGTTCGCTCATTGCTTGGATAACCAGACTTCTGTCTATCTAGTCGAGCCACAATGGTCACAGTTCTTTCGTATGGGAACAACTGGCAGACGAGACCATTCTCATTGTGCATTTGTGCATGGTTCAATTCAGTACTAGCAAGGAACTAATAATAAATCAGCAGATATCGAAGAGGATATCGGTCATTTATATAGTGTGAGTTTTAGTGTAAAAACTGCAGGCCTGTATCGCTTTTTGATAATAAACGCTGACTGGGTGGTGATTTATCTAGATTTTTTTTTACATAACAATGACACCTCTCGTGTAGTGGAACAATGGCGACGTGATGTTTTGATGAAATACAATGGCCTGTACGTGGTTTATGTGGAACTTGTTTTAATAATAGGAAACGCAACGAGTATAATTGCTGAAATTCAATTGTGCTTTAATGTAAAATAGATAGATCGCTATCAGTAAAGTGGGTTTCAGTAGTAACGAGAATGACATCGATTTCAGGTTTTATTTATTTGCGAAAGTTGTAGATACTTCGTGTCAGATACGCCAGTTAGGATGAAATATGATATGTATTGATTACTATAAAGACCAAACAAAATACGCCTTATTAAAAAGTTACTCGTTTTTGAAATATTGACTTATGTATTTATTATTTCTACATATTTATGATCGACATTAGGATTGCTATTGATCACATTTCAAAATAAAAACAATCTGATGTGGCCAGGCACTTGACTTTATCATACGATACAGCCGTGTTCAGGGGGGCAATTTGGAAGTTCAAGGGGCATCCGCTTACTATGATTTAATTTTTTTTCCAAAAAATGGAATGGATATAAATTATACAAAATTTTCTCTACTATAGTTTATTATTTAACTATTTTGACGAAATTACAGAAATGGCGGCTAATTTGCAAAATCGTTGAAAAATGATAAGAGTAAACCTCGAGTTCCTTTGGGCCCTTTTGGACAAAACTTCTTTCAGCTCTAAGTTTAGTCACGAAACTTCTAAATATGAAGTTTCGTCTCGATACCTTCAGTAGTTTCTTCGGAATCGTCGCCACAAAAAACGGATGCACACACACATACACAGACATTTTTTTGTACCTTGGTCAAAAATGTTCAGGGGGGCCAAAAAGACCTATTTTCGCTAAAATCTCAATTTTTTTTTCGACACGATTACAATACTTTGTCATACTACGTATGATAAAGTAATAATACTACCAGGCTTTTTGGCAACAAAGAAAAACTTAATATAACTTAAAATGACGTTTATTACTATTCTACAGTAAAACATGGAATCTGTCAAATTACAACTTTATTGACAAAAGTCTGGGTAGTATTAGTTTCATTTTGAAGTATGATCAATAAAAATCTTATTCAGTACTGAGTACTAATAATTATAATCTTGTATCAATAGTAATTTTGTATCAATTCTTGTTTTTTCGGGATTTCAGTGGAAATACGCGTTTTGGGGTCCCCTGAGTCGATTGCAATGATTTCTGGAAAATGTATGTATGTACATTACCGGGGGACGAACTGGATTTATTTACCTTTAGATTTATTTACCAACTGTTTTGAAACAATCAATAGGTGTGTAACAAGTATAATAAATACTAATACTAACAATACAATTGCAGTAGTTTCTACACAGCAGACGTACTCATTTTGTAAAGTCGGACACAAGAGAATATTTATGATAGTTAGGCGCCACGCCATGAGGCAAGGGAAGGGAAGCAAACATGACAATGGTAAACATAATACATACAATAATAAACATGACAACAAAAACTCTGGTCTGTCTATTTATAGCACTCGATACATTTCAAACTTTTTATTGTCCCTTTCCGGAAGTACATATATGTATATCCCCCATAACCAACCATTTTTCAACCAATGCACCCAATACACCCTTTCAATGTTTACATAAGAAACCTAGGTAGAAATCCGCACTTTCATGTTAAAATCATAAGTACAAGACTACACAAACACAATCGGGTGATAGCCCAAGTTCCAGGTGGTTAGTACCGATATCTTACGATAGAAACAGCACGACAGGGTGCAGGTAAACCCCAGACACCCTAACAGACAGAAAATCAGTGCCACTAGTGTTTGACCGCGCTTCGTACGGCACGGTACCGTTTATTGAATCGCAGACAGACGGTGTTTGATAATCCCAACACACGCGAGTTTCATATCATGTGTTCTACAATAATAACACTATAAAACGCTGGATTTATTACCATGTCAGAACAAAACGGTAAAGATTCTACCTGCTAGAAGTTACAGCGCGAAGTAAGTAAATAATAATTATCTCTTCATCTAGAATCTAAAGGAATACTTTACTAAATTCAATTAAGACTTGGTTCTGTAAGTTCTAACCCAACTTCTTGGGTGGAACATCTTAAAACGGTTTGTATGCACTGGTGTAATAAAGTTAAGTAAATTAGTGTTATGTATTTAATCTTTCTTAGACGCCCTGGTACGTGAGTAATTAAAACTTGGAGTAATTAAGTCATAAACAGGTAGTTTTAACGAGCTTAGAGCTTGGACCCGTGCAGTTATGCTTAGCGTCGTCGCTTTTTATGTTTCTAGTTATGATACAGTTTTATGCAATCCGTGATTATTTCCATGCGATAAAGAACTGCCCCTCCATGGATAAAATACCTCGAGTTTATATTATAACGTACTTTTTTATTCTTTGTTTGTATTTTGCTGAAATCCATTGTGGAATGAATTCGTCTCGCACACAAGTGTCTTCTTTCTAAACTATTCACAGAAGATACAAAGAAAATAAACCAAAATTATGTGAATCATAAATTGCTCCATTACTATTTACTTCTAGTGATTATGACGATCTTTGTCGACTACACATAACAAAACACTACACTAAACAAACAGAAATATATGTTGTTTGTTGACACAAAAGCAATTGATGTCACTCTTATACATTCTGGCTATTTTTATTTTTTAAAAATTGTATATAATGGGTACAAGCATAGGTACAGGCAAACTCATTCCAGAAAGACTAACCTCCAATACTGCAGTATAACCCCAAACCTACGGCCTAACTGACATCTATCAAAATACATATCCCCAGATGTTGTCAAAACTTGCACCACCGTCACTCTCCGTAATACAACCCAACCAAAAACACAACCCCACCATGCTAATTCGTTCTTTCTTTCCTTCCAGAAACCATCAGCAATGACCAGTAACACGTTGCATGCGACCAAACCCAGCTAGAACAATGCGCAAGAGCATCCGTTGCAAGAAAAGATCGAGAATTTGGAACATGTGAGGTGCCGCAAAAACCGGAGCAAATGGGTGCGAACATGGGCAAGAACGCTTCCTTGTTGGACGCCCTGCCATCAGGCCAGGGTACCTTGCACGTCGTCATGCTAGGCTTGGACTCGGCAGGCAAAACGACCGCCCTCTATCGCCTGAAGTTCGACCAATACCTAAACACAGTCCCCACCATTGGTTTCAACTGCGAGAAAGTCAAAGGTACCTTGGGTAAGGCAAAGGGTATCAATTTCCTAGTGTGGGATGTCGGTGGACAAGAGAAACTACGACCTCTATGGAAGAGTTACACGAGGTGTACTGATGGCATAGTCTTCGTCTTGGATAGTGTAGACGTCGAGCGTATGGAGGAAGCCAAGATGGAGTTATTGAGGACTGTAAAAGCTCCTGAAAACATAGGAGTTCCAATCTTAGTCCTGGCTAATAAACAAGACCTTCCAGCTGCTAGGGAACCAAGGGAACTAGAGAAACTCCTTGGATTATTGGAGTTAGGCACTAGTAGTAGTTCCTCAACGACTGGTCACTTATGGCATGTCCAACCAGCGTGTGCCATCACCGGCGATGGTCTCCACGAAGGACTGGAGGTCCTCTACGAAATGATACTGAAGAGGCGGAAATTGGCGAAAATGTGTAAGAAAAAGACGCGATAAGTGCGCGACGTGAACTCGACCGGTGTTTTTCTTAGTCAATTTCGGTTTCTTTTTGGAATTTGTCGATCGGCTGCAGCCCCTGATGAGGTATGCTTGCACAAAGGGACGTTACGTCACGGTCCCCTGCCGCGCACGATCTGTGCAATCAGATTTTTGATAAATAGAGATTTTTAGAGAGGAAATTTGTCGTTTTCTGATCTCATCTGATTGTTATTGTTAGGAGATGTTTGTTGGCCGCTGTTCTAAGACGAAAAAGCATTTGGTTTTTGATGCCTATATTATCTAATAAACACACATTTGTTAAAACATTTTTTTTGCAATTCACCTAAAAAAAAAGGTTGTTCTTCAGGCAGTAAAGATACTAGTTTGGAATAAATTTCACACGATAAGCCAGATATGTGTTCGTGGCAACTGCATTATCAATAGCAATGATAGATTATTTGTATCATCTAAAAAACTAATTCCTATCTTAACAGATTTTCGGACAAATATAATACAAGTTCTTGGGAAAATCAAATGGTTTGCGTCCTTAGTATCGGTGACAGCAAACATCTAAAGAAAGGTAGAATTTGTTCTTGAACTCGTGATTATGTATTGTTGGATTGTCATATCTTTATCGTGATGCCTCGTGAATGGAGAAAGAGAAATTGAGCTGGTATGGAAAAGATTTTATCTCTGATTGTGGAGAAAAGAAGTAGTTGCACATAATCCGAAAGATATCGATGTGTTGTAGCCTCAAAGCTGTGAATTAAACAGAAAAAAAACTATAAAATAAAACGAATATTCCCGCTTTTTACATCTGATGTGCAATTCTAGTTGTTTAGTAGTGGTTAAAATTTTCCGGTATTAAATAAAACTGTCGGATGAAGTGAAATATCGAAGGTCGTTATGGTCTCTGATGCATTAAATCGATATTAAAACTGACGAAACACTTGATTCCGACAGACTGCTTTTAATAATGGAAAGGCCACGTTTTTTTTACCAAAGGTGCTCATTATTTTTAAGTAGATTTTAGTTATATTGTTATATACGCTGTCCAACATTAGCACAGCCAATCGAATAAAGGAGATAATATGGATTCTTCCTTTATTTGGTCATATTGGGTGTGCTTGATAACCAAACGCTGCAGTTATACTGTAATTATTTCATGGTTTTTTGTTATCGGCAATTTTATCAACAAAGGCTGTGCACTAAACGAACTAAATTTGCATTTTACTTTGCTACTTTAGCACGTAGCCATCATGCAAATTAAATTAAAATGAAAACTAAAAAAAAATAACCATTATTGGAAAATTCTCTGTGATGAATTTTTGAACAATAATAATAATAATAATATTCAAATTACTATTAAATTATATCACGGTATATCACTGTAAATAGGATTTTTAATTAATTAAATTTTGCGGCGTTTAGCGGGAACATTTTCTCGCGTAGGTAGTCTATTTTTGTAGTAATTACAGTATAAATGTTTGCTTTAGACCAATTTATATCTGAGCGCAAATTTTTACGGGCCCCTCGTTTTATCTAGGTGGCTAATTGTAAAATAGTTTCGACGTTTGTTCGTTCATTTCTTTGTATAGTAATCCACTATCACGCACTGCGCGCAAATCCTATGTACGTATTATAGTAATTCTTGTTGATTGTTTCGTTTTCCTGTTTGTTTTTTTTTTATTGTATTACCACTACTGTGTAAAAATACACGTATATGCCGGATAGATACCCCTTATTGTATATTGAATGTTTTTCGCCATATTTGATATGATTTGTACATATGTATGTAACTATATTATTGTAAAAATATTAATTATTATTTCTTTAATAAAAACAACAAATACATATAAATGTGCTTTTTCTTTCTTATTTTTTTGGAGATTTTGGACCAAAAAAAAACACTGCACTATGGAGGCGAATCAGGTAAGTTTATTTATGTATAATAATATACTCAGAATCCACACAACTGGCTCTTTAGATTTTTTTTTATTATTCTAATTAGTATTCTAATTCTTCATAAAAAAAACGCTACGCAATCATTAGAATCATAGAAGTAATGTCCCATTTGGTCCACAATTCGGCAAAAAAAACGTAGACGGACTCAACGCAACCCCACCATAAAAGGAGGGTGTACAATCACTGACAGCGTCGGCGACGTCAGGCAGGCGGTACGTGACTCAGGACACGCACGTATGGTCAGGACTTAATACATGATTTATGCTTTTGTACAGTTCGAAAAATACAGGTTTTATACGGTTATTAATAATAAAAATAGATAATAAGTTTGGAGACTTTTTTTATTATGAAAAAACTGAACTGAACTGAAAAACTGAGTAGGTACAAATCAACAACAAAACATCATACTTCAACAAACTGTTTTATTGCTACCTGCTGTTTTATTGCAAGTTTGAGGGAATTAAATTCATTATAGTTATAAAATACAGCATTCCTAACCTAAGCCAATTATTACGACCTGCTGTTTTATTGCTACCTGGTATTTTATTGCATCTAGACTGAGGAAATTAAGTTCTTTGTAGGTATAAAACACAACATTCCAGACCTAAGACAAGTTTATTATTATAACGTGCTGTTTTATTGCTACCTGCTGTTTTATTGCATCTAATCTAAGGGAATTAAGTTCTTTGTAGGTATAAAATACAACAGTCCTGATCTAAGATAGGTTTATTATTACAACCTGCTGTTTTATTGCTACCTGCTGTTTTATTGCATCTAGTCTGAGGAAATTAAGTTCTTTGTACGTATAAAATACAACATTCCTGACCTAAGACAAGTTTATTATTACAACCGGCTGTTTTATTGCCACCCGCTGTTTTATTGGTAACTGCTTTTTTATTGCTACCTGCTGTTTTATTGCATCTCGTCTGACGAAATTAAGTTCTTTGTAGGTATAAAATACAACAGTCCTGATGTAAGACAAGTTTATTATTACAACCTGCTGTTTATTGCTATATGCTCTTTTATTCCTACCTGCTGTTTTATTGCATCTCGTCTGACGAAATTAAGTTCTTTGTAGGTATAAAATACAACAGTCCTGATGTAAGACAAGTTTATTATTACAACCTGCTGTTTTATTGCTATATGCTCTTTTATTCCTACCTGCTGTTTTATTGCTACCTGCTGTTTTATTGCATCTCGTCTGACGAAATTAAGTTCTTTGTAGGTATAAAATACAACAGTCCTGATGTAAGACAAGTTTATTATTACAACCTACTGTTTTATTGCTATATGCTCTTTTATTCCTACCTGCTGTTTTATTGCTACCTGCTGTTTTATTGCATCTCGTCTGACGAAATTAAGTTCTTTGTAGGTATAAAATACAACAGTCCTGATGTAAGACAAGTTTATTATTACAACCTGCTGTTTTATTGCTATATGCTCTTTTATTCCTACCTGCTGTTTTATTGCTACCTGCTGTTTTATTGCATCTCGTCTGACGAAATTAAGTTCTTTGTAGGTATAAAATACAACAGTCCTGATGTAAGACAAGTTTATTATTACAACCTGCTGTTTTATTGCTACATGGTCTATTATTGCTACCTGCTGTTTTATTGCTACCTGCTGTTTTATTGCATCTAGTCTGAGGAAATTAAGTTCTTTGTAGGTATAAAATACAACATTCCTGACCTAAAACAAGTTTATTATTACAACCGGCTGTTTTATTGCTACCCGCTGTTTTATTGGTGACTGCTTTTTTATTGCTACCTGCTGTTTTATTGCATCTCGTCTGACAAAATTAAGTTTTTTGTAGGTATAAAATACAACATTCCAGACCTAAGACAAGTTTATTACAACCTACTGTTTTATTGCTACCTGCTGTTTTATTGCATCTAATCTGAGAGAATTAAGTTCTTTGTAGGTATAAAATACAACATTCCTGACCTAAGACAAGTTTGTTACTATAACCTGCAGTTTTATTGCTACCTGCTGTTTTATTGCAACCTGCTGTTTGATTGATACCTGCTGTTTGATTGATACCTGCTGTTTTATTGCCACCTACTATTATATTGTCACCTACAGTTTTATTGCGTCTAGCTTGACGAAATTAAATTCTTTATAGTTATACAACATTTTTGACGTAAGACAAGTTTAATTCAGACAACCTGCTGTTTTATAGCAACTGGTTTTCGCGAATTAAGTTTCTTTCTAGTTAATAAAATACAACCTTTCTCACCGAAGACAAGTTTAGTATTACTACCTGCTATTTTATTGCTACCTGCTGTTTTATTACAACCTGCTGTTTAATTGCATCTAATCTGAGGGCACTAAGTTCTCTGTAGGTCGTAACGTGCAAGTTTAAACTAATAATTAAGTTTAAATTCAATTAAAAAGTTTAAATTCAATTAAGAATTCAATAATATTAACTTCCTGCAAACAAATCACCCCTCAAGCGAGGGAATATTCTCAAAAGAAAGTGCAAAAGAATGCAAGAAAAACATTTATCTAAAAAAGAAATCAGCTTTGCAACGAGCAACCAAAGTAACAGACAACATTATAAATAATTTACGACATATAATATCAAATTTCTATTATCTTGCAGTAAATCTGTCAACAAAGAAACTTACACCCCCAATTTATTACACCGTACATCATTCTTTTTCCAAATAATCTGATATGTACTCTACTTTTCAGTATGATTTAAGATCGAGGATGGTGAAATCCGATACATTTTTACTTGAAACCGTAAACCTCGAAAGTCCCTCGTGTTTAACTGACTCACATTCGGACCTTCGGGCTTTCCATCCCTCCGGAATCTGCACCTGGACCCTACATTAGATTATAGTTGATGTAGCATCGACCACCAGACAACCACGTTGCAGGTAGATGCGACGCTAAATGTAATAAATCGATGCTACCTGACCAACAGCCCAGCACATCCAACAATAAGTATATTAACGATGAAGTATGATGGAGTCCATGAGATATAATGAAAGAATTTTGCTATAACAACAAGGCGTAGAGAGCATAACGAATGATAATAATTTAATATCATCATTACAATCGAATGAAAATCCACAACTCAAACAGGCAACGTGTCAAATTGAAGTAATGTCATTTGAACAGTAAATGGAATGAATAACCGTCTTCCTTTCATTAAGGTCAACAAATCGGAGATACACGCCTGGCCCAATATTCTCAAATCACTCGTCCTCCGAACGAATACGCTTATCAACTAACAAAGCAGAACGCATACGCTCGGCGAGCGACTGGTTTGAAAGTAAAAACCCGTGGAAACAAATCTAATACGATACAGGCCGGTTTCACATCCACTTTGTTACATTGATAAAAGCTTCCAGAGTTAATTTTCCGGCGAAAATCGTGTTTGCGCGAAACAAAAAGGGAGTTTCTCCATTAATGATATCCTTATTGTTAAGCAGGTCTCGAGAATATACGGAATTTCTAACGACTTGAGGGGTTTTGTTTGCGATTATATTGTTTTTGCACTGATTGTTTTCCGTTTCATTGCTTTATTCATGGAAACGAAAAAATGCCGAAGAATATAAAAGGAAAGTAGAGTTTCTCTGTTTTCGACAAACTTTTTGATTGTGTGAAGCTTGACCCTGTGTGAGTAACCTCTTAACTTTTATAGATGTAACAGTAATACATTATATATGATGTATTGATAAGCTAAAAATAGAATGATGCCTTCGTTATTCGTAACTAGATGACAGCATGTAATGTATGATCTTGTTACGTTTTTGGACAGATTCCACGTTGGCGAGGTAATAGAATTCCGCTAACGATGCAAACATCCTGCTCGTTAATTAAGTGGGTAAGCCAATAGAGAATTTGATACGTTCTTGAAATTTGTCTGGTCGCCATATCGATCGGTGTTTCACAGCAACGGAACCAGACGCGTTGCCTAGATTGGTATCGCAACTAACAACCTACATAGGTACTATTTTTGCACACAGCAATTATGGTCTCTGATGCATTAAATCGATATTAAAACTGACGAAACACTTGATTCCGACAGACTGCTTTTAATAATGGAAAGGCCACGTTTTTTTTACCAAAGGTGCTCATTATTTTTAAGTAGATTTTAGTTATATTGTTATATACGCTGTCCAACATTAGCACAGCCAATCGAATAAAGGAGATAATATGGATTCTTCCTTTATTTGGTCATATTGGGTGTGCTTGATAACCAAACGCTGCAGTTATACTGTAATTATTTCATGGTTTTTTGTTATCGGCAATTTTATCAACAAAGGCTGTGCACTAAACGAACTAAATTTGCATTTTACTTTGCTACTTTAGCACGTAGCCATCATGCAAATTAAATTAAAATGAAAACTAAAAAAAAATAACCATTATTGGAAAATTCTCTGTGATGAATTTTTGAACAATAATAATAATAATAATATTCAAATTACTATTAAATTATATCACGGTATATCACTGTAAATAGGATTTTTAATTAATTAAATTTTGCGGCGTTTAGCGGGAACATTTTCTCGCGTAGGTAGTCTATTTTTGTAGTAATTACAGTATAAATGTTTGCTTTAGACCAATTTATATCTGAGCGCAAATTTTTACGGGCCCCTCGTTTTATCTAGGTGGCTAATTGTAAAATAGTTTCGACGTTTGTTCGTTCATTTCTTTGTATAGTAATCCACTATCACGCACTGCGCGCAAATCCTATGTACGTATTATAGTAATTCTTGTTGATTGTTTCGTTTTCCTGTTTGTTTTTTTTTTAATTGTATTACCACTACTGTGTAAAAATACACGTATATGCCGGATAGATACCCCTTATTGTATATTGAATGTTTTTCGCCATATTTGATATGATTTGTACATATGTATGTAACTATATTATTGTAAAAATATTAATTATTATTTCTTTAATAAAAACAACAAATACATATAAATGTGCTTTTTCTTTCTTATTTTTTTTTGGAGATTTTAGACCAAAAAAAAAACACTGCACTATGGAGGCGAATCAGGTAAGTTTATTTGTGTATAATAATATACTCAGAATCCACACAACTGGCTCTTTAGATTTTTTTTTTATTATTCTAATTATTATTTTAATTCTTCATAAAAAACGCTACGCAATCATTAGAATCACAGAAGTAATCTACCATTTGGTCCACAATTCGGCAAAAAAACGTAAACGGACTCAACGCAACCCCACCATAAAAGGAGGGTGTACAATCACTGACAGCGTCGGCGACGTCAGGCAGGCGGTACGTGACTCAGGACACGCACGTATGGTCAGGACTTAATACATAATTTATGCTTTTGTACAGTTCGAAAAATACAGGTTTTATACGGTTATTAATAATAAAAATAGATAATAAGTTTGGAGATTTTTTTTATTATGAAAAAACCGAACTGAACTGAAAAACTGAGTAGGTACAAATCAACAACAAAACATCATACTTCAACAAACTGTTTTATTGCTACCTGCTGTTTTATTGCAAGTTTGAGGGAATTAAATTCTTTATAGTTATAAAATACAGCATTCCTAACCTAAGCCAATTATTACGACCTGCTGTTTTATTGCTACCTGGTATTTTATTGCATCTAGACTGAGGAAATTAAGTTCTTTGTAGGTATAAAACACAACATTCCAGACCTAAGACAAGTTTATTATTATAACGTGCTGTTTTATTGCTACCTGCTGTTTTATTGCATCTAATCTAAGGGAATTAAGTTCTTTGTAGGTATAAAATACAACAGTCCTGATCTAAGATAGGTTTATTATTACAACCTGCTGTTTTATTGCTACCTGCTGTTTTATTGCATCTAGTCTGAGGAAATTAAGTTCTTTGTACGTATAAAATACAACATTCCTGACCTAAGACAAGTTTATTATTACAACCGGCTGTTTTATTGCCACCCGCTGTTTTATTGGTAACTACTTTTTTATTGCTACCTGCTGTTTTATTGCATCTCGTCTGACGAAATTAAGTTCTTTGTAGGTATAAAATACAACAGTCCTGATGTAAGACAAGTTTATTATTACAACCTGCTGTTTATTGCTATATGCTCTTTTATTCCTACCTGCTGTTTTATTGCATCTCGTCTGACGAAATTAAGTTCTTTGTAGGTATAAAATACAACAGTCCTGATGTAAGACAAGTTTATTATTACAACCTGCTGTTTTATTGCTATATGCTCTTTTATTCCTACCTGCTGTTTTATTGCTACCTGCTGTTTTATTGCATCTCGTCTGACGAAATTAAGTTCTTTGTAGGTATAAAATACAACAGTCCTGATGTAAGACAAGTTTATTATTACAACCTACTGTTTTATTGCTATATGCTCTTTTATTCCTACCTGCTGTTTTATTGCTACCTGCTGTTTTATTGCATCTCGTCTGACGAAATTAAGTTCTTTGTAGGTATAAAATACAACAGTCCTGATGTAAGACAAGTTTATTATTACAACCTGCTGTTTTATTGCTATATGCTCTTTTATTCCTACCTGCTGTTTTATTGCTACCTGCTGTTTTATTGCATCTCGTCTGACGAAATTAAGTTCTTTGTAGGTATAAAATACAACAGTCCTGATGTAAGACAAGTTTATTATTACAACCTGCTGTTTTATTGCTACATGGTCTATTATTGCTACCTGCTGTTTTATTGCTACCTGCTGTTTTATTGCATCTAGTCTGAGGAAATTAAGTTCTTTGTAGGTATAAAATACAACATTCCTGACCTAAAACAAGTTTATTATTACAACCGGCTGTTTTATTGCTACCCGCTGTTTTATTGGTGACTGCTTTTTTATTGCTACCTGCTGTTTTATTGCATCTCGTCTGACAAAATTAAGTTTTTTGTAGGTATAAAATACAACATTCCAGACCTAAGACAAGTTTATTACAACCTACTGTTTTATTGCTACCTGCTGTTTTATTGCATCTAATCTGAGAGAATTAAGTTCTTTGTAGGTATAAAATACAACATTCCTGACCTAAGACAAGTTTGTTACTATAACCTGCAGTTTTATTGCTACCTGCTGTTTTATTGCAACCTGCTGTTTGATTGATACCTGCTGTTTGATTGATACCTGCTGTTTTATTGCCACCTACTATTATATTGTCACCTACAGTTTTATTGCGTCTAGCTTGACGAAATTAAATTCTTTATAGTTATACAACATTTTTGACGTAAGACAAGTTTAATTCAGACAACCTGCTGTTTTATAGCAACTGGTTTTCGCGAATTAAGTTTCTTTCTAGTTAATAAAATACAACCTTTCTCACCGAAGACAAGTTTAGTATTACTACCTGCTATTTTATTGCTACCTGCTGTTTTATTACAACCTGCTGTTTAATTGCATCTAATCTGAGGGCACTAAGTTCTCTGTAGGTCGTAACGTGCAAGTTTAAACTAATAATTAAGTTTAAATTCAATTAAAAAGTTTAAATTCAATTAAGAATTCAATAATATTAACTTCCTGCAAACAAATCACCCCTCAAGCGAGGGAATATTCTCAAAAGAAAGTGCAAAAGAATGCAAGAAAAACATTTATCTAAAAAAGAAATCAGCTTTGCAACGAGCAACCAAAGTAACAGACAACATTATAAATAATTTACGACATATAATATCAAATTTCTATTATCTTGCAGTAAATCTGTCAACAAAGAAACTTACACCCCCAATTTATTACACCGTACATCATTCTTTTTCCAAATAATCTGATATGTACTCTACTTTTCAGTATGATTTAAGATCGAGGATGGTGAAATCCGATACATTTTTACTTGAAACCGTAAACCTCGAAAGTCCCTCGTGTTTAACTGACTCACATTCGGACCTTCGGGCTTTCCATCCCTCCGGAATCTGCACCTGGACCCTACATTAGATTATAGTTGATGTAGCATCGACCACCAGACAACCACGTTGCAGGTAGATGCGACGCTAAATGTAATAAATCGATGCTACCTGACCAACAGCCCAGCACATCCAACAATAAGTATATTAACGATGAAGTATGATGGAGTCCATGAGATATAATGAAAGAATTTTGCTATAACAACAAGGCGTAGAGAGCATAACGAATGATAATAATTTAATATCATCATTACAATCGAATGAAAATCCACAACTCAAACAGGCAACGTGTCAAATTGAAGTAATGTCATTTGAACAGTAAATGGAATGAATAACCGTCTTCCTTTCATTAAGGTCAACAAATCGGAGATACACGCCTGGCCCAATATTCTCAAATCACTCGTCCTCCGAACGAATACGCTTATCAACTAACAAAGCAGAACGCATACGCTCGGCGAGCGACTGGTTTGAAAGTAAAAACCCGTGGAAACAAATCTAATACGATACAGGCCGGTTTCACATCCACTTTGTTACATTGATAAAAGCTTCCAGAGTTAATTTTCCGGCGAAAATCGTGTTTGCGCGAAACAAAAAGGGAGTTTCTCCATTAATGATATCCTTATTGTTAAGCAGGTCTCGAGAATATACGGAATTTCTAACGACTTGAGGGGTTTTGTTTGCGATTATATTGTTTTTGCACTGATTGTTTTCCGTTTCATTGCTTTATTCATGGAAACGAAAAAATGCCGAAGAATATAAAAGGAAAGTAGAGTTTCTCTGTTTTCGACAAACTTTTTGATTGTGTGAAGCTTGACCCTGTGTGAGTAACCTCTTAACTTTTATAGATGTAACAGTAATACATTATATATGATGTATTGATAAGCTAAAAATAGAATGATGCCTTCGTTATTCGTAACTAGATGACAGCATGTAATGTATGATCTTGTTACGTTTTTGGACAGATTCCACGTTGGCGAGGTAATAGAATTCCGCTAACGATGCAAACATCCTGCTCGTTAATTAAGTGGGTAAGCCAATAGAGAATTTGATACGTTCTTGAAATTTGTCTGGTCGCCATATCGATCGGTGTTTCACAGCAACGGAACCAGACGCGTTGCCTAGATTGGTATCGCAACTAACAACCTACATAGGTACTATTTTTGCACACAGCAATTTAATTAAGATTTAATTGAATTTGTCATGAACAACACAATAATTTTAATATAGCATACGTACAATTTTTACAAGCCTGTGGAATATACCCAATTTCATTACATTCAGGTCAGTTCCTTTTTAGAGATTAGAGTCGTTCAAATCTGGTTAAACAGATCCAGGTTTTAAACTTAAGCTTACTTTCAATTCGCGGGAAAACTTGCATAAACTTGGACACCGAATATGCTTTTTAACATTCAATTCTCGGGATGTTGAAAGCAAATTTATCTTAATTTTTTGTTCATGAACTAAAAGTCGAAATTGGTTAGGGAGCAATCATAATAACGCTAGGGAGGAATCGAAATAATCCTGGAAGAATAATAACAAGGGGCTGCACAGGAATCATAAACAAAAGCTTTATAAACAAGCACTGGCGGAAAAGAAATGTGGAGTGCAACAACAATGAGATTCAAAAATGGCCACAACAATAGAACGCACCACACCTGCTGTGTGTGATGCTGGGTAGGAATACGTACACACATCGTCAACATTGTTGAGCTACCATCAGAATTTCATAGCAATTTAACATGTAGTTGAACCAGTTTGCTGTTGATATAGTAATTAGTTCTGATAATATTGCTAATAATATAGATATGTAATAGTAGTGTGTATCTAATAACTCTCTATTCTAATAACTAACAAACTTTTAGTGTTACCTGATTTATTTTATATGCCAGTTTTGTAACAATTATGTAGAACATTTTTTGTGAGCAAAGATCTTTGCTGTCCTATTTTCAGGAATTTGAAATAAAGCAATTAATGACGATTCTGTGAACAAAATTCTGGAATGGGCCTCTTTTATTCTCACCTATATAAATGACAAGAAGAAAATACTTAAACTTAAAACTTTGAAAAATCATTACAGCCAAATTAATTAGTTAGCAATTACTATGCCAACCAGATACAACACTCCGTCAAATAATAATACAACAAAAACTCACATTACGAGCATTAACATTCAACAAATATATATAAAAGAATCCTCAAAAGTATCCTAATACATGTGCCTTTGATGACATCGACGCTCTGTGGCTTCAAAACTAATTTTCTCGAAATTCAGCAACGTAAATCGAAGTATGTAGAATCGTAAAATTATTCCGCTGACAAAAAATGCCCCACATTTGATAAAAATAGAACCACAAACGGTATGATCACAAGTATCCATAGAAACACACAAGTTTAATCAATACATCTAGACAGTGTGCGTCCTACGTAGGTTAAAAATATACACACTTGACGTCAAGCAAAAAGTTGTGAACGTACTTTCATCCACACACTTTCATCCGAAGGCAACATGTCGAGCTTACTATCGTTAGATATTGAGAAGCCGGTCGAAGGAGCAGACAATCAGGACAATGAATCGTTCAAGTCAGAGGAGAGACTGTTCCGTCCAAAATTCAAGTACAAGCAGAAGAAGGAATCCGTTGTCAAACCGAAAACCGTTCTGCAGAGGGTCTTCGGCAACAAGAACATCGTCAAAGATCACTATTTTACCTCAGGAGTGGGAATCACCGATGACAATCAAAGGGACATCCTCAACGAACCTTCTCCTTTCGTCTATCCGAAAGATCTGGAGACTTTCTCGTATAAAGTGATGTCCAAAGCATGGCGGGACAAAGAGCGAAGAAAGGAATTCAAGCTGAGGTACAATCAAAGGAATAATTACCAGTCCAGGCAGAATTTAGACATGCTGAATCGGCTTTACTGCAAGGAACCACAGCTACAAAGCATGAAGACCATCCTGGACATCGACCCACAGTTTTTTACCATCGTGGAAGGACGCCCAATCGGTGAGAAGTGGAATATTCGAGATTACGTCAAGGATATTCGCGAATCCTTGAGGTGTAAGATCGTAGCTGGGTTTAGAGAAGACGAGGTTATACTAATCGATGAAAACTTCTTGGAGGAGCAACGGAACATTGACGAGATCAAGTCACGTTACCAGAAATACGTCGACACTTTCGAAGAGTTTTTATCACATGACCATCAGACCTCCATGGAGTTACTACGACAAGCCGAGAAGGAAACGGCGAAATCTTTCGAGAAATACGAAACTTTTCGAGAGTTATCCAAGGATTATGGAGCTCTAAAGGCATCGGTGTACAATCTCGAGGAGAAGTGGAGAAACTGTAAGATGTACCAGAAATTTTTATACCTAGTCAGCCCGATGCACTGGAGGAAAATCCACGATTACTACCATTTGAAGAAAGACGTCTCGCATCAGAGTTTAGTGGAAATTGAAAGCTCCGTCTTTGAAAAGTATCGAACTGCTACTGGTTACGAGGCGAACACCTTGGAGAACATGATCGATATGTTCCTGGAGGATTGCAGAACCCAGAAGGACCCGGTACTGTACTTTAAGGAGCCTTACGAGCTGCTGAAAGTGTTCAGATTCATCGAATTGCAAAATTTGAATTCATTGCTCCATTCTGAGGAGTTGGCTATACCACTGGAGAATGTTAAGGAGGGCATGCTGGACGCTGAGAAGAAATTCAACGAACAGATCGATGCTGTGCAGGAAATCATTGACAGTTTAAGTGGAGAGATTTTGTAAGTACTAGGTTTATATCAGTATAACACATATTTTGAAAGCTAAGATCAGGTCATCCATACTTGTCGATTTTTCGTCTTATTTTCCGTTATTTAGTTCGTCAATATTTCACGTCAGAAGTCCTATAAGGATAAGTGTCAGGTATTGGGAGAATATAAGTCCCATGCTATGCTGTGATTTCTAATCCCAATACCTGACACTTACCCATATATCTTACATTCTTGCAGCTACAAAAAATACCTAGCTAAAATGGCGAAAAATTCTTTAGTAGCAAAATAGCGACCCAGTTAAAATCTGCCATGGCTCTCAATACCAAAAGCCAGAGGTTGCACAATCGATACGCTTACGGTAAACAAGGTAAACGATCCGAAATTGAAAAGTTAATTTTTCAATCTATCACGTCAACGGAGAGTACGCCTCGCGCATTTAGGCTACCCATAAATCATTCAATGCGCCAGGCAGTAGTGGTAGAGATGTCGAGACCCTACCTGTACATAGATCAAGTGAGCCATGAACTCGTCCACCTGAAGACGAGTGAAGTCATCTACTTCCTGGAAAACCGACGACCGAGATCGCGTTACAGATACATGTCGACGTGGTATTTTTTTATTGGCATTCCTACAGAAATGTGTTCTTCAGTTTAGTTTTCTTTTGAGAAAGGAAAAATTGTGAAGCAAGTTTTATATATATATATATATAAAACAATTTTAACGCTGATACCCCAAAATCCTCACTCGATATTAAGGACATTACATATTCCAAATTAGCTCACCCCAAAGAACATAATACCAACAAGGGTACAACATAATTTACATCACCTCTCAACCCGTTGTCCTGATCCTTTCCGGCTATATTTCAAACGCACCCATGCTTTTAAACCAATAATTACACAACCACCGCAACCCTCAGAACTCTATTACCTCACTGACCCAATTTCTCATTTACCCCCAATTGAATTAACTCGTCCACTCTTTACCCTCATCCCTGTTCACAGGTGGGAAGAGGAACGCGCTCGTTCCCTGGAAGAACTAGCGATGGAACTGATCAACGGCGAATTCCGTAAACTAATCTCCGAGGAAGAGATCCTCAACTTGTATGTGTTTGTCGAAGACGTGTACGAAGCACGCGTGGCGCCAAACGACGCAAATCTTGGCGTCAGCGATATGATGAAGGCGATCGAAATGAGCTATAGACACTTCCTGATTCAGCTGGATCAGCTTCCCGTGGATAGGGTGCAGAAGGCGGAGTCTGAGTGTTATGCTGAAGAGGCCAGGATTATGGAGATTGCTATCGATGCAGCGAGAAAGGTGCTCCAGGTGGAGGGTCTTATTAAGACGCTTAGGCGCGTGCTGGAGCCAGCGTTCGTCAAGAAAGGACGAGGTGAGTGAAACTGGGGAAAACTTTGTTCGTTTTGTGTGTGTGTGGACGTTGGAATTAATTTGTGGGAAATTGGGTGGAATGTAGTTGTGGTTTTTGTGGTTCGGATTCGAAATGGTGCTGGCGGTTTTTTTCTCGGGAGGAAAGGTCGAGGGTAATTGGGCGTGGAAGCGGATGGGGACAGTTGGAGATGTTGGGTGAATTCCAAGGGATTAATTTGAACTCTTTTTTTCGAATGACTCCCTTCGATCTCAAGGTTGTAGTGGGTAAATGTGTTGCATTCTAGTTGATTAATTATGGGTATTAGTGGAGGAAATGTGGATTTTGTTAATACCGTGGTACTAGGCTGTATTACTAACCGCTAGCGGCTGTTTTGTGGTCACATTACGCTGATGAAAGTTCAACATGTTCAACTTTACAAGCAACAGCCAAAACCATTCGTCGGTATGCAAAAATAGCGGCTGCTATAGCAAGCAGCAAGCAGCAAATACCAAAACAGCGTAATGTGACCAACCCTCCATATTTTGCATTCCAATCAACGTGGCAGCATAACTTTTTGGCCGGCGAGTATTCATTATGTGATCAGTATTTTAACAACTGTATCGCTTAAAGCCCTCTTTCTATATTGGGAGAACAATGCCTCGCGTAATATTTATAAAAGACATTTCAAAAATACATAATTTCCAGAGATAAGATTCATGCTGGTTGCTGCTAAACTCACTCGCTAAATGATAAAACAGCGTATATGTCAAATTTGGTTTCTGCAATTTGATGTGTGTTATCAAAGAAGAAATCAAATATATTCCTGATACACGTACGCAGGAAAGTGTTTGCAATAGTTCCCTAAATGGTCAGTGAGGGGTTGTTTCTCGGTTTGCATTACACATGAGCGGCGACAGCCATGCATAAATCATGGAACTTGCCGGAAAAGTTGTGCTCGAGCGCAAAAGTGTTCGTTAATGGAAAACGCTCGAGTTGCAACGACAGAGCCACTACAATTAGGCGGTTCTTTGGCGCGCTTTCGTCTTACAAACGGAACAATGCATTCTATGCAAAACAGCCTCCACTACACTTCCAATTAGTGCATAAAGATCGGATGATCTTCTCTCATTGTTGCGCACTTACCAGACCAACCACTCTTCCTTTGATCTAATCTTTCCTCTCCCCCTACACTCCGCACAGTAGGTACCTAAGTAAATTGCAACACAGCAATTTGTTTAAAGTACCATTGTTACAGACCATCTTATTTCGTTTTTTTCTACTACATCTCTCAAGGAAATGAATTGACGTAATTCGATTTCCTTTAAGCAAGAACTACAAGACTATTTCCGTTTTGTTTAAGCTGCGAATTTCCTCTGTCAATCGTTTTTGTTGGTTTGTTTCAGAGTACAAATGGAGGAGTCCGCCTCTGCACAAGAAGGAGCAGGTTCAGGGTCCTACCAGATCACTGAGTAAGGACGAGAGTGACTATTTGTCATTCTTCACTGATTACTGCAGGTATACAGACGACGTGGACGACTATGAGATTGACGATGCTGTAAATGAGCTGGTGAAAAAATTCAAGTAATCTTTTGGACGAGATGCGATGGTAAATTTCGCCTGTTGTACGAAGAAATAACCAATAAAAATTAGTATAATGAAAGTGTTGTTTAATTTATGACTCAAAAACGATAAGAAAATATTCCTACAAGATATGCTTCTGAGGAACACCGTCGTTAGAATTCTATCTTTTATATTTCTATCTACCTATTTCCCTTGTTTATGATCTCCAAACAGTTCTTGATCGATATGTATTGAACAAATAACTCTTTTTTGATATCATAAAGCAATTTACTTCAATATTTGATACGAGAACTAGAAAATAAGAGCCTAATGTGAATATTTTTGTTCTGGATTCATGTAATTTGTTAGGGACTAAATATTAACACGCTCTTTTCCAATATACCTTCCCCAAAATTCAATCAATCTCAGTAAGATAAACATAATTAAATACCCGGTTTCTTATGTGCAAATGAGTTTAACGACGACGTCTGTAAGGGGAAGAACAGTTACAATCCCCAAAATACAAGCGTATCAAGTGGATAATCAGAACACGGTCAACGTTGGCACACATTTCTCACTTTACAGAGCACATCCGTTGCCCAGGGCGTATTATACTCTCCTCCGTTGTAGCGGCGTCCGTATTTTTTCATTGTTTCCGCGTTCCGCCGGCCGGCCGACAGGGAATTCCGGACGTCCGGTAATTTAACTTTTACACAAAACGTTTCACAGATGGACGATTCCATGGGGCGGACACGAACGAGCCGAGTTACATAATACAAAATGTAATTTATAGCACGCCCATAGTCGATATATGTAACAGGTATTCGTATAATGCACGAGTCTGACCAGACAATGAAGTTTAATTACGAACATTCCATTACCTTATTGCGTTTTGATATTTTATAATAAAACACGGATAAACGTAACTTTCATGTGAATGCATACTTTCTATGTTGCGAACGGTTGGGTAATAAATCAAAAATTGCGGACAACAATGGACGATATGTTAAGAGCAAAACAGGATGGGGAATTACGATATGTCGCATATAAATTGAAATTTACGAGTTTTTTCGTGTTTGCCGAGGTTCAAATTGGACCGAGGATTACCTCAACCTTTCATATCGTAAATTCTACTCACTAAATAAAGAGATACAGTGATAGTGACACAATTTTTCGATTACAACAGTTATTAGTTTATTTTGGAAATGTTACAAACGACAAAGCTTAGGATTTCTGAACAGAAATAGATATATTAAGTATTAACACCTTTTGTTCTTTTTTTTTTTTTTTTCAATCAAATAGAAATGGTTTTGAACAAGCTATTACAACCAGAACAGCGATCACATATTTCTGTTGACCTAACATCACTTTTCATAGATCAAGTCATCAACATTTCAACATTACAACATCGCGCTGATTCGAATGGTGTAGTTGGATTTTCTGTATCTTAAACGGTTCGAAAGTTATGACGTTTTATATACAAGATGGATATTTTAACATAACTCGGAAGCTATTAAAGATAGAGCCTGGTTCTATGCAAATTTGCATGTAGTTTTACACGCTGATTCGTTTGGTGTAGCTGGATTTTCTGTATCTTAAACGGTTCGAAAGTTATGACGTTTTATATACAAGATGGATATTTTAACATAACTCGGAAGCTATTAAAGATAGAGTCTGCTTCCATGCAAATTTGCGTGTAGTTTTTCACGCTGATTCGAATGGTGTAGCTGGATTTTCTGTATCTTAAACGGTTCGAAAGTTATGACGTTTTATATACAAGATAGATATTTTGACATAACTCGGAAGCAATTAAAGATAGAGTCTGCTTCCATGCAAATTTGCGTGTAGTTTTTCACGCTGATTCGAATGGTGTAGCTGGATTTTCTGTATCTTAAACGGTTCGAAAGTTATGACGTTTTATATATAAGATGGATATTTTAACATAACTCGGAAGCTATTAAAGATAGAGCCTGGTTCTATGCAAATTTGCGTGTAGTTTTACACGCTGATTCGATTGGTGTAGCTGGATTTTCTGTATCTTAAACGGTTCGAAAGTTATGACGTTTTATATACAAGATGGATATTTTAACATAACTCGGAAGCTATTAAAGATAGAGTCTGCTTCCATGCATATTTGCGTGTAGTTTTTCACGCTGATTCGAATGGTGTAGCTGGATTTTCTGTATCTTAAACGGTTCGAAAGTTATGACGTTTTATATACAAGATGGATATTTTAACATAACTCGGAAGCTATTAACGATAAAGTCTGCTTCCATCCAAATTTGCATGTAGTTTTTCACGCTGATTCGAATGGTGTAGCTGGATTTTCTGTATCTTAAACGGTTCGAAAGTTATGACGTTTTATATACAAGATGGATATTTTAACATAACTCGGAAGCTATTAAAGATAGAGCCTGGTTCTACGCAAATTTGCATGTAGTTTTTTACGCTGATTCGATTGGTGTGGTTGGATTTTCTGTATCTTAAACGGTTCGAAAGTTATGACGTTTTATATACAAGATGGATATTTTAACATAACTCGGAAGCTATTAACGATAAAGTCTGCTTCCATCCAAATTTGCATGTAGTTTTTCACGCTGATTCGAATGGTGTAGCTGGATTTTCTGTATCTTAAACGGTTCGAAAGTTATGACGTTTTATATACAAGATAGATATTTTGACATAACTCAGAAGCAATTAAAGATAGAGTCTGCTTCCATGCAAATTTGCGTGCAGTTTTTCACGCTGATTCGAATGGTGTAGCTGGATTTTCTGTATCTTAAACGGTTCGAAAGTTATGACGTTTTATATACAAGATGGATATTTTAACATAACTCGGAAGCTATTAAAGATAGAGTCTGCTTCCATGCAAATTTGCGTGTAGTTTTTCACGCTGATTCGAATGGTGTAGCTGGATTTTCTGTATCTTAAACGGTTCGAAAGTTATGACGTTTTATATACAAGATGGATATTTTAACATAACTCGGAAGCTATTAAAGATAGAGCCTGGTTCTATGCAAATTTGCGTGTAGTTTTTCACGCTGATTCGAATGGTGTAGCTGGATTTTCTGTATCTTAAACGGTTCGAAAGTTATGACGTTTTATATACAAGATGGATATTTTAACATAACTCGGAAGCTATTAAAGATAGAGTCTGCTTCCATGCAAATTTGCGTGTAGTTTTTCACGCTGATTCGAATGGTGTAGCTGGATTTTCTGTATCTTAAACGGTTCGAAAGTTATGACGTTTTATATACAAGATGGATATTTTAACATAACTCGGAAGCTATTAAAGATAGAGCCTGGTTCTACGCAAATTTGCATGTAGTTTTTTACGCTGATTCGATTGGTGTGGTTGGATTTTCTGTATCTTAAACGGTTCGAAAGTTATGACGTTTTATATACAAGATGGATATTTTAACATAACTCGGAAGCTATTAACGATAAAGTCTGCTTCCATCCAAATTTGCATGTAGTTTTTCACGCTGATTCGAATGGTGTAGCTGGATTTTCTGTATCTTAAACGGTTCGAAAGTTATGACGTTTTATATACAAGATGGATATTTTAACATAACTCGGAAGCTATTAAAGATAGAGCCTGGTTCTACGCAAATTTGCATGTAGTTTTTTACGCTGATTCGATTGGTGTGGTTGGATTTTCTGTATCTTAAACGGTTCGAAAGTTATGACGTTTTATATACAAAATAGAAATGTATTGCAAATGTGTACATCAAGTATTGTGAGAGGTCTAAGATTCATTTTATTTTAAGTTACATATTTTGCTTGAATTAGCCTTCTGGCATATGTTCTCATAACAGATTGTTCAATATATTACTAATCAACAAGTCTTTTTGCATATTCTTTGAATTTATATAATTTGTTAACTGATTTTGTTGCAGTTTTGTCAGTTTTTTAAAGTATCGTTGTATCTGTAAATCTAGACCTGTAAAAAAGGGAGGGTACTCCCACAATTGTTTTGGGAAGTATATTTTAAAAGTTGTTTTGATCAAAAAAAAATAAAATAAAACATGCGTTAAAGAAAAAGCGAAAACTTTTAAAATTAGATCGGATGGTATCGTTTCCGTTTCACACTCTTAAGTGCGTCGTCAATATAAAACACGTATCCTCCCGTAGTATGTGTAGAGCCTATCTGGAAAGGAGAAAGGAGCAGAATCTGTAAACTTCTCGTGTTCGGTTCCAGCTGTTTGCAGACGTCCTACGCATATATCTTTCTCTTGCGTCACGAAACACGCTGGCTGCTTACACATATGGTTCGCAGTCTCCCCAAATGTGCATCTGTGAAGGAGGGGTGGCTTCGTTATATTTCACAAAGCTATAAATACGTTTCAGGTGCGACTATGGCTTAATCTCCATATAACCTCCTTTGAAAAGTTTTTGGGCGTGGGAAGATCGTGCCTATAAATGGTGGCAAACGTCGTCCCTTTTGTTGTCTGTAATAAATTCGCTCTATATTTGGCGAGAGAGAGAGAGAAAGAGAGAACTTTGCAGCCGCCGACGAGACCGACAATTGCAGTGGTAATAATAGTGACAACATCATTTGTACCGGCTTCTACCACAAGAAACACATAATATGAATCTTGTTTATTGGTTTAAGGGGATTGCCCGAAGGAAGTGGTAATCCTTATTGTGTTTGTGTTGTTATTATTAATAACGACTCCTTTCCGTTCGACTTTTTTACAGATATCCAATGAGGATGTTCGAAATTGAAAATCCTCTCCTAGTTCATCTGAAAACATATTTTATAAATTCCTCTTCAGATTAAACAAGTACATAATACTTACTGCAAGTTCCTTGCGAACACTATATCATCACACTTTAGTCAGCACGATTTTCTCTCTCTAGATAATTCTGTTTTGAGAGTTGTAACAAAACCCGAATACGCCGCGCATATAAAAATTGTTTAGATCCTACCTTATTGTGTCTTCTCGCCTCCAACGGTGGATGTCATCTATGGAACCTACCTTGCACACGATGTCTTCATCCAGGTAAGCTGCCTCTCCATCAGGGTCCTCCTCCACGTCTCTTGTCATCTGCCCTCGCACATTTACGGCTGCCATTAAACACTGCACTCGTATAGCTTAAGCACTACTAAAAAGTATCTTTGCCACTACACTCGAAAAAAATATTCGCGCACTACTTAATGTACAAGCCCCAAGGGCCATTTCACTGCACCTCACTCACACTTCACCACAACATCACCGTCGGCGTCCTTCTGCAACAATAATACAACTAAATAATAAACATAGCAAAAGCAAAATATCAACAGATTCAGATGCATACTGTAAGCAGCACAATGTTTATTAAGATACAAACACTAATATGTAGTTGCTATTCACCAAAATCTGTTCAAAACTACTTCAAACACTGCTTAAGACATAACAAATCACCCATGGTGAATTTTTGCTAGTATTTCTGAATATAACACACGGTTTTGCTGTGAAATTCTGTCAAAAATCGCGGAGAGACGCGCTTTTGACAGCAAGCAGAAATCCTTCCACAATATGGCGTGGAAAAGACAATTGAACTTCGATTGAAATCCACAGGTATAGACAATTCGGTTCAGGTAACCAATAATTAAGTACTTCTTACTTTTTATTCTTCGCTCCAAATTGTGTCACGGCTGTTTGAATAAAAAACAAATATGTACTTATGTTATGTTAAGGCTTAGATTATTCATTATTACTATTATTATTAATAAAATATATTGTTACATGTTCACGAACCACCGCTTAAAACGTATGTATGTAACAAACTGAGCCAAATATCCATTGAAATCGTATTCTAACAACATAGGTATGAGAAGCATAAAAACAAACTGACCTGCGGTCTCAACGCATACAAGTACACATCTGGCATTCCGCAAAAACTCGTTCAAATTCGCTACACAGCACACAAAATATCACTTATTGGAAACTTTTACAAATATTTCTCGTTACAACTCACGGTTCATTCGTAAAAATTCTACAGAAATCAGTATTGGGCGAAATATTATGGAACAATGTAAATTTCAACATCCTGAAGTATATTTCTTATGCTTAATATACGTAAATCTTTCGATATTATCTTGAAATAAAAAAAAAACACATCGAAATTGTATGCCTATCTATAATATGCAGAATGGTACAGATAAGAAATTGAAACTGTTTAGCTAAATTTTAATAAGCCATACCGTCACAATTCTTTAGCAAAAATAGTATCTTATTATGATTCAAATCGGTAACAGTGTAGTTACCATGTAAACTGGTGAAAACACGTATCTTCAACAATCAAATTTTCAAGGTTCAAGCTTTCACATCATATCTGTGCATCATATCATCATCTCTTGTTCCATCAAAACATGCGTAAATCCTTAATAAAAACATACCTTTTCCGCACAAAAACGTTTTCCATGTCAAAAACAGCGACCGTCACCAAATTATCAGAGTCCGACACTATACGTTTACTTTTTTTGTTGACAATTGGCACTTATTCACAATTTCGAGTCCCGTAAACACATTTCCGCACCTTTTGGTTAATTTTTATCGAGAAACTGGCCAAAAGAGGTTAACCGCTGCGTCGCATATGACACACCGGTTGCTCGAGTTGCAAGAATCACGGACCAGCAGTCATTGCGTCGCAGCGGCGCGAAATTTGAAATTGTGTTCACCGACCGCGTGAAAAACTAGACAAGTCTGATGGTTCAGGTACTATGACGACGAGGTATTGCTTTATTTAGTTCCTTTTGTATTTTTAATAATGTCTTAAAGACTTTGATATATGAAATAGAATGAATATTTTATAGATCGTCGATAACTCTTGTGGATAACTTCTCACCAGTCAGTGTTTGTGTTATTTAATTTAACGTATTTGTGACATTATACGGAATAATTCATTCGCCAAACCAACTGGTAGTACTTTAACTGGATCAAACATGTTTAAAAAGTAATAGGTAGACACGTTTGTGGTCTAAATGTCCCTGGGTGCTATCAAAATTGTAGGGAAAGTCGGTTTATATGTTTTAGAACTGAATGTAGGGAGTCCAGTTTTATCGTTTGACGTAGATCTTATCCGATGTTATCCTTGCTTGGGGATCTAGCTTGATGTTTTTTATATGTACCTAAAGGTCGGGTCACATGCAATAAAATAGGATTTAAAAGAGTTCTAGAAAAGAAAACTATTGTAAAGATCAGACTTTAGACTAGTCGAAAATTATCGTCGTTCAACATGTCAAGTGTACCTAAGCCTCCAGGAAGCGTCACTTAATACACATATCTCCTGCGTCAAATTAATTTTAACGTCCTCAAACAAACGTCACTAGGCATAAAACTACACGTCTCCTTTTAATTGGGCTTATGTTTTGAAACATCTGTGTCAACTTAACAGCTCGCACCGTTAAATAAATTCTAACGAATGGTTTAAGCAGGGGAATCAATTGGTATAACTGTTAACTGTATAGCAGGCAGACAATGCAAACAAGTAGGTATGAACCTAACGATATATGATAACTAGGGCTTTGTTTTGATAGCACCGCATGGCGACTACATTGGTTGGTGACTCATGTATGTAGATTGCAATTGTCTCGGGCGTGTGGCTTCTAAACGTCCGAAGGAAGCCCCTATTGTCTTTTAGTTTGGTAAATTGTAGATAATTGCTTATTGAGTCGAGATTACTCATGCGAGAGGTTTCACTATAATTAAAGGAGTTTGTGATTTCAATAAATTAAATTTAATCAATCTGTATCCAAATGTCGAGTTGTCATGGAAACCATCGGTCACAACACAAATATTAAAATTGCAAATTGAAGATTTATGAATCCCATAAAACAGAATCTTTGTTTTTATCATAAAATTATACCATCTCCACATTTCATAGTTACGTTCGAGATTCGTAATAAAGCAATTCAAACTCGAAAGAGCGCACGAGTGAAGTACGCCATAACTTTTGAATAAAGCGCTCTAAAGTTGACGTTCAAGTGCAATAACCAAAAATCGTCGAGCGATAATCGATACGCGATATACTACTGTCGTGTTCCATCGTGTTCGTGTTAGCTATAGGAAGTGCACATACATACGAACACATAAATCACGGGTAGTCGTAAAATTTAATTGCCTGTATACGTAGCTCGAGTTCAAAACTTTCTAGAGGCGGTTCAGGACTTTGGTGGTGTTTCCGGCATCACGAGAAAATCAATCCTCGTGGCCGCGCCGGTATTGTGGGGAAAAGTCGACGATACGATATGAAGAGCCGGGCATGGGAAAAGCTCCCTCGATTTGTTCTTTTCGACGTTTAATCAACTCCGCACTAATTAGATTACCACTGCAGATGGACTAGTTTTTTACATGGGGAGATGTTAATTAGCGCGCAGAGTTTCATACCGGATTAAAATGAACAATGCCGGATTGCCGGCGCGGGTTTTAATTTGCAAATTTAATGCATACGATATGATGTAAAATGACGAACCAGAGAATATCCATGTTGGAGTAGTAATATTAACATTTTAATATAGATTAAAACGAGCAACATATGCTTCCTAAAAATTCAATGAAATAAACGAGATTTCATTTCGTCCAGTTACTCCAACCTAACGTCACTCATAGAATAACATGTCATGTCAGTGGATGGCAACTGACGTTTATAAAAATTTGCAAAATTCGCAACCATAATGACTTTATGGCGCTCAAACCGTTCATCCCATTGATCTGAAAATTGGTATACATGTTTAAAGTCACTGGTGCACCATTGGAGGATGAGCTGGTGTCAGTTTGGTCAATATCGGTTTTATATCGGTTTAACCCGGTTTTATATCGGTTTAACCCACGGCAGAATTGTGTGTAATTAAGTAAGCCTTTTTCTTTCTGCAAGCTATTCAAATTCTGGTCATGTACAATGTAAGACTTTATTTATGTATAGCATAATAATAATATAAAACTTCATTTACACAACAGGAAAATTTCTGGGGTTTGACAGAATTCACAGCCTTCGTCGCCGTGTTGAAAATTGTCACATTTTGACAAACGTCAGTGCCACTGACATGACATTAAATGTCAGTATGACAAATGGTCTTATGTCATAGAAACTGACGTTAGGTGAGGTATAGAGTGGCTCTGGCTTCACAAAATTGAATAATTGCAAGTGTTGAGTCAACGATGTAGTCGGAAAGTTGGGTGAGGGCGACCCCAGATATTTTCATTTTTGTGTAAATATTTAAATAAATTTAGCAATTGAAATCAAATAATCTGCTCACCAAGATTTTTGTATTTTGTTTCCTTTCTACGAAGGAATTTTATACATTATAAATAACAATGACTGATTATTTATGTCGTCTGAAAAACTAATAACAAACTAGACTAGTTTATGACAGCTGCTCGAACAAAGCTGATATGAATCACAATATAAATTGAGAAATATCCATAAATATTTTGATATTACCAAAGTTACCAAGACTTGCATTCCATTTCAAACTTCAAAGAACAATTTATTTTCTTTGCAAAAATTGCAATCAATAGCATAGTTTTTAAAACAAACGACGATTTGTAAAAAAAAAACGCCTAAACACAGTATTAAAGAAAAACAGCCATTTAAAGAAATTAGAACATTTGAAAATTTTATTTTAAATAATTCATCTATACAGTACAACTTCGATAGATCGGACACTCTCTAGTACGGACACTCCAGTAATCCGAACGCTCTTGTCAACCGGACATTTTAGAAATTTTACCTCCCTAGTTCGGACACAAAATATAATTTGAAGTTAAAACCAGGTAGAAAATACCAAAGTATTGTTTAACATTTATGTCTTACTGTGAAGCAACCGGATCACATAAATTACCACTTAATATTAGCAATAGCGGCAAATCTAGATGCTTTTAAATGCAGAATGAGCTCAATACCAGTTGTGTACAGGGCGTCTGATAAAGGACGGATGAGTAGAACATTGCTTACTGAATGTTTCGAAAAATATTTTAAGCCTGAGGTTAAGACATTTTTAACAGGGGTTAACAGGCCCCAAAAAGCTCTCATGTCGATGCTGCCAACGCGTTTTCTTTGGGCATCAGGTGGTCTGCAGAAAACAATTTACCCATGGAAATCCTGCTTCTCAAAAGGCCCAGAGAAAAATTTACTAATGTAGCTGTATCCTAAAGAATATAAACAAAGATTGATATATTTTTAAAAAATAACTGAAATCTTTTGCTTATTTTATCCATTTATGTTCAGAATTTAGTTTTTAATTTTATGTTTTGGTTATATGTGACCTCGGATGCGAAAAGGGACCTATCGTGCGAAAATAACGTGCAGCATAACGGTACATATCGGAAGAGACCTTACGTGCGAAAATATTGTGCAAGATAACGTTACGACAGGTCCCTTTTTGCGTCCGGGCTCACATATATTCAAATATTCCCAGTTGTTTTCATCTTCATCATAAAAAATGACCCTTTCCAACAAAAGAAAAGAAACCTCCAGTGATCCGGATACCTCAATAGTCCGGACATGGTCAGGAACGATATATGTCCGGATTAGCGAAGTTATACTATACTTACCTTCACAACAAAACAGAATCTATATGAAACAATAGACAGAAAATAAAATTAAAACCCCATATAGATTTGTTAACACGTATATTACTTTAAAAAACTATTAGTATGCATCAAACAATAGCAAATAAGACCCTAAATTACACACACACACACAACTGAATCTCCCTCTAATCCTCAGTCCACTCGAACGGCTCCGGGGGCTCCGGCTCATTCTCCTCGGCAACCTTCGGCCCCATTACAGACACCGACTCCACCAACTCCTCCTCCCCAGGTTTCGTATTCCTAACCATTATAATACCCCCGATAGACGGATCCTTCATAGCGACATACTGACTACCCTCGGCAACGCTAATATACTTCAACTGCCCCCTCAGCACCCTCGCAGGATTATTCAACATCTCAAAAGCAGGCTCTGGCTCCTTCTTCTTCGGCTCCTCCTTCTTCTTCTCCTCATCAACTTTCATCTCCTCCACTTTATGCTGCTGATGCTTGGTCTTCTCCGTGTCACGTTTCCGTTGCCTGGCAACGCTACTCAAGACCACCGTGGAGATTTTTTCGCGTTCTTCACGTTTTTTCTCTTCTAGGGGTGGAGGGTAAGCAAACATGCTGGGTTTTACGTTGGATTTAAGTTCGAGTTTGGGCATCTTTAAGTCGGCGTTTAAGGCGATGACGCAAGATGGCGTGAACGCGAGGGAGAGACAGTGGGTTAACGGGAACCAGTACCAGTACTGGGTGAAGATGTGGGTGCCGACGACGGCTAACATGTTCGTGTGTCCGGTGCGTGATTGGAGAGATAAGGTTACGTTTCTTCCACCGGCGTCGATGATACCCTGAGCGAGGATAGCCCCAAATTTCGTCATTACATCCTCATGTTTGTTCGTCGTCAGCTCATAGTAGTACCTAAATAATAAAAGATTAATGTAAAATAATGATTTACATAAAAAAATTTAAACTACATTATGCACAATTGAGTCTGTCTTCAGGTGCGATTTGTCGCAGCAAGGTTTTTCTTTCAATTTATAAAGATATATTATCCAATAAAAGCACAACATTAGTTTTGACAATTTAAAGCAACATCTAAATGTTTTTATGAGGGTTGTTATAAAAAAGGTCTTTTTTTATATTATTATTATTATTATTATTATTTTATTTTTATTATTATCTATGTATCTATGATAAAATAACATAACAAAAAGCCATACCTCTTAAACAACGGCACTTTGGGACAGGTCTGCTCGTTCTGCTGGATTAAAATCATAGCAGTGGCGATTAGAGCCCCCTGCCTCACAAAATTCACCGAATCGAACTTAATCATCGGCTCCAAGATGGCGATGGCTTCCCTCAATCCGGTCCCAGCACAGGCTATACCCAGGGCCATTGCAGCGCCGTACCTCACGTGAGGATTGTAGCTCTCGGCTAAGAGCGAAACGACGCTGGGACACTGCTCGGGAGCGCTGAACAGCAAGAAGCCCAAGGAGGTGACGGCAGCCCTGCGGACGTCGTCGTTGACGTCGGACACCGCGATGTGTAGTAGTTTCCTGATGGCTTTGTTCTGGGCGGTGCCGCAGTAAGCCATGGCGATGGTGAAGGCGCCCGCTCTGCGGAAGATAGGGTTCTTGCTGTCGAGGAGCTCGTCGATTAGGGTGTCGGCTTCCTCCAGACGGCCATACATGATGAAGGAGATACCCAGGGCTAATCCGCGGAGGATCTTCTCGTGCTGGCTTTCCTGGGCGTACGAGACCATGTCCTCGATGACGGACATGTTTTTCGAGCCGAGCATTACCAAGCCCATACCGATACCTATTGGTAGAGGTGGAAATGTGTTAGGATTCAGTATGTATAATAATAATATTAACTTGTTATGCTTATAACATCTTGTTCTTACAAAATTTCAATTGAATATTATATCAAAGGTTTATTGTATTGAAAACTGCAAGTATTTTTGTTGTATATTATGTTGTATTTATATCTGCCTGAGGATTTATTATTATATATGATTACTTGGCCTGTACAGGACAACTACACATATTCTGTTCTATTCTATGCAGAACTCAAACAATATTGTTCTTAACACTAATCTTTTGAAATGTCTGTTATTCAAAAGAATAGAATAATATGATATAAGGATTTTATTGACTATTATGTTTGTTAAAATTGGGTGTCATTTAAGAAGAGAAAGATACCATTATAAATACAACAATGACTTTTCGAAAATAATCGATCAACGCATTTTTTGGGACACATCAATTTTTAGTTTCCTGCTAGAACCCAAGCAGGAAAGTATTATAATCGACGGAAAAATCGAGATTTTTAACGGAAATGCCCATTTTGGGAAATGAATCGTTTAGACACTTTAATGTGTCAACAATTTTGTAGGAAAGTTGGATGGAAGCCACCCTGGATATCCTGTATATGTAGCTAATGATCATCAACACAAAACAAACCTAATTTTTGCACTTTTTAAGGTATTTCCCCCAAAGAAAACAAAAATAGAAATATCTTAAAGTTTAATAATAGGTAATTGATAAACATTGGAAGCATACAGGATTTTCATAGACCATCTTAAATAAAATTGCAATCAGTCAGTTAATCAGAAGTAATACAGAGCATTAAAGAAGGCAGTTGAAAAGGTTTATTATATTGAAAACTGGCAAGTATTTTTGTTGTATATTATGTTGTATTTATATCTGCCTGAGGATTTATTATTATATATGATTACTTGACCTGTACAGGACAACTACACATATTCTGTTCTATCCTATGCAGAACTCAAACAATATTGTTCTTAACACTAATCTTTTGAAATTTCTGTTATTCAAAAGAATAGAATAATATGATATAAGGATTTTATTGACTATTATGTTTGTTAAAATTGGGTGTCATTTAAGAAGAGAAAGATACCATTATAAATACAACAATGACTTTTCGAAAAAAAAAAATCGATCAACGCATTTTTTGGGACACATCAATTTTTAGTTTCCTGCTAGAACCCAAGCAGGAAAGTATTATAATCGACGGAAAAATCGAGATTTTTAACGGAATGCCCATTTTGGGAAATGAATCATTTAGACACTTTAATGTGTCAACAATTTTGTAGGAAAGTTGGGTGGAAGCCACTCTGGATATCCTGTATATGTAGCTAATGATCATCAACACAAAACAAACCTAATTTTTGCACTTTTTAAGGTATTTCCCCCAAAGAAAAAAAATAGAAAAATCTTAAAGTTTAATAATAGGTAATTGATAAACATTGGAAGCATACAGGATTTTCATAGACCATCTTAAATAAAATTGCAATCAGTCAGTTAATCAGAAGTAATACAGAGCATTAAAGAAGGCAGTTGAAAAGGTTTATTGTATTGAAAACTGGGGCAAGTATTTTTGTTGTATATTATGTTGTATTTATATCTGCCTGAGGATTTATTATTATATATGATTACTTGGCCTGTACAGGACAACTACACATATTCTGTTCTATTCTATGCAGAACTCAAACAATATTGTTCTTAACACTAATCTTTTGAAATGTCTGTTATTCAAAAGAATAGAATAATATGATATAAGGATTTTATTGACTATTCTGTTTGTTAAAATTGGGTGTCATTTAAGAAGAGAAAGATACCATTATAAATACAACAATGACTTTTCGAAAAAAAAATCGATCAACGCATTTTTTGGGACACATCAATTTTTAGTTTCCTGCTAGAACCCAAGCAGGAAAGTATTATAATCGACGGAAAAATCGAGATTTTTAACGGAAATGCCCATTTTGGGAAATGAATCGTTTAGACACTTTAATGTGTCAACAATTTTGTAGGAAAGTTGGGTGGAAGCCACCCTGGATATCCTGTATATGTAGCTAATGATCATCAACACAAAACAAACCTAATTTTTGCACTTTTTAAGGTATTTCCCCCAAAGAAAACAAAAATAGAAATATCTTAAAGTTTAATAATAGGTAATTGATAAACATTGGAAGCATACAGGATTTTCATAGACCATCTTAAATAAAATTGCAATCAGTCAGTTAATCAGAAGTAATACAGAGCATTAAAGAAGGCAGTTGAAAAGGTTTATTATATTGAAAACTGGCAAGTATTTTTGTTGTATATTATGTTGTATTTATATCTGCCTGAGGATTTATTATTATATATGATTACTTGACCTGTACAGGACAACTACACATATTCTGTTCTATCCTATGCAGAACTCAAACAATATTGTTCTTAACACTAATCTTTTGAAATTTCTGTTATTCAAAAGAATAGAATAATATGATATAAGGATTTTATTGACTATTATGTTTGTTAAAATTGGGTGTCATTTAAGAAGAGAAAGATACCATTATAAATACAACAATGACTTTTCGAAAAAAAAAAATCGATCAACGCATTTTTTGGGACACATCAATTTTTAGTTTCCTGCTAGAACCCAAGCAGGAAAGTATTATAATCGACGGAAAAATCGAGATTTTTAACGGAATGCCCATTTTGGGAAATGAATCATTTAGACACTTTAATGTGTCAACAATTTTGTAGGAAAGTTGGGTGGAAGCCACTCTGGATATCCTGTATATGTAGCTAATGATCATCAACACAAAACAAACCTAATTTTTGCACTTTTTAAGGTATTTCCCCCAAAGAAAAAAAATAGAAAAATCTTAAAGTTTAATAATAGGTAATTGATAAACATTGGAAGCATACAGGATTTTCATAGACCATCTTAAATAAAATTGCAATCAGTCAGTTAATCAGAAGTAATACAGAGCATTAAAGAAGGCAGTTGAAAAGGTTTATTGTATTGAAAACTGGGGCAAGTATTTTTGTTGTATATTATGTTGTATTTATATCTGCCTGAGGATTTATTATTATATATGATTACTTGGCCTGTACAGGACAACTACACATATTCTGTTCTATTCTATGCAGAACTCAAACAATATTGTTCTTAACACTAATCTTTTGAAATGTCTGTTATTCAAAAGAATAGAATAATATGATATAAGGATTTTATTGACTATTCTGTTTGTTAAAATTGGGTGTCATTTAAGAAGAGAAAGATACCATTATAAATACAACAATGACTTTTCGAAAAAAAAATCGATCAACGCATTTTTTGGGACACATCAATTTTTAGTTTCCTGCTAGAACCCAAGCAGGAAAGTATTATAATCGACGGAAAAATCGAGATTTTTAACGGAAATGCCCATTTTGGGAAATGAATCGTTTAGACACTTTAATGTGTCAACAATTTTGTAGGAAAGTTGGGTGGAAGCCACCCTGGATATCCTGTATATGTAGCTAATGATCATCAACACAAAACAAACCTAATTTTTGCACTTTTTAAGGTATTTCCCCCAAAGAAAACAAAAATAGAAATATCTTAAAGTTTAATAATAGGTAATTGATAAACATTGGAAGCATACAGGATTTTCATAGACCATCTTAAATAAAATTGCAATCAGTCAGTTAATCAGAAGTAATACAGAGCATTAAAGAAGGCAGTTGAAAAGGTTTATTATATTGAAAACTGGCAAGTATTTTTGTTGTATATTATGTTGTATTTATATCTGCCTGAGGATTTATTATTATATATGATTACTTGACCTGTACAGGACAACTACACATATTCTGTTCTATCCTATGCAGAACTCAAACAATATTGTTCTTAACACTAATCTTTTGAAATTTCTGTTATTCAAAAGAATAGAATAATATGATATAAGGATTTTATTGACTATTATGTTTGTTAAAATTGGGTGTCATTTAAGAAGAGAAAGATACCATTATAAATACAACAATGACTTTTCGAAAAAAAAAAATCGATCAACGCATTTTTTGGGACACATCAATTTTTAGTTTCCTGCTAGAACCCAAGCAGGAAAGTATTATAATCGACGGAAAAATCGAGATTTTTAACGGAATGCCCATTTTGGGAAATGAATCATTTAGACACTTTAATGTGTCAACAATTTTGTAGGAAAGTTGGGTGGAAGCCACTCTGGATATCCTGTATATGTAGCTAATGATCATCAACACAAAACAAACCTAATTTTTGCACTTTTTAAGGTATTTCCCCCAAAGAAAAAAAATAGAAAAATCTTAAAGTTTAATAATAGGTAATTGATAAACATTGGAAGCATACAGGATTTTCATAGACCATCTTAAATAAAATTGCAATCAGTCAGTTAATCAGAAGTAATACAGAGCATTAAAGAAGGCAGTTGAAAAGGTTTATTGTATTGAAAACTGGGGCAAGTATTTTTGTTGTATATTATGTTGTATTTATATCTGCCTGAGGATTTATTATTATATATGATTACTTGGCCTGTACAGGACAACTACACATATTCTGTTCTATTCTATGCAGAACTCAAACAATATTGTTCTTAACACTAATCTTTTGAAATGTCTGTTATTCAAAAGAATAGAATAATATGATATAAGGATTTTATTGACTATTCTGTTTGTTAAAATTGGGTGTCATTTAAGAAGAGAAAGATACCATTATAAATACAACAATGACTTTTCGAAAAAAAAATCGATCAACGCATTTTTTGGGACACATCAATTTTTAGTTTCCTGCTAGAACCCAAGCAGGAAAGTATTATAATCGACGGAAAAATCGAGATTTTTAACGGAAATGCCCATTTTGGGAAATGAATCGTTTAGACACTTTAATGTGTCAACAATTTTGTAGGAAAGTTGGGTGGAAGCCACCCTGGATATCCTGTATATGTAGCTAATGATCATCAACACAAAACAAACCTAATTTTTGCACTTTTTAAGGTATTTCCCCCAAAGAAAACAAAAATAGAAATATCTTAAAGTTTAATAATAGGTAATTGATAAACATTGGAAGCATACAGGATTTTCATAGACCATCTTAAATAAAATTGCAATCAGTCAGTTAATCAGAAGTAATACAGAGCATTAAAGAAGGCAGTTGAAAAGGTTTATTATATTGAAAACTGGCAAGTATTTTTGTTGTATATTATGTTGTATTTATATCTGCCTGAGGATTTATTATTATATATGATTACTTGACCTGTACAGGACAACTACACATATTCTGTTCTATCCTATGCAGAACTCAAACAATATTGTTCTTAACACTAATCTTTTGAAATTTCTGTTATTCAAAAGAATAGAATAATATGATATAAGGATTTTATTGACTATTATGTTTGTTAAAATTGGGTGTCATTTAAGAAGAGAAAGATACCATTATAAATACAACAATGACTTTTCGAAAAAAAAAAATCGATCAACGCATTTTTTGGGACACATCAATTTTTAGTTTCCTGCTAGAACCCAAGCAGGAAAGTATTATAATCGACGGAAAAATCGAGATTTTTAACGGAATGCCCATTTTGGGAAATGAATCATTTAGACACTTTAATGTGTCAACAATTTTGTAGGAAAGTTGGGTGGAAGCCACTCTGGATATCCTGTATATGTAGCTAATGATCATCAACACAAAACAAACCTAATTTTTGCACTTTTTAAGGTATTTCCCCCAAAGAAAAAAAATAGAAAAATCTTAAAGTTTAATAATAGGTAATTGATAAACATTGGAAGCATACAGGATTTTCATAGACCATCTTAAATAAAATTGCAATCAGTCAGTTAATCAGAAGTAATACAGAGCATTAAAGAAGGCAGTTGAAAAGGTTTATTGTATTGAAAACTGGGGCAAGTATTTTTGTTGTATATTATGTTGTATTTATATCTGCCTGAGGATTTATTATTATATATGATTACTTGGCCTGTACAGGACAACTACACATATTCTGTTCTATTCTATGCAGAACTCAAACAATATTGTTCTTAACACTAATCTTTTGAAATGTCTGTTATTCAAAAGAATAGAATAATATGATATAAGGATTTTATTGACTATTCTGTTTGTTAAAATTGGGTGTCATTTAAGAAGAGAAAGATACCATTATAAATACAACAATGACTTTTCGAAAAAAAAATCGATCAACGCATTTTTTGGGACACATCAATTTTTAGTTTCCTGCTAGAACCCAAGCAGGAAAGTATTATAATCGACGGAAAAATCGAGATTTTTAACGGAAATGCCCATTTTGGGAAATGAATCGTTTAGACACTTTAATGTGTCAACAATTTTGTAGGAAAGTTGGGTGGAAGCCACCCTGGATATCCTGTATATGTAGCTAATGATCATCAACACAAAACAAACCTAATTTTTGCACATTTTAAGGTATTTCCCCCAAAGAAAAAAAAAATAGAAAAATATTAAAGTTTAATAATAGGTAATTGATAAACATTGGAAGCATACAGGATTTTCATAGACCATCTTAAATAAAATTGCAATCAGTCAGTTAATCAGAAGTAATACAGAGAATTAAAGAAGGCAGTCAGCAATTATGAAATAACTATTTTAAAGCCAAATTGTCTTTTTTACCATTTTTTATCCAAACATCACCACAGGGACTTGACAAAATCATTCTTTTTTACCAAATTAGTACAAAAATCACCACAATCAATACTAGAAGAAAAATGGTGCAAGGCAGACAGTTTTTAACTCACAGTTAGTTTCTTTATGTTAAAAATCCTGATTTTTCTAAGAAATCAGGATCTTCTACATTTTAGACATTCTCAAAAGCACAATAAACAACTCTAAAGTTTTACCAGTGTCAACAAAAATTACCAAAACACATCAAACAGTTTAAAACACCTCCAACATCAACCAACAAACAAAAAACACCAACCTGCGGCTTCTCCCGTAACAGCATCATCCTGGTACAAGTTAAACTTGAGCTGCTCGTACACATCCTGCCTATTCGTCCCCATGGTGGCCAACCCCAACCCCAAACAACATCCATGCCTAATAATCTCATTCTTCGCATCCTTCAACTGATTCAACAGATAATCAGAAATCTTCGTACCGTGATTCGCGTGGATCAACCCCAACGCATACAGGGCCCCACCCTCGGAATACCCAGAATTACCCCCGACATCCTTCGGCAGGTAACTCTGAAGCAGGGACAGGGCTTCTTGCTCGTGCCCCCGATGTATCACACCTAGAGAGGCCACGGCGGTGAATTTCGCCCAATTTGTCGCTCTCGTCAACCATTCCAAGTTATCACGGAGAAATTGATCACTGGTTGTTCCACTATGCATGTAAGCATTCGAGATTATGGTCGCCGTATGGCAGATATTAACGCGGCTCGCTTCTTTCGCATATTTCAAGACGAGGAGATCGGCGTGATTCGAACGGACTAAGAATTGCAAATGAAGCTCTAATGTGAGCTTCCCGGATAGAATACTGTGTAATTTATCCAAATTCTTTTGGTGTTCTTTTTGTTCGTCGCTTAAATCATCGATTGTCGTCGATTTCTTAACATCCGTGGTACTATCAGGCTCAACTTTACCACTCTCAACACTCAATTTATCATCAGTGAACGTTTTTAAGGGAGCGCTAGCCCGCAAAGCGGTCAAAACCCTCTCTAAATACTGCTGGGTAGCCGAATCGTACAAATCGAATGAAATTTGATAAGCCATCAACTTACTTTGCTCTTTTTCCTGTATAAGCTTGTCCAAAATCGTCGCCACGGAATCTGCATCATCCAAGAAAATCAAACACTGACACATATTGACATAATCAGGTGTTTCCAACCCGTGGTACAACTTTATAAGACACCGTAGCACTGTATTCCGGAATTTTAGGTTAGGGATCAAGTTTAGAGAGACGTCAAACGCGTAATTAAGCATACCGACTACGTCGTCTGATTGCGTGACGGCGCGTTCGAAGATATCCATGCGCCTCGTCTCTAAAGCTAACCCGACGGCTTGGTTGTATTGTCCATCTTCTAGGCATCTGTCAAACATGCGGTTAACGACTCCTTCTAATCTTGGATCGATGGGTTTAGTCTCTACATTGTTATCGACGAGGGAAACTCTTTGTTGTATGTAAAAGTCGATACATTTTGCTAGGATGGTTTCGACGTATTCTGTACGAGCATTAACATCGAATAAGTTACCGGCTCCTAAAGCGTATATTAGGGAGTCGTCGAATGATCCCAAATGGTAATAGACTTTGCTAGCTACTAAAGCTGCTAGTTCATGATCGTCGAAGCTTTTGTCTTCGTTGAGGATCTCGATTTTTTCGATTATCTCTGAGATTTCCGGCCAGAATTCGTCGACGACGGTGTTGAGTTTTTTCAACGCGAAGGATTTCAGTTCGACGCTTTTTTCGTCCAGCAAGGAGATTATTCCGGCTGCTGAGGTGATATTCATCTTGAAAAACGTTTTTAACACCAGTTTTTAACACCACATACACAACGACTTTGCTATTTTACACTGTCACTGTGCTGGGGAATTTTTCGCCGGTGATCGATACAGATGACGCATGCGTACACCAAACGTTTTAGGATTTAAAATGATTTTGCAAGTTACAATAAAAGTAGAAATTTGTTTCAACTTCTCGAAACTATCTCACTACTTAAATTCTTTAATATCCCATAAGTTTTTGCATTATATTAAGTATATTAGTCGGTTCTAAATTGTTAGTAATTTTTCATTTTCCATGTTGCCCAGTCAATGACTATGAAAATATGCTGGCTTTGTTTTAAATCAAAGTTAGACCTACGCAGTTGCAGTAGTACAATTTGTGCTGCCTACCCAGTGGGGTATTTCATAAAAAGCTACAATCATTGGTATATTTTAATATGTTTTTTACCCAGGCTACAAGAACAAAGCTTTTTATTCTCGCGCAATAGTTTCTCACGTTATGTTTGATACATTAGCGTATTTGCGTACACGCAAATTGTTGAATGGGAGAAATTTCTAAAGGATGTAATCATGGTATGCCAATTTAGCGCACAACAAATCGTTTATTGTGCCCGCTGTCCGCTTATAAACAAATTTATGTTCTCTCAATAGCTCACTTTATTGTTATTACTGTGATAAGTTGATAATAAATGTGCATCAACAAAATCAAACATAAAATAATATGGGAAGATTCAGGAGTTTTTCGTCAATTAAGTACAAAACAATCATAAATACCTAATTATAAAAGTTTGTACGACTTTGAACATTTTAATAGTGTTTAATTACACACTACTACAATAATTGGTTCATATCAGCGAGGACACATCTCTTGGAAGACTATCTTTTTATACATCTTGTTTGTTGTTAATCCCGGAAATATGTAGATACAACAAAATAAGTTTGAATGTTAATTACATCTTTTCTTTTATCGGTAACCATTGTTGCTACATTTTTATGAATATTTGTTAGCGTTTAGATTTTATCTTTCGTTGTGAGTATATTTATCAGATTTTTTGTTGGTTGCTCTCTGTTATCCATAAATTTAATGCATATTTCGAAATGTCAATTGCAAAACTTACAAGACCCAAGAGAAATTCCACAAAACATTACAAAAGTTATGGGAGATCAAAATTTGTCAAATTTAGGCGATTTTTTGACGCGTATGACAAGTATTCAAATTACAATGACAAAAGTAATATTGTATAAAATTTGATCAATTAAGTTACTTATTATTCTATCGTAACTTAAAGCATAAACTCATCAAATTGAGGTGAAATGCAGATGACTGTATGTAGCGAAAGTAGCATGATGGCAAAGCGGCAGTATTTTATGAAACGTTTATAGACAATTCATGTCCACAGCTGCGGGACGATAAACCGATTTTCTCACAGAATCGCGACTCCCCACGTAAATTGTTTATTGATTTTTTTGTAATGCGGGGAGCTTTCGTTTTTCACGAGAAAGCCATTTATGCGGCTGTTCGGTAACAATGCGGGCACTTTTCAATTTTGAACATTGTGCAAAGTAGATAAATCCATGATTTCCACATTTGACTCACTCACCAACTGGTAAAATAGCGCTGCTGAGTGGTCACACTATGCTGTTAGCAGCAAGTAGCAAATAACACGCTAGTAAAATAGCCTAGTGTGACCAGGGCAAAGGGCTATATACACATGGATATAATAGAGCTTTTATATTGCTATAGAGCCGTCAGCGCTGACGGTCAATGTAAAAGTGACCCTAGATGTCATAGACCATAGAACATCTTACATTTTGTTGAGGAATGTGCTCTAATTTGAATTCTCTATGCCAAAATGCAGTATGTTGTATATTACGCGGTGAAAACCACTCAGTCTTTAAAGAAAACAGTAAGAAATTATTAATTTCATACCCTTTAAAGAACTATCCAAACTTCTACGAGTAATAGTATCATACCTATATCTGCATAAGTAGTAGACATAACGACGAAGACAATGGCATGTGTAACTACTCGACCTAGTTCTAATTCGTGTACCAAACCCTATTATCATCATCCATCCACCAGCGAAAACAAAATCGTGGTCTCGTGGAGGTGAGTAGAGCAATGAGGCTTGCAGTTGGCGAAAACGTGCTCCTCCAGTACGACGAAGACTTTCATAGCACATACACAAGCCTTCTTCCTCTTGGTGGCCACCTCCTGGGTGAGAGTACCAAACTGTGCTACCTCAAACTTAGCAAACGCTACCGACAATTGTGGTGCGCATAGGACGCGGTGGTCCATGCTCTGATTGTCCCCAACAATACGCCAATTTGCGACACCGAATGCACTTTTCCACACAGGACAACAGTTATTAGCACGACACTGCAACTGAGAGTTGGTGTACGACAAAAAATACAAGAAATTCTCGGAGATGTATCTGCACAGGTGGATGCTGTTTGTTCTTGCGTTGAGTTTGGCTGATTGGACCAGTGGTATTATACCTGAAGATTCTTCTTCGCTCATTGATGAAGGTAACTAATTTTGTATTTATTTGTTAGAGGTGTGTGCCTAAGTATTGGGAGAAATCTGATTTCCTGATGTACGTAATACAATAGAGAATGTTTATTTCTTTCTGGGAATAATCACTGCGTTTTCCTGCTCAACCGACTTGAACATCAATTGTTTAAGTGATTAGTGATCTCCTTTAGTTTCTAGAATAATTTCTAACTCAAGATGCAGAATATGAAGACTTATTATTTATAATCCAGTTAAATATTACTAAGTTCAGGGCTGGTTTATTCATCTACACGTGGCTGTGTATAGAATGTGAATAAAAGAATTAAGTGACGAGTTCTGTACACCATAATTGGTAATCTATTAGAGTAGTTTCAAACTAAGAAGAGCACAGTTTTATATGCAACCAATCATACCCAGTGTATGGTTTATAAATTGCCTGTGTATATTTGCTTGCATATACAACTGTGCTCTTCTTAGTTTGAAACATCTATACTTGAATGAGTTTTAACACACCAACAAAATTTGTCCTATCTGACACACAGTTATGCAGGTCTTTACGTGTAGATGAATAAACCAGCCCTCAAAGTTCCAACAGATAAGTGATTATAATAAGATTTTTATTTATCTAGTTGTTTCTTGTCAATTTAAAGCGTTGACAACTGAAATCATGACAGAAATATCTGGGGTGGTCCTCATCCTACCTTCTGATTAAATTGTTGGCACAATGAAGTGCCTAAACACCTTTGCAATTATTTAATTTTGTAGTCAGAGCCATCTCTGGACGCTACCTAACGTCAGTTTCAGTGGCAGAATTACATTTGTCATACTCACATTTAATGTCATGTAATGTCAGTGGCACTGACGTTTGTCAAGATCTGACAACTTGCAATACAACCACGAAGACAGTGGATTCTGTCCAACTACTTCTAGAAATCTTTATAGCGCCTAAACCGTTCATCCTACTGATCTGCAAATTTGTATATAGATGTTTCAAACTAAGAAGAGCACAGTTGTATATGCAACCAAATATACACAGGCAATTTATAAACCATACGCTGGGTATGATTGGTTGTATATACAACTGTGCTCTCCTTAGTTTGAAACTACTCTACCTACATATTTAGGGTCACTGCATGGTGAGCAGGGGACCCTAAATATGTAGGTAAAAGAAAAGACCCCTAAAAAACAACAGATAAGTTCTTTTCCATACGAACAATAAGTAATTTAAACATATTTGATTTGGAAAGATTGTCTCGCCACTTTCGTGAGATTTGCAAACCTTGAGGATGGACAAAGTGCTGAATGTTGACTTTCAACTTATCTACGAATTTTCTCATAATTGTGGTATTGGAGGTTAAGATATTGCAACAATCACAGCAACAATGTTGTTAAATCACAATGACTACGCAATGTTAATTTACAAACAGAGGATGACAACTTAATACTGTTGGTGTGCTAAGGCTCTTTTTGGGTTCATCGTTTATAAGAACTTGTTTATTAACGCAAAACAGTTATTGATGTCAATAAGAATATCCAGAAACGCTTTGGCTACAAATATTTTCAGCAGTAGGTCACAGCTTTCAACAACAGCTTTCGTTTTGTATATCTATTTTGTAATCCATTAAATCTATAGGTGTAATCTGTGATTTTTAGGGTCATACCTACGGGTTACTGCTGAAAACATGTACTGCCCACACACAATACATTCTTAAGATCATAAAAACTAAAAATATATAAATATGATATGGTTGGTAAATTATGAAGGACAGAGCCATTATTAAATCCTTAAAATTTTGGAGATGTTACGGTTCAAGAAGTGTCATAGTGACGCAACACTTAAAGAGACTACTGTTAGCTAAATTACGAGTTAAATCCTCCAAAACCTACTATAACTGTGAATCTCCCGGATATTTCATGACCCAAGTCACTTTTTACGCAAAATTTGAGTGTTTTCCGAAATCCGTACAATAGTATCTGCACCACAATCATACCATATTTCCAGATCTGCATTGTTTCCATACACTTCCATACGTGTAGAGCAGCATTGCTCAATTTAAAAGAGATACCATTGTGTCCAATTTATTATTTCGCGTTTTCAACATAACTCATCTCGGAGAAAATCTAGTCCACTGCATTCGAGTATGTACTTACAAATGCATGTTCCAGATAACTCTCATCCAATTTATGCATATTTCCTACGACAGTTATATACGACTATCTAAGGCCAGACGGGAATTACTTTTTATTAATAAATATTCAGCGTGGATTGTAGAATATATAGAGTAGTTTCAAACTAAGAAGAGCACAGTTGTATATGCAACCAATCATACCCAGTGTGTGGTTTATAAATTGCCTGTGTATATTTGGTTGCATACACAACTGTGCTCTTCTTAGTTTGAAACATCTATAAGTATACTCTCGCTGAATTTAACAGCATTTAGAACAGCCGAATTTGTTCGATAATTCTGCACTGTGAAGCCCACCAAGCTAGAATGACCTGGAAAATATGCTAATCTGACAATTCTTCAACAATAGGTGAATTTTGGCACACGCAATTCTATGTTTTTTTTGCAATACTTTAGCAGACTTTCACATAGTCGAAAGTTTGCGAATTTTCGGCTGTTGCATCTTCGCAATTAAGTCTCAAAGCGGTAACTATTAATTTTAAAATCCTTTCACTGTTTTTCTTAGTACGCTCTCTTTATGCTATACATGCACGAATTTGTCATTATTTTTATTTGTCTACACGACCGACGGCGTCACCTGATGGAAAATTGTTTAGAAAACGATTGTAATTGCTATTATTATGTTTTAATGATTGCGGTATCATTTTCGTTCGTTTTAATTACGTTGTTTAATATAGCATAGTACACAATAAAATAGTGGAAAAAGCTATTTATTTTATATCTAATGCTATGGTCATATTAGGCTATTTTACTAGCGTGCTATTTGCTACTGCCTCCTAACAGCATAATGTGACCACTCAGCAGCGCTGTTTTACCAGTTGGCGAGTGAGTTTAGCAGCAGCCAGCCCACCAGCGCATGTGTAACTTTTACAGCAACCAGCATGAATGTTAACTCAGAAATTATGTATTTTTGAAAGGTCTTTTAAAATATTATGCGAGGTAATATTCTCCCAATATAATAAAGAGGGCTTTAAGCGATACAGTTGTTAAAATACTGATGACATAATGAATAGTCGCCAGCCGAAAAGTTATGCTGCAACGTTGATTGGAAATTAAATACACAGTAATTTGTTATTTAGAAACATACTGGAAAAAATTGAAGACCTGAAAGATTTCTTTTTATGAAAATATATAATTTAATTAATAATTAAAATAATTTTATAAATAACTAATTGTAGCAGAGCCATTTTAACTAAATATTTCTAAAATATAGAATTTCTGGTTTTATTGTCATCGTGGCCTTTCTTATGTTATTTTCACTCGTCTACGATTTATGTAGTCAGGTTCAAGGCAGGTAGTCAATAAAACCCCACAAAAGACAATACATTGTCTCACTATTGTATGTACCTACATAGTGACATAAAATGCACCAGAAATAGTTGACATTGTAGTTTGAACTGAGGCTTGCTGGTAGTAGCGTAATATGAGCACAAAATAGCCGCTGGTTGCTGTTGCTGTTAGAAGTACCAGCAACTAACTACAAACAATTCACTTCATCTTTTCAGATATCCCATCACGACAAAACGATAAATTCTCCCACCCATCGTACCCCTACGTTCCCGGGAACAGCGGAAACAACATTGGCAACGATTACCCAGAAAGCAGAATCCCGGATCACACGCGAAGATGTTCGCAACGTCTGGAGACTGCGCTGCAAGAGATGAGACGTCGCAATCTCGCCAAACAAAAGACACTCCACTTGAACGGCTACAGTCTCCATCAGCAACTACGTTCGATACCGTACGAGATGTACGTGACCGATATGAGGGTTCGCCTGCCAACATCCAGCAGCTGGGTGAGAGTGGACAGATGCGCGTTCGATCCTGCAAATGGCTCCCTGGAAACGAGGCTTTTGTTCAACGATTTGAGCATCAGTGGACGCGTCAATCTATTTGGCGATGGGGAATTGTTACAGAGGGAACCAGAACAAGTGGATCCTGAAGGAAGTTGCAACATGATCTTGAGATTGAGACGAGCTGGTATCGGGTATGTGGAATTCTTATGGTTCCTGTTCAGTTTTGGACAATAGTGCAATTGAATTCTTTGATTTTGTGGTGATTTAACAGGAAATGTTTGAAAAGAGAAATCGGGTGTTGCTTTGTTTGTCTCTCTGCTAATACGGGATGTTGTTGTGCAAGTTTTGTTGTCATTTGAGATACACTGTTGTTCATTTCTGTGAAGTGGGACCTTTTAATTTGTTATGATTGTTATTAGCCAATTCACCTGCCCATAAAGTCCTGACTCCTGATCAGCCGTGTATCATCAGATAAGCTGATTTTGGTGTCCAATTTTCTAGCATTAACACAGACATGTGTTAGTGACGATCTGTCAGATAGGACTTTACGTGTAGTGAATAAACCAGGGCTTATACTAACTTCCGTCATACTTTTTCGTTTCAGATTTCATACAGAACCAATACGTCGTGAAAGAGGCCACTTCAACGTCAGAACGGATTCCCATTTCTTGGAACCGGGTTTCATAAGTGTATACGCGTATGGTTGTGAACCACACTTGAGGCAGCATAGGAGAAGTTTTGACGTCGATGATGAAGAAGAGGTTGCGAGAGAAATGGAAGATATATTCATCAAAGGCATCAGATCCTTGCTTACTACCTACATGCAGAAGGAGCTGCAACCAGCCATCAAAGAAACTTTGATGACCAGCATGGGCTACACTATTTCTTATGGATAGCCAAGGGTTTGAATCGAGATATTTATTGATCAATGTGATAAGAGAATACAATAATAGTTCAATCATGACAAAAAAAACAGAAATAGCCATATAACAACAAGGTTTGTGGCACTGGTACGGTGAAACTATTCATTTTACCCAAAAAAGGTTATTACATAAATTATAGGAAATTTTCTCTAGTTTAATTTATTATATGACTGTTTTTATTGTAAAATGAGTCAGAAAGGAAATATTGTTACAAAACTGTCAATGGCTCTGAAACGTCATCACTTCCGCCGTTACGGTCATATCATGGACTTATAGATGTTTCAAACCAAGGAGAGCACAGTTGTGTATGCAACCAAATATACGCGGGGCAATTATAAACCATACACTGGGTATAATTGGTTGCATATGTCACTGTGCTCTACTTAGTTTAAAACTACTCTACCTAATGTCATTCGGTCATCTGTTAAATAATATTCATAATAACGGTTGTGTAATTCGCCCATCTTTTTTTTTTGACAACACATCCAGCAATGTATAAACTAGAAATGTCAGATTCAGCGCAATGAGGTTAAGCAACTTCAAATTAAGCTTCAAAGGTCAATAAAGCTAAATGATACCCGACAAAAATCTATAATTCTTGTTCAAATGCGACGTTGCTTTCAATATCCAATTCTTTTGATAGTGTGATAGTTCTTTGTTATATATTTGGTAATTGATATTTTTACCACCAGGGATTATTATTATACCTTCTCCAACTCTCTCCAGAACCTAAGAATAGTGATTGATAGAGTAGTTTCAAACTAAGAAGAGCACAGTTGTATATGCAACCAATCATACCCAGTGTATGGTTTATAAATTGCCTGTGTATATTTGGTTGCATACACAACTGTGCTCTTCTTAGTTTGAAACATCTATAATAGTTGTAAAGAATAATTGATATTCTTAAGAAAAATAATACTTGTTTATTTTTCACATATTTTATGTCAAAGCTGTAAACTGCAGTACAGAATATATTTTGTACTACATATTAGGTAATAATTCTATCCAATAAATATTTTGTATATAGGAATATAGGATGTATTGTAACTGTACAGTAATTTTAAATAAATAAATAAACAATTTAACTGAAGAGTTTATCATTTTATTTACACACTTTCAACCTTAAACTAAAACAAAATAAATTATAAGAGACAATCAGCAATACTTTGGTTTCATTTATTATTTACACATTAAATTACGTTTATTCTTATCTAATCAGATCGCATCTCTTCCAGCCACTGACACACAAACTCATAAGTGCTAAAATGCAACGCCGTCGTAAAAACAGCCTTCAGCAAACTCGGTGTTAGCCCTTTAAACAGTCCGGGAATCCCCTCGAATCTCACAATCTTCACAAACGAATCCACCATACCATCGTAATAATAAGTCCTGCCAAACTCAGTCCTGTATTGCTGCACACCCTGTATCTGAAGCCTCTTCCGTACGAGATCAAATGGATAGATAACAGCTTTTGCACAAAGACCTGACAGACTACCTGCTATTAAACTACTCCCTGCCGAATACTTTTCTGGTCTGAGTTCGAATAAATACTTGTAGGCACCATCGAAAAGTTTGTAGAACATAAATTGGGCGCCTGCATGTGGGGCCACTTGAATTATGGTTGGGGTTAATCCACGGAAGTATGTTAGGAAGCCTTCGTGTTTGTAGATGTGAGAAAACGCGTGAAAAATTCCCCTGTAGATTTTATTGTTCTCGTTTTGACCCACAAGTCTGGTTCTTACCACGTCAAAGGGGAATGATGTCACCGTAGCTACGCTCCCTATAAAATTTTTTTACTGGAGAATAGGGTGTTTTAAAAGAAAAAGGATTTATTTTGATTCAAGTACAAGGTTGGTATATGTGTCTGGGGGTAAAATATAGATAAAATTATAGGCGCGTAAAAAGTCCGAAATATGACCAATGTTTAACTTATTTATTTATAGCAAAACCCTCAAATTCATTACTTGAAAACAACTTTCGGCCCTTCCAACACATCTCTGGAACGGATTAGCAAAAATCCCATGCTAAAATATGAGCTACTTTTTTTCCAAATTGAAATAATAAAGATCCCTGTTTTTATGGATTATATTAGGGAGTAGACTTCAACCTTAATGTAAGAGACAAAAACTGAAGAACATTTTACCTGCAAGTCCACCTCCAGCAAAATTAACGACTGGTTTATAACGACTGTCTGTTAATATTGGTTCCACAGCCTCCACAAATACCTCGTAGCACCAAAACTGCACACTCCCATAAACAACGGAGAGCAATTGAGCAGGGACATGACCCTTCCAGAAAGCCTTTGCTCCCTCCTCGTGTAATATTAAAGATGTAGCTTGCAAAATAGACGTATACTTGGAAGAACTCCCCACAGATATCGGTTCAGCTTGCAATTGCAATCTAATTTTTAACACATCCAAAGGCTGACACAAACATCTAGTAATCGCACCTGATGTTGCTCCAGCAATCACAAAATCCAGATGTGTTAATTTTCCACTCTGTGGTCGTTCTCCCAACATTTTAACTTACGTTGAGCATGGTTTTGATCTAGAATATAAAGGGATTACACAATATTGGGTTGATAGTTATGTAAAAAAAAATGTTAGAACTTACCTTGGAGGTTAACACCGTTTTTAGGAAGTGCTTAACACTCCTTTTTCTTCGTAAATAATACATGATTAAAACGATAAGAAATCTATAATAGACCCTCAAGAGTTAAAATGTACTAGGATTATGCATGGCCGTAACTGACATTCAAACGTCAGTGAGCTGTCATTGGATTGAGGTTGGGACGCAAATATACAACGGTGTGGAATAAATAGAACGGAATAAATAAAAATCTATAACACAAGTCTTAAATCAAGTATTCAAGTCATAAGAAATACCATCCTGTAATAAATATTTTTAATTAATACATAACAGGAACAATAAATTAAAAATTCCCGCGCCATGTTAATTCAAATTTGGGTGCGATGTCGCTTCGATCGTTCGTGTTGCCGAGAGCCGAGATCAAAACCACAGCCGCAAACACCTTACATAACCTATAAACCTGAGTAATCTAACCTTAAAATTATGTTTTAGTTAGCACAATCACATCAAAATGGTTTGTGAGGATACATTAAGAATTAAACATCTCCCAAGCGAGCTCTCTGATGCGGAGAAAGAAGACTTGCTACGCCATTTCGGCGCTCAAAAAGTCAAAATCATCACATCAAGTGCAAAGCAGAAGTCTGTTGCTTTCGCACAGTTCGAGTCCAAAGAGATAGCGAAGTCCGTCTTGATTCGACTGCACCAAATTAAGATCCTAAACTCGAGATTATGCGTGGAGTTTGCCGAGAACGACATAGGTCCTTCACGACCACGATTAAAAACCATCGAGAACGTAAAAAACGACAAAACAAACTTCAAGCACTTCATCAATAACCTAACCGCGTTCAACAGTTCTGTTTCATTCAACCAACCTCCGCCGAATCATCTAAGGTACGTTTACCCAAAACCAAATCGCGCCACGATAAATAATATAGCTCATGCCTTGGCATCAGTACCAAAATTTTACACACAAGTCTTGCATTTGATGAACCGAATGAATTTACCACCACCATTTTCTGACATCCCCGATCCACCCCAAGTTGTGTTGAGACAACAGAGTGTACCCCAAAGTGTGCCCCCGCCAAAAGTGTCGCCTCAACCGAAAGAATCCACTTCGGAATCGGAATTAGAGAGCGATGAAGAAGGGAATATTCCGAAGGATATTATTCCGGAAAAACGAACTTTACCACATAAAAAGAAAGTGAAAAGACCGAAATTTATTAAACCTAACCCGATGGCCCCCGCATCACAGAAAACCGGCGAAAAAGTTGAGGATGTTTTTGAAAAAACTGAGATTCAAACACGAAAAATTGAGTTAAAAGTTTCAACAACTAATTTAGACGATGCCCTGAAACCGGCAGAAGTGTCTGAAGTGATGGAGGTTGAAGATGAAGTCAAGAATGATGAACAAAAGGAAGAAAATGATGTTATAACGGAGGAAGAACTGAAGACGAATCAAATTCCATTGAAGGATTTGAGTGTTTTGCCTGTTTTTAAAGATTATCATCCTGGAGCTCCGACAAATCGTTTGTATATTAAGAATATTGCTAAAACTGTTGAAGTTAAAGATTTGGAGTATGTTTATAAGCGTTATATGGGTGCTGAAAATGGGGAGGGTGTGAAGGAGTTTGATGTACGTCTGATGCAGGAAGGGAGGATGAAAGGACAATGTTTTGTTACGCTACCGAGTCTGGTGCTAGCGCAGCAAGCTGTGAAAGAGACGAATGGTTTTATTTTGAAGGATAAACCTTTGGTGGTTGTTTTTGCAAAATCTGTTGCTCCAAAGAAATAATGTTCTGGTTTATATCACATGATTCATTGTTTAAAAATTACTTATTAGTACATTTTGTATGTAACAAATTATTTATTGTACAAACAAATAAATTATTAAATTCATTTTGATGTCTTATTTCTTTTAAAAATATTCGGAGTTAACTGTTATAAATCCTTTGATTTTAAATAGAACTCAAATGAACATGCAATATGTGCAATATAATTGATCGAGAATAAGCATTTCTGTATACACAATTTAAGGTGCTAGATTAATAAGTAATGATTATTTTCAAGAATCTTCGGAAATTCTCACTAGTTGAAAAATATGTACAACATTCTTGATATATATATATATATATACAGATGTTTCAAACTAAGAAGAGCACAGTTGTATATGCAACCAAATATACACAGGCAATTTATACACCATACACTGGGTATGATTGGTTGTATATATAACTGTGCTCTTCTTAGTTTTAAACTACTCTACTATCAAGGGGTATGTAAATTTGGCTTATGATCTAAGCCAAATTTATTCTTCAAACTAGCTGCTATTTTATTGCATTTGGGGTTGGCTAATTATTCTTTTTATAGTTATAAAAACAAAACTGAGACATGTTTATTATTCAGACTAGCTGCTGCTGTATTATTGCATCTACTTTTTGCGAATTAAATTCTTTATACTTATAAAATACAATTCATTCCGTTCCATGTTATTGCATATGTAATTGGTTGTGGGAAATTAAATTCTTTCTAGTACTAAAATACACCATTCCTAACCCAAGACAAGTTTATTACAGTTAAAACTGATGTGGTAAAATCACATTTTTGATGATTGTAACAAGATTTCTTTTTACAAATTGACAAAAACTAAAACTGCAATACTTCCATAGTATTGCTACTACATGCTACCGTATTTTTAATGAATTTATAGGTTGATCGCTTTATGACTTGATAACAAAGGTTGGTACATAAACAAATACCTATGCAACGTGACAGAAACTCGTTGAAAATGACATTTAGAAGCTTTATTATGGCCCACAAGTAGACAAAGTATCGGTATATAATTAAGAGGCGATTCTAATACATAATTTCGTAAACCGCATTTCCAAAATAATTTCCACATAGAGATCGCGCAAAGTGGTAATTTTCGTTACGGTGGAATGGCATAATTGGGTATATCCAGCAATTGAAAAGGCCGCGCGTGCGCAGACCGCGAGTACCGATATAAACATATGTATATGGTGTACGTCACGGCCGCGTCACCAAAATTTGTCGGGTTCGCGCTGCGAGGTGTTATTCGTGGCATTTTAACATTAACGGAATCAGCGTCATGGAGTTGGTAAATAATCTGATGAACAACCAAATCTTCCTCTGCATACCAGTGGCACTAGTCCTGGTTATTGCCGTCCTAGTTTTCACGTTCGGTTTCAAACCAACCGAGCAACCACCTTTCGAGAAAATCGCAGCTATCAGCACCGACGACCGAAAATCATCCAACAAAAAGAAGAAAATCAAAGAGAAGGTACACTAATCCTAATTTTAACCATCAAACACCATTATTACATTCAAAAAACAACCATTATCATTACCTAGACCTCATTGTCTTCAAAACCATATGTTCCACTTAGAACAAAGGTTCTAAAAATCGTTTTTTTTTTTGCTTAATTTCGCAGAAACCTACTTTAAACGGTCATGCCGTGAACGTCCCAGAAACCAAATCAGAAAAATCCCCTACAAAAGAAGCCAAGAAAACCACCGAAGCACAGAAGAAAGCCGAAGCCCCAAAACCCAAGAAAACCGACGTCCCGAAGACCAAAAAGGTAGAAATCGAAAAGAAAACCATCAAACCGAAAACCAACGAGAAACCGGTCGATTTTGACGATGGTGGTTGGGAAACAGTCCCAACTAAAGGCGATAAGAAGAAAAAGCAAGACAGCCCAGCCAAGAAGGATAAGAAGCCGAAGAAAATCGAAAAATCCGTAGAAATTGAGAAGTTGGTTAAGGATGTGATCAACAAGGAATTACAGGAAAAGGAGAAGTCGAATGAAAAGGCCAGTGAAGTCCCAGTTGTTTCGGAGGTTGTTCCAGAAGTAGTGCCGGAAGTTGAGATTGTTCCTGTTGAACCAAAGAAGGAGAAGAAGCAAGAAAAGAAGGCCAAGAAGGAAGAACCTAAAGTTGAGAAGAAGGAGGAAACACCAGCTCCAAAGAAGGTTGCTCCTGCTGAAGCCCCCGTGGAGAAGAAGGAAGAGCCTTCTGCACCTGCGGTGGTCGAAAAGTCCGGTGGTACTGTTGCCTTCGATGAACTAGGAGGTGAGATGATTTTTTGATATTTTAAAATAATAATTCTTCTATTTTGTTACTATGCTGATTGTTAGATGTAGTTTTTAAGGATTTTAAGTAGGTATATTAATTGAAAACTAAATGCTTACAATGTGCAGAAATAAGGAATATTTATTCACAATAAAAGTAAATAATAAGTTTAATTTCATTATGAAAAACAAAACTTGAAAATAAAAAGGACATTCAACAACAAAACAACATACTTCAACAAAAATAAACACAATCTCTATATATTTTTACTATTCTGCAGAAACTTTATGAACATAAGCAATACTGTCTTGCATTTTTACTACATTGCTCTAAATTAAAGTTATCCTTCTATTGGAGTATATATCTTTATAAATTAAAAGGCATCTCTCAACGTCAACTTTAACTAATAGGTACAACATGGCATGTCAATATCAATATCCTTCTGCAAAAAATTGCCCCTGAAGACTCAATTTTGCATTTCCTTCTATAACCAATGCTCTTTGATAAAACCATTTTTCTTTTGACCCATTGACCAGCAATATGAACTATATTGCTTGTTTTTGTAAACAGTTAACTCACTAACAGGCACCAACCTAATACTACCCCTAAAAGTTGATACAACTCCTAGAATTTGAAAAAAAGAATTAAAAAATGCGAATTTTCTCGAAAAAAAGCACAAAAAGTTGCAAGAAAAAGCTTTTATCTTGCCCTAATTTGTTGAGATTCTTATGGAATTTAAACTGCTTACAATAAAACTGTCCAAGCAAAATGCTTACAATCCATATTGATAAATTTCATAGGATCTCGGTACTAGAGATAATGAATCTCTAGTACTTGGATCCTTTGTTTCAAACAGGATGTATGTATGTATGTACATACAATATCAATTATATGAAACTTAATGAACAAACTGACTTCATATAATTGTATAAATTGCTTGTTTTTCTGGATGTTTTCTCCCGGGAGAAATGTATATCAATTTACTAATGAAATGCTTCTTTAAATCTTTGTTTTAAGATAATTAATTCTTGCTAAATGTCTTAGTGTTTACATTTTAGTTTAGAAAAGCATGTTGATTTAATGAATTAAATTTTATATACTACAAATTTTGTTTGTCTATACTTTCTTATTAAATTAAGATCTGAATTAAGCCCAGAAAATAGCGTTTCAATACAATTTCAATGTGTTTTTGTTAGTTTCTTTTTATATTTATATTACACCTGTATTTTATATTTATATAACAAAAGTGGTATTAAACATTGGCAAGCAGTATTACAAAAACCACGACTTGTATTATATTACTATCAATGAAAAACTTGCATCAAATTATAATGAAAAACATTTCATATCTTGTTTTATGGGTTCTAAATGATTTTCACTGATGTTTTTGACATGCTGTTTGTGTTATCTTTAACTTTGATTAATGATATACCATTTTTTACATCTTGTAATCAGTACTAGTATTGTATTACCTCATGTTTTGCTGATACTTTATACAGGTAATGAAGGTTGGAGTTTGTTGTTTTGGTATTAAAATATGCAGACAGAAATATGGAGATCTCACAGCGACAATACAAATTGGTCTCTGAAATACCAAAGACCACTTTTGCTGTTGTTATAATTTGGTGATTTGAGAAACTATTTTACACTTTATCTTATTGAGAATGACAGTAATTCTAATTGAGCATGCAATATTAGTAGATGAACGTTTTGGTAGTTTTAATGAATTTTGTGTATTTTGTGTGAATATTTCAGTTTATTCTGTTTATTTCAGTTTTACTCTGTGAAGTCCTATTGATCCACTGTCTTAAAATAAACAATTATGTGAAGAATTCCCTCTACAATAAACCTATCAAATTTCAGTTTCTTTTGCAATCGAATAATGTAACATCGATAATAATATATAATAACAGAAAACTGGACTAAATTATCCACGTTTTCAAAATTAATACAAAAATTTACTTAGTTCTTAGTTATTTATATGTACACACATGTTTGAACTGCATAATCAGATCTATTTTAAGCCCACATTATTTTTGTGATGTTATCATCAAAGCCCAGATAATCATGAATCACAAATTATGCATACCTCATCAATTCTGTGCGAATATTATTCCTTTCTTGTTATTAGGATTAGGATTTAATTCCATATCATTTCAAACAACATTGTATACAATTTATTTCGATAAGAAGTGATTATATATCAAAGAAAATAACAATTTTGTTGCAAAATTAGTTTTGTAGGATATATTTTACAAAAGAAAGCAATTTTACATATAAATTCTAGACTTAATAATTAAAATTTCTGATGGATTTTTTTTTTGTTTAGATGTTTGGACAGAGGCAAAGGTGCCGAAGAAGACTAAAAAGAAATCTCGCAGGGACAACTAGAAGACGATGGGGGCGTGAAGAAACATGACGTCCTTCCAGACTGCGCCGTCAGGTATGTGAATGCAATCATCATACGGTCACGAGACTCGATCTCACTAAATAAAGTATAACAAAAAAAAGACTTAAAACAAACAGTAGCTTAAAAAAAAAAAAACTAACTGTGGCATTACGCGACGAGAGGCTTGCCTTACCGCAGCAACCGGTGTATTTTGTCTTCGTTGCGACGGTACGTCAGGCCTCCTACGTTAAAATTGTGGTGTTATCTGTCCGAAGATGGAACGGTTCTCTGTGTGCATTCCAACTACATAATATTATATAATTCTGTGTGTAAAGAAATTCTGATAATGTGGGAAATGAGCTATAATAACGTTTTGTGCCAATATCACGGTTGTGATTTAGTAATAGATTGGTGAAAGCGAACGTTACTAAATGACGACCGATTGCAAATTTAATTTTCTACTGATAAAACTATTCAATGAAATCAAATGGCCTTATGTCTTTACGGTGTGTGGTGTGTGTTTTGTTTTGCGTGCGGTTTAAGGAATTTGTAATATTTTTTATCGGTGTCGTCCTGTTCTGTCCCGCGCTAGCGAGCGGTCTAGATTTAATTGATTACAAGTCTTCCATTTGCTGATTTATTTATAATTTTTTACGGTTTGCTGAATCGCCTATTGATTAAAAGTTTGGTCACTTTTCATAATGGTATGGTATGTTTTACTGCCTTAATGACAAAAAAATTGGGCAACAAAATCTACTTTTCTGATACATGTTTAATCAGGGCCTTATAGCGGTCACCCTAAAGTAACCAAAACAACAACAAAACTGGTCAGCGCTAACCTCCATAACTTGCGAAATGACATAAAACAAAGAGGCACTTAACATTTAATTGTTAAATTTCAGTGTGGCCAACCTACAATGTTTTCTATGGCACATTAGCAGGAAAACATGTTATCTGTTGACATCTGTCAAAAATGACATCTTTCAAAAATGACATCTGTCAAAAATTACATTTGTTAAAAATGACATCTGTCAAAAGTGACATCTGTCAGAAATGACATCTGTCAGAAATGGCACCTGTCAGAAATGACATCTGTCAAAAATGACATCTTTCAAAAATGACATCTGTCAAAAATTACATCTTTCAAAAATGACATCTGTCAAAAATTACATTTGTTAAAAATGACATCTGTCAAAAGTGACATCTGTCAAAAGTGATATCTGTCAGAAATTACATCTGTCAGAAATGACACCTGTGAAAAATAACACCTGTCAAAAATGACATCTGTCAAAAATGACATCTGTCAAAAATGACATCTGTCAAAAATGACATCTTTCAAAAATGACATCTTTCAAAAATGACATCTGTCAAAAATTACATTTGTTAAAAATGACATCTGTCAGAAATGACACCTGTGAAAAATAACACCTGTCAAAAATGACATCTGTCAAAAATGACATCTGTCAAAAATAACACGTCAAAATTACACATGTCAAAAATGACACCTGACAAAAATGACACCTGTCAAAAATGACACCTGCAAAAGAGGCACTTGTCAAAAATGACACCTGTCAAAATTTAACAAATCATTGAAAACTCGCAAGTTCTATAAGCAATTCGGCTCAACGAGCAAAAGAGTCTCCGCTCTGGTGGTATAAATTTGAATTAAAAAACAGTCTGGATAAATAGCGCCATCTACATTCGCTTGTTCGGGCGAATGGGAAGCTTGTTGCCATGGAAACTCAACTAACAAGTTCTCAAAAACCCACAGCGATGGCAATAATATTTGACATTTCTTTATCTGACATTTGACAGCTGTCAAAATTATAAAACGGTACTTTTGGTTTTTGAGGTTACGTCAATAGTAAACTATTCATAGGATCTACGTTCAAAAACAAAATGCAAAATGGTAAATTTTATTGTTTCCTGTCAGAAATTTCCAATAAATGTCCAAACTGTTTTAAACAATAGGCGATTATTTAATTTATGTTTTTCTGTTCATCCTGCTATTTAATCTCCGATTAGGTTATCCAATTTTTCTCTCGTGCTTTCAAAAAGTTTATACTCAACCATGAGATAGATAGTGATACGCTGAATTAGCTAAATTTTTCGTTTCTGTGTGTAATTGATTACGTTTCGCTTATCAATAATATTAGTTCAATTTGGTGGAAGTAATAATAATTTTTGTTTAATGTACTACTATTGCCTCTGTAGAAACTTCGAGCAGCTCTAACGTTGAGGATTTATATAAAAAAAACTTAAAATAGTCTTCATTGATTTATTTGGTTGTTTTTCTTAGTTTGATGTATGCCAAGAAAAATTTCTCTATACAATATGTCTGACTTTACGAGTGTGTGTGTGTTTGTATTAATAAAAATCTTATTCAGATTTTCTTTGTTATTGGTTCAGATTTTATTTACAATAGTTTAGATTGTTTTAGCAGTGTTTTTTATCACCTTATTTAATTTGTATATAAGTTTGTTTGTTTGTTTATTTTTTTTTTAATATAGTTTTTAGATATATTTATTTCAACATTTTATTTTGACTCACCACAATTGTCTGGATGTTGATGTAAATATTAACACAATATGATGTTTAGGTAATAAGAACTATTTTCATTGTGAAACCTAATTAGTATGTAAGTTTGTGTCGCTTAGGCCGTAAGTTTTTTGAAAGAAAATGCGTGTTTGTGTCCGATGTTAACTATAAAAAAAACCCACTTAGGTATATTTTTCAATGTGCATTATTTTTTTTTAAAACTTAATTTCGATCAGTAATAACTAGTTAAAAATACCCATTCAACTTAGGACATATGTAAATAAGAAATGTACATGATTTTTATGTGAGGTCTGTGGATTGTTATCATTTGGGGACCATATGAATATATATTTTGAAATTGATATCTCTACTGTATTACTTAACCTATTCTCATATCCCGTCCCGATACATCGTTTAAAAATAGGAACACAGCCTATCTATTTTAGAAAAGGTAAGTGTGTAATAAATCGTCCATCTGGCATTACATAGTTGTTTTATTGTCACAACTAGAAATGGTAGGGAATGTAATACAAATTGCAAAGATTAGAGTTACAAATTTTATAGGTTACAGTTGAAATTTTAAAGTTTACAGTTACAAATTTCAAAAGTTAAAAAACTTTATTTTTTGTGTGTTTCTTTCTTGGGCGATTTCTTCGGAGACTTGCTGGCGCTACGCCTCTTTGGCCTGCTTCTTGAGCGTCCTTTACGTTTCACCTTCTTCTTTTTCTTTGTATCTGATGTAGTCACCAATTGTTTTTGAATTGAACTTGTAGCTTCCGGTTGCCGTGCAAACAAGTCGTAACCAAACTGCATGCATAGTTTTCCTAGGGATAATGTATTACAATAATCTAGTTATGAGAACAATAAAATACTATTGTTGGCACGCAAATACAAACCTGTGCAATATTCCTCGCCACATTCCACACAAGAAATAATCCGTTGCTCCAACACTCCAGCCTTATTCTTCGACTTCCGCACCTGAGGATCAATGGCGAATATCCTCTTATCTTTGATGGCAGTCCTATGTTCTGCTTTTCCCAGTTCTATAATCCTAAAAAAAAAACAAGAATCTTGCGAAAAAAGGCACCCAACAACGGAATGCAACATTCCTAGCACGTAATTCCTCATTACTGGGTGGAAACCGCGTTGATACCGCGTTTTGCAGTCTATCGCATGATTGCCTCTTGCAACAAAGCGGTTTCCAGTCGGAAACGAAAAAATTATGTGCTCCAAACCGCTGTCTTACTTCGAGAAATACTCTTCGTCCAGTTTGCTCTTTGGCTTAAGCGTGGTGAGCATATGCCAGTCAATAGGCACCGAGATCAAATCCTTCAGCTTCAATTCCTGCATCTCTGTAGGTACGGGATCCATGAAGAGGTAAGTCTGCTTCATGGCCTTGTAGTCCTTCTTGCCAGTCTTAAATTTGAAGTCCTTCTCTCGAATTTTTATATCTTCAGTTCGTAGCTTCTCAGGTTTGATCTTAAAATCGGGTACTTTCTCGAAGACCTTCTTGAATTCCTCCTGCGTGTTGATGACGGTCTTGGATAGGTCCAAGATCGGAGTGGTGTCCTTCTTCTTCGACAGAAAGTCGTCTAATTTCGCCATTTTACGATCTAGATCCAATAAAGAAATAATCTATTAAACTACGACTATTTTTTTTTATTATAAAAATACGAAATCTAATTATCCCATGCGTCTGCTTTGGAGAAATCGTTTTGGATCGAGTTGCTCTTATCGTAGATCTCGCTACAACTATCCATGCTATTATTGTTGATCATATCAGGTAGTAATTGCGATTTGAACGCCTCTTTATATTCAGCGCACTCCCTCGGTGAATTATGCTCGATTTTCAGTATATCCACAACTTTGAAGTGGTCGTTATACTTCTCCGTGATATCCCGACATCTGCAACAGCAATGACGGCAAGATTTATCCTTGTAGTATATCTGATCCTTATCGGATTCCAACGGAACGATTTCGGTTTGGTAAACCCTTATGTTTTGCCCGAAGAGCTGGTCACTCTTCCTCCATAACGCTCTACCTCGTCGTTTATCAGATTGGTAGACCTTTCGATAAGTCCTGGGACTCCCCGTTGGGCTATCATCACTCGAATGCGACTTCTCATCATACTTCTTCCCTTGCCTTTGCTTCTGTCGGAGCTTCTTCTTCTGGTACACCAAATCCTTCTCGCTCTGCTTCATATACCTCGTCGGTGGTCGGTTCACTCCCCATTTCGGCCTTTCCTCCATACTTTCCCTCGCGCGTTCTTCCTGCCTCATCCTACGATCTTTCCTTTGATTTTCATAGCTCAAATCCATGTTGGACATTTTTTCCCTGAGATATTTCTCCCTGAGGAAATTATTCTCCCTGAGGATATTATTCTCCCTGAGCTCTTGGGTTTTGTTCAATTCTGACAGTTCGGTCTGCGTGCTGCTATCGCAGAATCTTTTGTTTCTGTATTGCGTTGGCGTCAGAAGTCTATTTTCCGTTCTGGCAGTGTTACTGCTTCGGTCTGATATTGCTATTGGAACAGCTATCGGTAAGGTGGTCCCAGAGGCTGGACCACTGGTTGGCATGAACACTGCGAACTGCATGTTTTGGAAAGTCTCGAAAGGCGTTTGAAGGACCAAGGCCAAGTTTTCTTGATTGTTCTGCGCGAGTTGCAAAGGCGGGATTGAAACTTTATTGTTATTGTTGTTTTTTATCGTTTCAGTGATGATGTTATCTTCTGTTGGTCCAGGTTGGGTTTCATTTTTGTTTTTCAAGAATGTTTTCTGCTCGGGATTGTTTGTGACGATCAAGTTGTCGTTATTATTATTATTGCTAACGATTTCAGTCTCAGTTAGATTCATTGTTGCTTCGATCATTTGGTTGGGTTGGGTATTTTGGTTGGGTTGAGTACATTTTTGGTTGGTTTGGACACAGTTTTGGTTGGTTTCGTTGACGTTATTCTCTTTATTATTCATACTGATAAACCTTCTCGGTGATTTTTGATTATCCTTTTCGATGACATTCTCGTTGATATTTACATTCTTCAGCTTCAGCATCTTCAACTTCTGCTTCTCCTGTAAAGCTTGCTTCTCCGCTATCTCTATCGCTTCCTGCAGAGCCTCTTTTCGCTTCTTCTCTCGTTCCAGCTTCTCCCGAAGCAATTTATCCTCCGTTTCTTTCCTGATCCTCTCAATCTCCTTCTCCTTTTTAATCCTCTGTTCTTCCTCGTATTCCTCTCTTTGTTTCCGTTCCCTCTCCTCCCGTTTCTTCCTCTCTCGCTCTTCGAGCTGCTGTCTGATGGCTTCTTGGTGTGCCAGGGCTAGTTGTCTTCGCCGTTCGCGTTCCGCCAGCTCTACAGGATCGATCTGGACGTTTTGACCTCGCAGGTAACACCTAAAAATAATTTCGAGAGTATAAATTTCCGAGAAGGAATTTCCGTGCGGTTTTTGATCGGTTTTTGTACCGGTAAGCGAACATCGATAATTGGATTGATAAAATATGACGTTCGTGTATTGTGTTCATGTTTCATGGTACGAGCAATGCTTTCAAGGATGATCGATTTTATCAAACTTACTTAGAAATATTTTTGAGACTTCTAATCACATTATTCGTTAAACAAAAATCAGAAAAGGTCATCTTACCGATTCTGTGAAGTCGTCGAGCTAGTTTCCGGTCTGTCCAGATAATCTTGTTCAGGGGATTCCGCAGGGGACGTGTTTGACACCACCAACTCCGTATTTCCTTCCAGACCCCTTTTCACCCAACCCGGCGTATCTCCCGTCTTATTCCCGCTGTCAGTCTCTTTGGGTTCCCAAAATTTTGCCACGTGGACACCCCTATCGCCCCATTTCAGCCGATCCTCTCTAGCGCTGGAGGATGACTCATAACCTCCAACGGTGGTCTCCCACGTGTTCAAGGTGTATTTTTCCGGGCTGTTATTCACGTTATCGCTACCGTATCCTGAGGTTTCTCCACCCATCTCCTCGAGTTTCTCGCTGGAAGCGTACGCCGAATTTTGGCCGTTTTGGGTTTTGTATAGCGGCGGTAGACTTTGCCTCCTCGGCACAGAGTTTCTACGTAGAATGTCTGCGGAAGTTTGTAGGTTTGTAGCATTTCTTAGTCTGAAAGAAAGGATATTAAAGACTTGTCCCAAATTTTACTAAATGTGTCTTTGCTAACTGGATAAATGTATGGTCAAAAAAAGTACCTGGCTAAGTCTCTACCCCATGGGGCGTTTAGTTCTGCAAGTTCTTCTGAAATAAGACAAAAATCAATTGCGTTATGTTGTAAATATTTATTGGTTCATTACCTCGTTCCTTTGCCCATTGGAGTTTCTTCCGTTCCACCAAGGATAAGCGCTTTTCAGTATACATTTATTCGTCATGAGTTTTGTATGATTGGTTTTGACGTTTTTCTTAATTCACTATTAACGCAATAGTACAAAAACTAAAATATAATTTAATTGTGTTATTTCTGGTCTGAAATGATGATAAAATCGCGAATATGATTGTTTAATCTATCATGTGCAGCCTTCAAATTTAATGTACATTTGTTGTTTTTTCATGTACAGTCTGTGAAATCTGATATTTAGCATGTCGGTAGAACGATACATTAATGCGATGTATGTATGTATTGATATATTGAACAAGAGACCTAATTAATAAAGGATGTTAAACCAATTCTTTTATACTATCACAAATAGTGAATTTGTCATCACATATCAAGAACGCAGGCTTTTGATTTGCAAGTTATATTTATTTCAATTTTTGCTTTTTGTTTCCTCATCCCAAGAAAAAACGTCCACTGGTGGATTTTGATGATTTTTTTCAGGAAGTTATAGACAAATTCTTCAAAATTTATCCTAGGTAATTCAGAAATTGTCAAAAAACTGAACACTTTATTCACTTCAATGCAAAATATTAGAAATCCAATCAAAATAACGTCATATTTTACCTAATGTTTCATTTTAGACTTGATTTCTAGTTTTCCTGGCCTCATATGGCAACAAAAATCATTACAAATTACCCAAAAAAAGACTAATTATTTTATTAGTGACAGCTTACTTAGTATTGAAAACTGTAAGAAGTACTCTTTTTAATCTTTATATATTATTCCAATTTAGTGGCCACTTAATACAACAAAATACAATTACAATACAATTATTATGCTCTATGGTTCAGTTCAGTGAACTCGTACATCAATATTGTCTATTCCTGGTCAGCATAGTAAACAACAATATGTTAATATTTACTAATCCAATATTGCAATAGATGACGTGTTCGTAATTATTGTGTGCTCTTAGTCATCAAAGACTACTTTAAAATATTTAAACATAAGCTGATCAATGTTTTAAGTAATAATTAATTCCATAAATAAATGGAACTCCAAAGTATGTTTGTGCGAATTACCTGTTCAAACCAATATCTTTAAAGATTGACCGATATCGTCGCCTTCCGCACGTCACAGCAATACCCCTTCGGCATTCCAGCACATCCTTCAGCTACCTTATTAGCGAACGAAACCAACTGGTGGACTGACGAGAGCCGCATGCAGCAGAAACGAGTAATCTTGTATTTGATCAATTGTGTTGTGTATCGTAGCAACGGGTATTCAAACACCTTCAGGTGAATGTCCGCTGGCCACGACCGTCCGTCAGGCATGGGGGTTGATAATTTGCCATTTCGTAATCGGCGCGTTCCTGAAAATTGCGTTAAGTGATGAGATGTAACACTTTCTCCTGGAGGCTTGCGTTGAAGCTGAGTGTTAATGCTGGGTGCTGGCAGTTGGCATGGCCTGGATCTGTGTTCTGAATCGACATGCAAATCGAGCGAAGAGATCAATTTGCGAAATGCTTTTAACGCACTCTCGATACATATATTAATAGTGATGGAATCACCCGGCTGGCCGCTCTGTTTATATGCTTGCTGATGGTGGTAATGATTTAAAAAGGAATAATAAAATTGTTGATACAAACTACACTCAGTAACGAATGTCGTATGAATATTCCTGTGGTTATTTGCATACGTTACTGTGTGAATGTTAAATAAATGGTAGAAGTATTTTTAGGTGACTTAGTTTGTTTGAAGTATATTGCGATTGTAGTGGTCATGATAGACCTGCTGGAAAAATAGCAGATTTCTGGAAGGTAAAAACGAGACAACAAAAAATTAAAACGATGTAAAAAAAATGTGAAAAAATTAAAAAAAAACTCTACTTATTGTACTTATGTACAATGTAGGTACTTATGTTTATACCAACAATGAAATAAACAAAACGTCAATGAAACAATTTATTAAAGATAAGAAAAAACTCAGTTGTCCTCAAGTGTACAGACACTTGACACAATGTTTACTTTTGTTGTTGCGACTCTACACTTCTTCCGCCTAATATGATTTTTTCTTGCATCACACTCCTTTACACTTTTTATCAGCACCAGTCCTTTTTTCTTATGATATCGTTCTCGCCCTTTTCTCCGGTTTTACTCTAAATCAGCTACAGACATTTTTTCCGTGATATCCCGACATCTGCAACAGCAATGACGGCAAGATTTATCCTTGTAGTATATCTGATCCTTGTCGGATTCCAACGGAACGATTTCGGTTTGGTAAACCCTTATGTTTTGCCCGAAGAGCTGGTCACTCTTCCTCCATAACGCTCTACCTCGTCGTTTATCAGATTGGTAGACCTTTCGATAAGTCCTGGGACTCCCCGTTGGGCTATCATCACTCGAATGCGACTTCTCATCATACTTCTTCCCTTGCCTTTGCTTCTGTCGGAGCTTCTTCTTCTGATACACCAAATCTTTCTCGCTCTGCTTCATATACCTCGTCGGTGGTCGATTCACTCCCCATTTCGGCCTTTCCTCCATACTTTCCCTCGCGCGTTCTTCCTGCCTCATCCTACGATCTTTCCTTTGATTTTCATAGCTCAAATCCATGTTGGACATTTTTTCCCTGAGATATTTTTCCCTGAGGAAATTATTCTCCCTGAGGATATTATTCTCCCTGAGCTCTTGGGTTTTGTTCAATTCTGACAATTCGGTCTGCGTGCTGTTATCGCAGAATCTTTTGTTTCTGTATTGCGTTGGCGTCAGAAGTCTATTTTCCGTTCTGGCAGTGTTACTGCTTCGGTCTGATATAGGTATTGGAACAGCTATCGGTAAGGTGGTCCCAGAGGCTGGACCACTGGTTGGCATGAACACGGCGAACTGCATGTTTTGGAACGTCTCGAAAGGCGTTTGAAGTCCTTTTTTCTTATGATATCGTTCTCAACTACAGACATTTTTTTCCGAAATTTTCTTTAATCTTGCTATTTTGCAGTTTTTTGTGTGCAGTTTTACCTTTTTTTCACTTTTGTTTCAATTTTAGTTTTAAACTGCTGTAGAAACATTTAAGGGAAAACCATAAAAAAATGATGATTACGTCATTTGGAATGGCAAAGCATTACCGAAATGACAATCTATATAAAAGTGAACGACGCCACCTTCTCATATGATAATATTTGAAAATAAAACTGAGGCTTTATTCAGGCTTATATGGCAAGTTTGATCACTACATTAGTTTTTCTTCATTCAACAAGCGCTGATCACATAGATCATTACCGATATGACGCCTATTAAATATACGGTCTCAAAGTGTAACATTAACTACGTAATTGATGTCCAAATACATACAAATTCAAGAACTTACTAATCAAACATTGGTGTACAGTCGATGATGCTAACTACTGTAGCCTATATTGACGCATCAAAGGTTGTGGTGTATAGGTAACCACATGCCAAGCTTGGCATTACCGAAATGGCACAAAAGTGGTGGACAAAGAATAGCGTCTAATGAAAACAACTATATAATTAATCACGGATATGTATACTCATGTTCTGTTAGTAGGACTGTTCTACTCTAGAAAAATCACAAAATTAAAGTAGCTAATAGCATCAATAGCCAGATTGCCATGTAAATCAAGTCTAACATATTTCGCATATTATAATTTTCGCGTTAAAACGTCTTTTGTGGGACCGTGGACGGTGTGTAAAAAAAAACAAATCGTATCGATCGTTGGTATACCGTGGCTCGACTGAATAAATTAAAGTAAATGACGAGGTACGGGCTTTCCCTTTCATGCCGAAATAGTCGATAAGTTTTATTGTTTAACGGGGAACCAACTAACCTACTTCTGCGTTTTTGCTAGCGTAGCGTGTTGCCATGGACGAGGCAAAATGCAACTGAAATCTGAAAGCTGACGAGTGGGCTGTAAATATTGACCGAGTCGTAACGGCACTATCTGCCTGGATGTTAATGAGATGCTAATTTCTAAACTGAAAATGGTTAAAAGCGATAAATTTTAATGCGAAAGTTGCAATTATATTGTTTTGTAAAACTATAATTTGATACCTATGTTAATTATAGTTCTGTTGGTTAGATTTATATGATTAGAGACTATAAAAACTGTTCTGTTACTTTAACTGTTTGGTTGAGTTTGGTTTGATAATAACATCAGATATTTTGCATACAAGATCGTGCTAATATTTAGAAACTCCATGCCATAAATTTCTTCTACCTGCTGAGATCTGGGGTTTCTATCTCATCATGCAGCATTTTTACTTTCCGACTAGTACCCTCTAGTTTCTTTCCGTCTAGTACCCTAGAAGGAAACTTTTGTAATCGACGGAAAAAAAACATTTCAAGATTGCAGCGGAAATACGCGTTTTGGGGCCCCTGAATCCATTGCAATGATTTCTGGAACATGTATGCATGTAAAATGAAGAGGTATTCTATCGTCCCGTAACGATAGAATAAACCACCCTGTAGACGAACAGTAAAAAGTTACAGAAGAAGACTCATGGGTACTTGAGTTGTCCGATATGGACGTTCATCATCGATCAATTCGATAATGTATTCAGGATTAGTACAGCATAGCAATCAATTAATTAAACAGAATCTGGAACGTCCAAAACCTACAATCTACATCTTCGCCCATTACCCAACAAAAAAAAAACTTTCTAACCTTCCAAATCGATAACTGTAAAAAACCTACAAGCCTGTCACTTCTTCTTCACGCATAAGCGGATTTCATTCACGTACCACGATCGTGCATCACTACCGACACATTATTCCGAAACAGGGATCGAAGATCGTAAATCATCTTTGCCCGCGTTTCTTCTTCCAATCGCATTTTACCCAACCCAACAGACCGCGCGATGTCCGAACCGCATTAGTATTGATTTCACCGACTTCTTCAGTTCTTGAACTTGAACGGACGACGTCGCGGTCATCATGATGAGCACTTTGCGTGTCCTTCTAGTCGCCTTCTTTGCCGTGGCCATCGTGGGCATTTGTCACTGCCGGTACATACTTCCGGAAGTACCGGAAGTGATGTATCCTCCGATTCCGGACGAAGGTATTGTTGGTGACGAACGATGTTGGAAACGTTAGTGTTGGTGTTGTGATGTTTTAGTTGCTGCCGCGATGAATATGACTGACGATGAGGATATGGAGGACCAAGACCCTGAAGTGAGGCCAGGGCTGTTTCAGGGAGATATGGCGATGACGAATGACTTTTATAGTCAGTGGAGGGTCGGTCTGAATTGGGATACTTTCCCGGATAAGCTCTGGAAGAAAGGGATAGTGCCTTATGTCATCAGTCCGCTCTACGGTAAGGAAGAAGGTGTCTAGAACCCTCGGTTGTCTTTTTATTGCTTGTGTTTGTCATGACTTCTTATTTATTTTATTTATTTAATTTTATGTTGGTTGGATTATTTGTAAATGTATTTTAAAGAGTTCACATTAAATTACTACAAAGACGATGGGTGTTTATATTTTTTTCTTTCGTATTTGACATTATATGGTAGCTGCAAAATGACATAATATCTAAAAGACGTTTTATATGTACTATGCACATTTCTTGCCCGAGAAGTTGATGAAATTTCTCGAATAATGTAATTGTTTGGGGTCAGGAACAAAAATGGTCTACAATATTGTAGCTGTTTTCAAATTCGATATTCTTTCCAATGGAATATGACACAATCTCTGAAAGATGTTTTATACATACTATGAAAGTTTGTTGCTCGAGAAATATGGACATAATTTCTGTTTGACACTACACAATTTTATATTCAAGAAAATTGTTCAACTACTCAACTGAAGAAAACTGACTTGTGTAAAACGGCTGAGATTTAGGTATAAACTATTAGCAATATTGGCACTTAGTTAAGTTGTATGTATGTTGGGTTGGGAGGCATTATGACAGGCATGGACTGGGCTTAGGCCCCAGTGGTGAGCCGTTTGTGTCAACCTCCATGCCCACCCGGTGTTATATACCCGTAACGAGCAGCCAACTTATGGATGTAGCCAAAGTTAGCTTACTCGATAGGGGAGCATTACGTACTGTATCCACACTGTTATACAATTTTCTTGAGCAAGAAATTAATAAAGTATATCTGAATAATTTTTGTGCGAGTAGTATAAGTTCTACAGTTATATTGTCCATGGTGTACTGACAAACGACGAAATTGTGTCAAATTGCAATTGAAATGTTGCACGTATTTGTATAAACACGGATAAAGTGCTCTCATGTCTTCCCAGTCGGCAAATGGATCTCCTTTTAAAGATAAAACTTAGAATGGATGTGGCTTCATAAAATTGAATAATGGTTAAAGTATTTAGACACTTGTGTCAACAATTTAATCGGAAAATTAGGTGAGAGCCACCCCGGTTTTTTTTTCTAAACAACTGTAGGTACCTGATCATATAAGTGATAGTAGCATAGATTCTTTATTTGGTATTGTGTTATGACAGGTTTTCACTAAAAATAAACATTTATGGAAGAACATAATGACAAATGATACAATAAAAATGAAAAGATAGCACACGTTTTATGATTCAAAAAACTTTTATTGCATTTTGAAAATAATAAATAAAAATATTATTATACACGTGTTTAGTTTATTAATTAATTTAATTTATCTTTTTTACTTAATTTATGTTTCGAATAAGATTACATTGGACACATGACACGAAAGATTATGTTAATTATTTAATAGGTTATTATACCTATTAATATTCAACATAAATTTCCGTAAATTTCTTGATTAGATAGATATAGCAGTAGCAATATATTATTCAAATTAAATTTGGTATGGAAATGTATGAACTGTTCACATTCTTAATTGGCAGCACGAATTGGGTTCTCAATAAAAGAAACCATTAACTGTTAATAATAGCCAATAGATTATAATCCACTGAGTGACACGTTTCACTTAATAGAGCCACCAATTACAGAACTAGATCTTTATCAGCCACTCTGATTAACATGCAAGATTACTGAGTATGCAGACTTACACAAGAAATAGGCTAGGAAAGTGGCTTTCTTTTCAATATCTTCTAGGCACACCCCAAATGGTAGAAACTACACACAATAACATAAAGTTGCATCTCACATACATTTCTTTGACCTTACAATACCTTTCGTGTATGTTTTTTTTTTAGAGCCGTCGGAATACGTAACCATTTATAAGGCGCTAAGAACTATAAACTACATGTCCTGTGTGAAATTCGTCCCGTGGAATGGAAAGTCGAAGGATTACCTCTTGATTTGGCCCATTCAGTATCCGAAGGGATGTTGGTCGTTCGTCGGCAGATTTGGCGGCGCTCAAATTCTAAGCTTGCAGCCGCCCGACAGTGGCAGTCTAAATTGTTTGGGCACTGAAGGCAGGGCCATCCATGAGCTCATGCATGCACTGGGCATCTTTCATGAACAATCAAGATGGGACAGGGATAAGTTCGTCAAGGTTCACAAGGATAATATCATACCAAGTAAGTAAAAAGTTTTGATCTTGATTAGTTTTTTTTTTCTTTACTGTTTCTGTCTAGGATACAAATCGAACTTCGACAAGCAAAGCTTGGAGAATACCACGTACAGTTTCGAGTACGACTTCAACTCCATAATGCACTACGGACGTTATTACTTCAGTAAAGGTAAAGGAAAACCGACGTTGACGCCGATCATTCCGGACGCGTCAAAGATCGGCCAAAGACGGTCAATGTCCACTGGGGATTGCTTGAAATTGAATGATCTGTACGGTTGCTTGGATAGTCCAAGAAGGAGGAGGAAATACTACAATATCTGCCAATTTATGGGACTGTGATTTGTGTGTGTGTAATAATAGTTGTTTTTGTGTTTGTTTATTTTTATTTATTGCGTATAATAGGTTTTATTTTGTATATTGTTTATTGTGGATGTGCGTTCTGCGGTAGATCTTCGACCGGATTTGTCTCCGTCTCAAAAACGTGTGTTGATAGATTGGTCGTAGGAATTGGCCATACATCATCTGAAATTGAAAATTAATATGTACCAAATACATTTTACGTTATGTATAATAACTCATTGTGTGTAATAATAATATAAAACGACAAATTTACAAAATCCTGTTTTTCGAATTTTCCTGATGGACCAATAAAAAACAACAAAATAGCTAACTTTGTCCAGAAGATATCAAAGTTGATCAGAATTGGACTAAAACGATCCAAAATGGCTCAAAGCTGTCCAAAATTGGCCCAACCCAACACAAAATTTTGAAAAAAAAAACCTACCTTAAAGTCTTTTTGTACCGTTCATACTGCAACCGTTAATCATATCCTTCAGGCTAATTATTAAATATCCCTACACAATCCTAAATCTGAAAAAAAAACACACAATAGGGAAAAATTTAATTAAGCCATCAATATTTGTAAAAACGTTTTTAGAAAAATTTGTCAAAAATGTGATAGCTATGCCACTTAAGATACATTGTTGAGGAACATTTTGTTGAAGGTATGTTATTCTGTAAATTAGAAAGCATCACAACCTCCGGAGATATTCTTCATAAGCAAAATAATTACTTCAATGTCTTTAATATTCCAATACAGAACATAACATCTTGTACTGCAGACTGTGCTCCTAACATGATGGACAAGAAAAGCGGCTGTTTAAAGATAAGAATCCAGAAATGCTTCTTGTGCATTGTCTAATATAGCTCCATAGGGAAAACTTGGTAACCAAAAATGTTTGTCCAGTTCTCAATGAAGATTAAATTCGGTTATAAAATATGTCAATTGTATCAAAGCTAATGCCGAATGTGACATTTCAAGTTAATTTGTGAACAAAATAATTCATACTTTTTACAACTAAATTTAATACTTCATTGAACAAATATTTTTGGCTACCAAGTTTTCCCTGTGGATTACACAATTCACAAGAAGCATTTCTGGATTTTCATCTTTAAACAGCCACTTTTCTTGCCCATCATGTTAGAAGCACGATTGGCAGCACAACATGTTATGTTCTGTATTGGAATATTATCGACATAATTAATAACATAGTTTTTTAGCTTAGAAAAAATATCTCTGGAGGTCGTGGTGCTTTCTTATGATTTGCAGAATAACATTTCCTCAAAAAAATGTTCCTTATTAATGTACCTTACATAAGTTATCAACAAGGCCTCAGTGCCTCTCACTCTTGCTCATTTTAACCATTCTTTTTCTGACAGTGTTGTTATTAAGGGGCACAGCTATCACATCTTTGTCATCTTTTTCTAAAACCGTTTTTACAAATGTTGATATTGACAGTTTAATTAAATGTTCCCCTATTTTGTGCTTTTTCCAGATTTAGCAATGAACACGAATATTTGATAACTAGACTCAAGGGTACGATTAACACTTGCAGTGACAATTTCAGTTTTAGAGTAAATGTTTAACTTTGTGTTGTTATAATAAAATATGGCAGATTTTTGTTGTATTAGTTTTTAAGTGAATGTTTATTTCTATTTTGTTATAATAGAATATGTAGCAAATTTTGTTTCTGCTAAAATGCTTAGTATTTATTTCAATAATCAAATAAATTATTGTTTTATGTTATTATTTTTATACCCCCAATGGCGCAAGTTTTTCATTACGTCACAGAGAGGAAATTAGTCAAAGTTTGTTGGGCAGAATGTGTACCAATGACGAAATGAGAAACGTACACCGTTCCGAGTAAGGTTCATTTCCAACTCTGTTACAGGTATAAAAAAAGACAGTATGAAGTGGGCATGAGATTTTTAGATCAGCTTCGGTGGGGCATAGCTCAAAAAAGGTTGGGAAACACTGTATTATATGTTGCCCTTAGTATCTACAAGCAAACACGAATATATATATATATACTATTATAAATTACCTTCACTTTCATCCAATGCCAGCCTATCATATAATTCTAAATAATCCTTCAAAGATCTTGTGAACGGTGACTTCACAAGAATCTGTAGCGTTTCGTATTGAGGCAGGAATTGGTATTCAACATTAATATTCACTCGGCGTGTCGTAGGACTTTTTCGTCGCAGTTTTTGACGTGCCGAACTGGTGACTTTCACCTTACTTTCCTCCTAGAAGTTGCCGCTGTTATCGCTCACAAAAATCAATCGTAAAATAGACAGCAAACATTTAACTTTTATTATTCTATAGAAATAATTGCACTGCGTCCCAGATACCTACATAATTCGAACTTAGGCTATTAGGAACGTGACAATGTGCCACAAAATGCCAATTGAATTGTAACGTTTTTGTTCGGTTTCTGTTTTTAAGTAACTGTTAACATCTTACCAGTTTTGGCTTGAGAGATAGTCCAATTTGGTACAGTTTTTCAATGGTGGCTTTCATTTTATCTCCAGTTTGTTTTAGATCTTTTATTTCCTCTTGAGGCATCAAAAACGTTGGTGTTTTTACTGATAATGGAACCCATTCATCCACAAAACGCTAAATTATTTATGAATGATTATTAAAACGATAAATTTCGCTCAAGTTTAGAACACGAACTTGTGCACGCGTTTGCACCAGTTTGACCATGTCATGTGCATCATGATTTTTACCTGATTCATATGATGGAACACAATGATTAATTTCAAGTTTTCAAAGCAAATATGTTCGTTGTCTTTCAACAGTTTTAAATGCCGCATTATAGATTCTTCTGAGCTCTAAAAACAAAAAGTATCATATCGTTTAATGTTTAAAGAAATCCGTGTTTATTGCCAAACAACGTCCATGATAAGTACATGTTTGTCGCTTGAGTTAATTGAACTAAAGAATAGTTGAAATTTACCTCTAATACATGGCAAAAATAACGTCCGTAACATAATAAGAAGCCAGTAACGCGTTCGTCACAATAGCGGTCGTTGATTGGCTTTACAGTCTTTTGGAATCCTTCTATAATTTTGGCATAATCAAAATCGGTATCGGAAGATTCAGGTGTAAGTTCACCTATGTAAATGAGGCGATGTATGAAGGTGTTCTGAAAGTGAGTGATTTTAAAGAATGTGGTAATTAATGGATTAATGTTGTTCTTACTCTGTCAAAGTAACTGAAATTTTGCTGAAGAACATCTAAAATGGATCTCCTGTCGTAATTTCGTACTGTTTTCCGGCCAAAGTTGTACGCCATTTTATATGGTATGTTTGGTCAATATAAAAGATGATCAACTGAGTCTGCAACTAAATAAATTTAGGGTTTCTCAAAGTGAAAAAAAAAATGACTTAGTGACCTGCTGGAATCCGACGACATAACTAGAATTATCAGGGGACGAACTGGATTTGTATTTAGTGACAATCTGACAACTGGAAGTAGTAAATGTTAGATGTATTTTCTTAGGGGTGAACAGATTTTGATCAAACTGATACCAGATCATCACTGGCTTCAAATATGTATGGTTTATAGATGTAGCCTGACAGAATCCACAGCCTTTGTCACTGTGGCTGCAAATTGACAGATTTTGATAAACACCAGTGCCTACTGATATGACATGGTGCCTACTGATATGTGGCTTCACGAAACTGAATGATTGCAATATTATTTGGGTCGGAAGCCATTCCAGGTTTTTTTTTGTAATCCTAAATGATGTAACTTTATTAGTGTATTATTAAGTTTTTTTTTACTTACCTACCTTTCTGTACCTTAGGCAATAATAAAATAAAGCACAAACATTTAGTACAAAAATTTATTAAGATAGATATGAATCCATACATATACGAGAATCACTTTGTTTCTCTTTCAACAATAAATAATATTCCAATCAAGAAACTTTTCCTCTAAAGTTGAAACGGCAATCTACAACCTAATCACAGTTTCGACACACATAAAATTACAGCGTCTGTTTCAAAACATCCACGATGTTCAAATTAAACCCTACTACAAACGAAAAATGTGAAGAGACGACGGCAACCAACGCAGCAAGAGGTCTCCACCGAGTTGAAGCATAGTTCTTAAAATAAAATAAAAATCATCTTTGTTTAATATCTTTAAATATAAACAGTTATTAATTAATTAATTAATTGTTGGTTATCCACCGGAGACCACGTGGAATGACACTGAAGAATACTGAGAATCTGTAGATCTCCATTGTTTTAAAATCCATTTATACTAAATGTGATTCGTTTATAGATTAAAAGTCTCTATATGCTAAAACAAAAAGAAAAGAAAATCAGGAAAAATGTATTAAACAGAGCTTTTATAAAATCATTAATTAAAAAATAATTAGCAAAACTTACATCCGCCGTTTGAATAACCGTTTGACTTATAACTCGGCTTTCCACCCCCAAATCTGGTGTTTTGTCTCGGGCCGGAGTTTTCCCTTCCGCGGAAACCGCCCCCGTAACCGCCACCGCCGCCCCATCTGCTCTTGCCGCCGAAGTTACCGCATCTGCTTGCCATCTCTGCTAGTTTTGGATTCACCACCTATAAGATACACAAAAAAAATCGTTTATTAGACAGATTTTCATAGGAAAATAAAAATAATAATAATAAAATAATAATAAAAAATGCTAACCTGATTTGCTTCCTTGAGGACGGCAACCAAATCTTTGGCCTGTCTGAAGTTGTTCGGCGTGAAAAAGGCGTACGATGTGCCTGTGGAATCGGAACGGCCCGTACGACCTATCCTGTGGATGTAATCTTCGGAGGAATTTGGATAATCAAAGTTTATAACGTACTTGATCCCTTCAACATCTATACGGTAAAGAAAATCCAGTTAGTCCCTGAAGTTTGCGAGCCTAAACATTTCTACCGTATTTCCTTTTTACTTTCCGACAGAATGGACAACCTTCATTTTTAAAATTGCTCATTTCTAATCATTATCCAATTTATTTTGAAGAAATTTATATTTATTTAATTAATCACTGAAAAATCTTTTGAATGTGCGTTAAGGGTGGATTTATTATAAAATTATAAAGTTTTCTTGTTAAAAAATGCAGTAGAACCTCGATCCTGCCTGCTTAGCTGGATAATCGAGGTTCTACTGTATTTTAAAACTGAAATAATTAAACGAGAAATTATCGTCATTATAAATGTTGCCACTAAATTAATTTAAAAGTCATTATAATTCAGTAAGCTTGCAAGATATTTATCAACTCTGCTTTTTTGTTAATTTTTTTTGTGACTTTCCAAAAGTTCCCAAAATCATACACCACAAAAAAAAAACCCACCTCTAAAATCCAAAGGTTTGCCCATAACATATTCTCACAACCACAAAAAAAAAAAAAATTCCAAAAGTTACCAACACAAAGAGAAAATTAATTTGGGCGACCGGACGCAAGTCGAAAATCGATCATCGCCTTGCGTCCGCTCTGAAATAATGAGTGTAAGATGAGACAAATAAAAATAAAAAAACGAACATAAAAGTAAAAATAAAATAAAGTAAAATAATAATAAAAAAAAAAAACAAAAAGAAAATTCTAAGATACTAACCGGTGAGCGCTCGGGAACACAGAATCCACAAGACGCTTGTCTTATTATTAAAACGGAGCAGCTATAGTAGCAAACAAGCTGGCTGCAGCAGATTCCAAATAAACGGTTGATGAATCCACTGCAGGACCGAACGGAAGACATCAAACACTACGCATGAGCCTCTCGGCAATACCTCCCACGCAGAGTACTCTTATTTTTTTTTTTTGTTTATTACGGGATTTATAGTTTCGAGACGGGATAGATACATTTTTAGGTTTTGGTCCGGGAGAAGGGATGTTTTATAAGAGGGGGGGGGGGAGCTTCGGTGCGAGCGTATCTTCCAGAATCGGTCTTCTACCTCATTAAAGCTGAACCACCAGCAGTAGGGTAGCCAGCCAGAGGCACACCGCAAGACACAGAATTGCATCCTTTGTGAGAGAACGCAACTACTATATGGCGTATCAATTAGCAACATCATCTTTACATTTCTGAAGGCTAAATTTTACGCTCTTATCCTGCATGTGCCTCTGAAACAAAAACGGACAACCAGACTGATTAATGCGACATTCAAAACAGACCATTTCAGAACTATAATTACCCAACACTTAAAATTAATCAACCCCCCATCATTTTCTTCATAGATCACACATCCACAATTTTTAATTATATATCCCCAATACCAAGATCAATTGTAAATTAAATACAATCGTCATCAACTATTGCAGATTGAAAACAATAAGAAATCTATAAATTCTACAAAAATGATTGATAAATAAAATTATCACTGTGCAGTCTTTGGATATTCATTTACATTGTATATATCACCATTGTGAATGAATAAACAGGAAATAAACACCCAAAAACTGCACAGCAACATATTGATAAAAGTATTGATTTGTAGATCAATGTATTTTATTATCAAGTGAAAAGAACAGCTATTAATTTTTTTAAAACCTACAAAAGTAAGTTGGGAGCATCTATTCTTTGCAGATCTATTATTGCTCAATATTTGTGCACTTACACCTGTTACACCCTGTATAATATACATTAATTTATTGCCTATAAATTAAAACCCATCAAATGTTGAGTATACCTGCAGAGACAAAAACAAATACACAACTTAAAAAAGCAACAATAATTTCTCTCCTTAAAGTGAACCCAAATTAAAACCAACCCAACAACAAACTCACAATGTTCAACCCATATAAATTGAATCATCTGGGAAAAATTAATAATAAAAAAACAAAATAAATAAAAATTCCCAAATAAAAACAAGTTCAAATCGCTCTCAAAGCCCTTCGACAAACCCTCGAAGAAACCAGTCTGGACCATCCTAAAAATATGCTACTATGCCTTCGTTTTCCACATTAAAAAAAAGGAAACATTCACAAAACACCACCGTCCGTGGGACACGAGAAAAACAAAGAATGTAAAGAACAAAATTTGCAACAGGTTAAAAAGAAAAAAGGGGGGTGCCGAGACCAAAGTTTATAATATTTCCCCGAGCTGTACTCACCAAGCCCTCTGGCCGCCACGTCGGTAGCAACGAGAATGCTAGACTTGCCGTTGCGGAACTCGCGCAAGACGTAGTCACGCTCCTGCTGGCTCTTGTCGCCGTGCATGCACACCGCTGGCCAACCGTAGCGCCTGACGTTCCTCGTTATCGTCTCCACCTTCTTCTTAGTCTCCACAAAGATCAGAGTTTTCGCACCCGGCTCCGCGTTATTCGTGATTTCTTGCAGGAGATTGTTCAATCTAACGGTTTCAAAATTTATTTAATATGACTTTCCGTTAGGTTATTACTTAATTACGTTCGGAATTTGTTACGAAAATTGCAATTAAAATATGAATTTACCAAGGACTATTGTGTAAAATGTCAAATTGTCAACGTAACCTATAAATTATTCACAAATCTAGGGATTTTTGTTCTTATTTGTTTATATGGTGTTGCATGCCATCTTCTTTGACATTTTGGAGGTTATGTACAAGACATTAATAATAATTACTGTAACTTACTTATTTTCCTTCTCGTGTTCCTGGCAGACATCGATAATCTGTAGAATATTATGATTGGCAGACAATTGTAGAGATCCAATATTAATTTGTACGTAGTCATTCAGAAAATCAGCGGCTAATTTCTTGACCTCCTTAGGCCAGGTGGCGGACCACATGAGGGTTTGTCTATCAGGGCGAATCTGCTCGATAATCTTCCGGATTTGGGGCTCAAAGCCCATGTCCAACATCCTATCGGCTTCGTCCAAAACAAGGTAAGTGCATCGGAAAAGATTTGTCGTCCCCTTCTCCAGGAAGTCAATTAAACGTCCGGGAGTGGCAATGACAATCTCCACGCCTCTCTCCAGGTCCCTCGCTTGGGGCCCTTTGGGGGCGCCCCCAAAGATGCACGTGTTCCTCACGTAAGACGAAGACCCAAAATCAGTGGCAACCTGCTGAATCTGCTGGGCTAACTCGCGCGTGGGGGCCAAAACTAAGACAATGGGACCCTCGCCGCGGGAGATCTGCGGTTGGTGGTTTATATGGACAATTGCGGGTAAAATATAAGCTAGGGTCTTCCCTGAACCAGTCTGGGCTATTCCAACCATATCTTTACCACTCATTGCAATGGGCCAGCCTTGCGCTTGTATTGGAGTAGGCTGATCATATTGCTGCTTCATAATACCGTCCATCACGTAATCGGGGAAACTTGCTTCCTCGAAATGTTGTATTGGGTTGGGAACGTCACCGTCTACGGTGATTTCCTTCGCGCGGCGGTACTGATCGACCTCAAATGGGGACCGATTAGCTACCGCCGGGTGAGGAACGTAAAAGTCTTTCTTAAAGTCGCGTAGTTTTGTGTTTTCCCAGTTGGGACGACGCATGCGGTCGCCGTTTGTCGACCCGAAAGAATTGTTGCTGAAACGGCTGCCACCGCCGTTTCTGAATTTATTCGGTGCGCCGGATTGTCCCCCGTTTGAGTAACCGTTGGAGTACCCGTTTTCGCTACGACGGAACGATCCGCCACCCATGTTACCGCCGCCCCCGCGATTCCCGCCCCGGAACGAGCCCGTGTTGCTGCTGTTGCGTCCGAAAGACCTTGAAAACATCATTTCTCTATTTAGATTCTAATTTTGATCCCCACTGGACTACCTCTACTCTACACAAGCAAAACGCCAAAATGACAATTAATTAAACATGCCGACAATCAATTTAAGAAGCAATGCGAAGCGTGATAATAGAGGGATAAGTTTACTTACATGTTCGTCCAAAATGGCGCTTTGAAGTAGGTTGGGTTGATTGAACTGTGTGTGAGCTTTTCCCAAATGTTATGCTGCGCTCTAGAAAATATCTTGAAACCAAACGAAAAATTCATTTTAATTGTAATTGTGACAATTAAGTAATCTGCGTTTAGAAAGAAACTATCAACTTCAAATTAGATTTTATAGATGAAATGAGACATTTGCAACTCACCTGGATAGCAGCCAAGTTGGAAAAGGCGGATCTTCCACACGGGTCAATACTCAGCGGAAACTTCAGTCTAACAAAAAGACCCGCTAATTTTAAACGAACCAACCCAATAACAACAAACCAACCTAACAACAACAATCAAACCTAACAGAATCAAACAACAGATCGTGCAAAATACTTATTAATAGAACGTTGTCCACCAAACTGACTAAGGACCACAGTAAAAACCCAAATTACGAAATTAAATTCGGCCCATTCAATCAGTACCCGAAGCAAAAACCTTCAATTGACTGATTAGACCGGTAAAGAAGTTCCCTACTTTATCTTCACAACTTGGGTTTGACAGCTGTTTTGACAGACCATGTGTTCGAATTGTTGAATTTGGTTGAATTTACTAACAGTTCACAGAAATGGCAAAGTTAGGTTCTTATTTTAGTTTATGTCCTTTGATCGACCAACAGAATTTATTGGGGATATCCGACGATGTAAACAAAGGCCATGTTATTGTAACATTAGCTAGAAACATCGCAGTAAAATACAGGGTACGTAACTATAATTCTTGTTTATTTCTTGTGTAATTATTTTTAATATGATTTAGGTATCTGATCAGAAGCAGATACAGAGTTGGAGGACGAAGGATAAGTTTAGTTCCCCGGTCATCTACGATAAAAATGAGGGAAAATATATTGGAACTTTTAATTCCGTTAATCTTAAAATGTGGAGTGAGGATGATGAGCAGTTAGATAAATTAAAAAAATATAAGGTAAACTGTGTACTCTTTCAAATTTTATATAATGCAGAATGTTAAATTTGTTCCTATTTATATTTTAGTTTAATGAAGCAATTTATACGTTAGTTGGGATTGATGGAAAATCATTTGTTGTATTTACGAATGGAAATATTTTACCGTTGAGTAGTGCTTTGGAAAATCGTAAAGATCTAGCTTTTGTAAAGGTTTTTGAAGACGTGAAGGAAGAAATTCAAGATGTTATTTATATCGATATTCGCGGGAAAGTTTATTTTGGAGTCATTACCAAAATTGATGAGAAGTTAAGTTTGTATATTTCAACCATTCTGGATAACAACAGTAATCAGCAGATCCAGATCATTCCGCTTCATAGAAAGGATTGTAAACTATCTGGATATGTCTTTTGCCAGATGTATAGTAAAAATCTACATTTTCTCTCCTTGTGTAAGTATATATTTGAGTTTTTTTAATAATTATAATGTTTATTTATGACCAAAATAGTCAAAAGTTTGTCAAAAAATGTCCCAAATGTTCAATTTTGTAACTAGAAATAATTGAATAAAAATTAAAAATACATTTTTCTGATTAAAAATTCAATAAAAACCAAGTGTATCAATATTACCAATATCGATAATACACTTGTCTTAGGTAAGGAATGTTTCTCCAAAATCAGTTGCAGTAAAACAGCAGGTAGGCATGAAAGCATTTTTACGACCACCACAGCCAATCACAGCTACCCCCAATCGTCATCCCAACCAATAGTTGTTTGACTACCTGTGAAGGTGCCTGCGCCCGACCCCTATAAATATCCTCACCCTTCCACACACACATTCATTCTCTTCATAGCTGTCTTACTGTTACATCCTGAAGATGCCTCTTGCAACAGAGTGCAAAACATTAACTATTTTATCATACTGGAAAAAAATTAATTCCCTAAAACCAGTTGCAATTCGCCTGAACGAGTAAATATAGATGGAATATAGATACAAGGAAACTTACCCCATCTGTTTTAATTCAAATTTATACCACCAGAGCAGAACTCTTTCGGTTGTTGAGGTGAATAAAACAGGAATGCTATATTTTATCGACAGAAAGAATTTATTTCTTAAAATCGATCAAAAATTATAAAAGTTATCGAAAATTAAAATTTGTCAAATTTTTGTTTATCAAAACAAAAATTAGATCTTTAAAAATCTTTTCTAGGGTCAGACAACAAACTATATTCATACCAAGTAACAGGAATCAAAGAAAAGGCCGATCCGGAACCATTTGGAACAATATACGCCTCCATACAGTCAATTCTTCCTGATTCCTTCGTCGCTATGGAAGCGATAAACAGCGACCAGATAGCGATTTACGGACCCAAGCCAAACCGCGAAGGGGCCAGCTTAATCATCTACAATACACAGTTCAAAGTCTTACAATCGCAACAATCGTTCAAACTCTTCGCGAAAGCAAAGAGAATTTGGTGCTACGAAAACTCTTTGTTTATATGCACTGGGCAGAGCTTGGCCGTCGTGCCCTATTATATAAACACCGAGCAGTTATCGGCTTTAGTAGGGAGCCATAAGATCGATCTGAACGAAACTGATTATCAGCAAAAAATCGAAATTACGAAATGGGACTCTGAGGGAGATTTCGAGTTTGAGGACGTCGTTCCGCGCAGAATTAAGTCGAAAGTTGACGATTTATTATCTCAAGGCTTAGCCGAGAGTTTGATAAGCGAGCATTTGATTTCGTTTTACATGGAGAAAGACGACGTAACTTCTTTAGACACCTGTTTGGATTATTTCAGAGATATCTCGGAAAAATGCATTTCTGATCTTCTGGTGTACTTAATCCATAAGCAATGGCCTTCCAATAGCGATTTGGATTCTATAAATTGTCGTATGATCGATAAATTATTAGTTATGCCGAATTCGGATATTCTATTGTTACCGCATTTAAAAACTAATTTTGATGTGAATACTGCTTTGTTCCTGGTTAGATATGTGTCGTATTTGTTGTCACCTGGTGGACATAAGTTGCCTGGTGTTGACCATATACAGTCGGAACAAAAGTTGATCGATTGGGGAAGTATGTTGTTGGATGCGAATTATCAGAAGTTTTTGTTGAGTCGCGATACGGCTATAACTGATGTTCTTACGTGTTTTAATACTTTGGTCGAGGCCCATATGGACTGCATAAAGGACTTTAGGAGGGTTGCGCCGATCTGTGAGAATATGGTGCGCGGTAAAGATGTTAATTCGGTGAAAAGTAGCAATAACTTTTGGTACGCTATTAAGGAGGTTAAGTTGTAGTGTTATCTTTTGAATAAATTTTGTTTTAAAATATTTGTTTTTTTTTTCTTCCTGCCTTTCCCGATTTCTTTTTGATAAGGTGACCAAAACGGATATGCTAATTCCAAATTCACCCAGAACAGACGTCTATCTCTAATATGGAATATACTAAGTAAGTCAAAAGGTTTGATATGGACATAAGAATGAAATATTTTATGAAAATATTGGATCAATTTAGAAATTACACCAAAATTTGGAAGTACAGCCACCTGCCCTGATTTTTTCTGTACAGTTGTGAAACGATGTTCTTCATTCTGACCTGTTAATAAATATTTTGTTGGATTAAATTAATACCTATCATATTATTGCCCCCTTATGCATTAGTTATTCATTCCAATCATGCAGATGATTACAATTTTTGCACAATAAGCGTCTCCGGATATTCGAAGAAGATTAAGCATAAAATAAAATATCCAAATTTGCCATCAGCATCGCGACCCATCCCCCATGGAAATTGGAGAGAACCATCCTCTCCCAAGTGGTTGGCCACTTCATCATCTTCGATTTTTGACACAGAAGAAATTTCGCCTGTTTGAAGAAACTTGCCTGATTTGGCAGAATGTCTGAAATCACTCTGTCAAATCAGGCAAGTCGTGAAGATTCACCATTTGAAGTTTTAGCAACACCTCACCTTATAAACCAGTGCGAACTGAATGATTTGGTTAAAGACTTAGGTTTATCAAAAGAAAAAGCCGAGTTATTCGGTTCTACGCTACAGGAATGGAATCTTTTCGCACGTAACGAGCCTTTTAAAGCATATTTTAAAATGGAAAGATCTTAACGTGTATGTCACGATGTTGAGGGTCTTATGAACGACGTTGATATTCCCCACAATCTTTCTGAATGGTGGCTTTTTATCGATTCATCAAAATACAGCTTGAAAGCAGTATGACTTTATGTAAATTTATGTGAATTTATGTAATTTGTTAATTGATTGTTGTTGATTTTGAAATACGTGTTTTGGACATACCTGTGAACAGGATAGCACCCAAACGGAACGGGCTGGAATTTGGTACGCTTATTTAGAATTACCAGGGGATGAACTGGGTTGATTTTGGTGACAATGTGACAACCGGAAATGGCAAATGTTAGATGCGTTTTCTTAGGGATTCATTCGATTTTGACCAAACCGATACCAGCTCATCCTTCAGCGACTTTAAACATATGTGTAGCAATTTACAGATCAATGGGATGAGCGATTTAGGCGCTATAAGCATTTATAGAAACAGTCTGATAGAATCCACAACCCTCATCGCCGTGGTTGCGAATTGGCAAGACATGACATTTAAATGTCACTCTATGTCTGACGTTATAGGATTGGGTCCAGAGTGGCTGCGGCTTCGCGATATTGTGAATAAAGAATTTCCAATAAAAAACAGACATGTCTGGACATGCTATGTGTTACGTTAAATAATAGTAGTACACCTGTAAAACAGACAAAGCAAAGTCACACTGCAGCATATTATCTGGTTGTATAAATAGCTCTTATAGATGTGATATTGACACTTAATTCCCATACTTGATACTTATCAACGATGGCGATTTTGTATAGGTCGCGATACGCAATAACAATAACAGAAACTATTAAAAATTAGGGTATGGGGGTCTTCAATCGATGATTGAACAAATTACGTTATCTTGAAGAATAGCTGGCTGATATGTATGGCCCAATGCGTTCGAATCTGAAAATCGTTCACTTGAGTTAGTGCTGGGGCCCGCAGCATAATGGAAATTAAGGGGAGCAAAAAGTTATTCTGGTGGGCCTTTACTGGTCTAGTGATCGTTATAATCGGTCTTATTTTGGCATTCGCCGTTTTCCCATTTATTATTTCCGATACAATTTATAAGGTAAGCAAGTTGATAACCAGTTTTTCACTTTCAAGCAATAACTTTGTTCCAACGCAAGGAAATATACTGTCAGAGTCAATTTTTCCTGATGGACCAGTTATTTTTTATGCACCGCTCAGAGATATAAACATCGCGTCATTATACCTGGTCCACAATATTCTACATGCATGGTATTTTCTTTATTTTGGAACAGACCTAATTTTGCGCAATTACCGAGAAACTATATATGTAATTAGCCCTTAAAAAAGATACCCTTCACTGGCTTTTGAGAGAATTTGGACAACGTTTGAAACAAGCTTGTACAAAAATGGCGGTGACCACTGATGTTTATCAAAATTTGCAACCACAGCGACGAATTCAGTCAAACTGCGTCTATAAATGCTTATAACGCCTAAACCGTCCCTTTGATCTGTAAATTGGTAAACATGTTTGACGTTTCTGGAGGATGACTTGGTATCAGTTTGGTTAAAATCGGATGAATCCCTAAGAAAACGCATGTAACATTTGCCCGCTTGTCAAACTGTGACAAAAAACATTCCAGTTCGTCTCCTGGTAATTCCCATGGTATACCAAATTGCTGCCCGACCCGTTGTACCGTTTGGGTGCTATAACATGCATGCACACATACATACATACAATCATACACAGAGATATTTTCCAGAAATCATTACAATTCATTTCTATATTTTTTAGGGTACTAGTCGAAAGTAATATGTAATTAAAATCCACAGAATTATTTACGAATGTGTCTTAGTATGAAGTTCAAACCAATGCAGGATGTATGTTTTTATATATCAGTATTTTCAGTGTAGATAACATATAAGAAATCAATTGATTGATTATTTTACAATAGCAGTTCAAGTACCTGATTAAGTTACGGCAGATTATGTAGTTATATTAGGTGTACTTGTTTTTATTGATAAGTGAATTTAAGATTTCTCTCAGTCAGAAATGGACAGATGCTAATGATTTTACGTGGGAACCTCTTGAAATAAATACGTAAATTTATGATTAAATAAATTTAATCACAGATTCAGGTTTATACATTTCATTTTTAAATATGTTAAACTCATATGATGTAACAATATGAGTTTTCTAATATGGTCACTAAAAAAAACTAATAACAGTTTTCTACTGCAATTGTTTTATAATAATAATAATAATAATAATAATAATAATAATAATCAGTCAATTCATATATGCAATCGGCTTTTAACAAACGTTCTATTTACAAACACCAGGTAAAATAAATTGAACGCAGTTGATTTACAATAATATCAAAATTTGTCAATCGGCAACCATTCTGTAGATCCTGTCAGACAGCTTCTATTAAGGTTTATAGCGCCCAAACCGTGAATTCCATTGATCTGAAAAACATGTTTAAAGTCTCTAGAGGATGAGCTGGTATCAGTTTAGTTAAGATCGGTAGAATCCCTAAGCAAACGCATGTAAGATTTGTCATTTCCGGTGGTCAGATTGTCGCCAAAAACAATCCAGTTCATCCCCCGGTAATTCTAAATATGTGTACAAAATTTCAGCCCGATTTGTTGCACCGTTTGGGCGCTATCGTGTTCACGAACATACGTACAGACATTTTGCAGAAATCATTGCAATTGATTGAAGAGACCTTTAATGCTACGGGCACTAGTAGGAAAGTAAAAAGTCAGAATTGTAATGATTCAATAATTTATCAGCACTTATGTTGGAATTTTTAGATGTTGCAAAGTGATCACGATTCTTGCCGGTGAATGGTACTTTTAAATTCTTTCCTAATCTAAGATAGCATATATTATATGTACATTGTAACGTCAACATCTTTATATAAGTACCGGGCCAAAATTGCAATGCCGGAATTCCATATTCAGAACTTTTAAAACAGGGATACTGGTATATCTTTATCTACAATTGGGGTTGGCTTATATAAAACATCTGTAATTACTAATGTAAACCATCCACCAAACATTGCCGATGTTCAGCATCTATAAGTCTCCCCAATTTTTGTCATAATCGATGAACCATCATCAGTGGTTACAGAAACCATGTCACTGGACATGAGAAAATCTACATTCTTGTTTAATAACATGTTTTGTTGCTTGTTTGTAGCAAGTTCGACTGAAAAATGGCACAGACCAGTATGAAAGATGGAGAGAGTTACCAGTGGCATTAGAATTTAAATTTTACCTGTTCAACATTACCAATCCAGACGAGGTTACTCACAAAGGCGCCTATCCAATCGTAAAAGAAGTAGGACCATATATTTACAGGTGAGTAGCATGTTGAAAGTTATTGAAATTAGCCTCAATAACGTAATTTTTATTACAGAGAGTTTCGCGTTAAGAGAAATATTACTTACGATGAAGAAGCAGATACACTGAACTATATCCAGTTCGCTCACTTTGAATTTGATGAAGAGAAGTCTCCAGGACTTAGCCCAGATGACAGGATATGGACGCTCAACGCCGGACTAAATGTAATTTAATATTTAACTTTTCTTTTCATAAATATTGCACTCAATTAAGTAAAAAATACTCGTACCACAACATATGCGCGATAAAACAAAATATGATCTTGAATAGTTCTATATGTGTCGTTCCATAGGCGTCTCGTTCCAAAGGGGTTTTAAACCAAAAATAAACAACCAAAATTTCATGTAAATTTCGCGATATATATTGACGTTTACTATTTTAGGCAGTTCTACAACTTGCCAGTAGATATCTGCCAGAGTTACTGATGTCGGCGATTGTTGACGGTACCTGGGGTTATATGTTCCATGATACCAACAATTCTATGTTCCACAACGTGAGAGTCGGTGATTTACTTTTTGACGGCATTCCATTTTGTGATCCAGAAAATTGGTCAGAACTTGCTGGTCTTGCATGTTTATTTGCTGCTTTGCTCGACATCAAGTTCTTGAGGTTACAAGATGATTACTCCATGAAGTTTACTTTCTTTGATTTTGTAAGTACCTAAAAATTAGATTTTATAGTCATAGTAACAAGTTATGGGTAAACATGATTATGAACAGTTTTTTTAATACTTTAGAAACAAGATAAACACGATGGTGTTTTCACTGTTAATGCTGGCATCAAAGATGTGACAAAACTGGGGGCAATGGTAGACTGGAATGGGATGACATACGATACTATCTGGGGTAATGGAGAGAGATTTGCTCATTGTAATAAAATTAAAGGGCGTGATGGAACTATATACCCCCCAAATATCCAGAGGGAAGATACTTTTGACGTTTATTCGACAGAAATCTGCAGGTATGGTTAGAAGTAGAAGTATGTTGTTTTTTATGCAAATTAAGATTGTTTGATGCAAATAACCCCACGATAAATGGTTTTTATTTTGGTTTTAGAGTTGGAAAGGCAAGATATTCGAGAGATCAGACTGTAAAAGGTATCGATGCCCATCGAAGGGTGCTGGGTAGGGAAATTTACGCACATCCTGACGAATTTCCCGACAATTATTGCTACTGTGGCAAACACGAAAGAAATATTTTTGGCGAAAGAGAATGCCTGCCTACTGGTTTTGCAGATCTATCACAATGTCACAGTAAGTTGTGTGTGTATGTCTGTGGTCACGATAGCGTCCAAACAAAAAAATAGCGTACAACGGATCGGGCTGACATTTAGTATACTTATGTCGAATTACCAGGGACAAATCTGGATTGTTTTTGGCCACTATCTGACAACCGGAAATGGCAAATGTTACATACATTTTCTTAGAGATTTAACCGATTTTGACCAAACTGATACCAGCTCATCCTCCAGTGACTTTAAACATGTATACAAATCGCAGATCAGTGGGATAAACGGTTTAATGTGGTATAAGAGTTTATACAAACAGTTTGACAGAATCCACAGCCTTCGTCACTGTGTTGCAAATTATCAGATTTTGGCAAACGTCAGTGCTGCTGACATGCCATGACATTAAATGTCAGTATGACAAATGTCATTATCTCATAGAAACTGGCGTTAGATAGAGTCCAGAGTGGCTATGGCTTCAAGTGGGCTTCAAAAGAGTGAATAATAGCAAAAGTGATTAGACACTTCATTGTGCAAAAGATGTAGTCGGAAAGTTGAGTGAGGGCCACACCAGATATTTTTATATATGTATAATATGTGAGCAATTTGTTTTCATAATGATTATTGTGCAAGATTTTCATCACAAAAAACAGATAAGTTATAATCACACGCCAGAAATAGGTTTTTTTAATACTAAATCGTTGAGTATTAATTGATTATAAAACGATATGTAAAGATTAATCGGATTTTGTTTTGTGTTCACATACCTGCAGCTTGAATTTTTGTTTTGTTTCATTATTCCTTGTAATATACTTTCTTCCAGCAAATTATGGACAATTTTTTTAAAGTCTTCGTAGCTAATACAATCTTTAAAATATTGACTTCCACAATTCATTTCATCGGTGTAATGTTTTTGTGGTTATATTGCATATTTAGACGACAAAGAACTTAGACTTAAACTTATAGGACAAAGAAGCTAAGAAGAACTTATGTTTATAACACAAGGGAACAAGGGTCGTACAACCAGAACAGTGATCACATATTTTTGTTGACCTAACATCACTTTTCATAGACCAAGTCGTCAAAGTGTTGTGACAGGTCTAAGATTCATTTTATTTGAAGTCATATATTTCGCTTGAATTAGCCTTCTGTGCATACGTTCTCATAACAGATTGTTCAAAATAGGTTCAAAGGGTTCAAAATAGGTCAAGTCTTAGGTTTATCAAAAGAAAAGGCCGAGTTATTGGATTCAAGACTACAGAAATGGAATCTTGTCGCACGAGGTGTGACAGTGTGTTCATTTGCAAAGCGTAACGAGCCTTTTAAAGCATATTTTAAAATGGAAGGATCTTTACGTGTATGCCACTATGTTGAGGGTCTTATGAACGAGTTTGACATTCTGAATGGTGGCTTTTGATCGATTCATCAAAATACACAGCTTGAAAGCAGTACTTTTACATATTCTTTAAATTTATATAATTTGTTAACTGATTTTGTTGCAGTTTTTGTTTTTTTTGTGTGTAATTTGTATAGCTTCCTAATTAACGTTTACTTTTACAATTTTAGTTGCTCCTGTTATTGTTTCAAATCCGCACTTCCTGTTTGGCGACGAAGAATATAGTAAAACAGTCATCGGACTCAGTCCTGACCAAGATGCTCATGAAACATTCTTAGCTATGGAACCAGTAAGTATAAATAATTATATTTACAATGCAAATTAAACCCTGTTATTCCATCGAATTGTCATCATGACTTTCATTGCAGATTACCGGAACGCCATTGGAAGGAAGAAAGAGGCTGCAGTTTAACATGGTATTAAGGCCAATAGACGGAATTACCATTACGAAGAACTTGAACTATAGCATAACTCCAATTGCTTGGGTAGAGGAAGTAAGTATCATCTATATACTATATATAATATGTATCATGTGTTTAAATGACAGCTGTGTCAAATAATCGTATACCTACATACATAACTAAAGTTGTACCTAAGACCTAAGTAGTTCTTTAAAAACTTGACCACGTTTGCATTTGAACTTTATCACAAAATAACCGGTGTATTATTTTGTTATAGGGTCTTCTTGTTCCTGATGATTTGGCTGATCAATTCAAATCGTTATTCTATGCAGCGATGTTAGCTGTCGAAATAATTCAGTGGACAATTGTGGCTATTGGTGGCTTACTGTTTGTGATATGCGGTGGTCTATGGTACTATAAACTGAAAAAGAATAAATAAATTTTAAATAACTCGACGGTTTAGAATAATTACACAAGGGAACAAGGGTCCTACAACCAGAACAGTGATCACATATTTTTGTTGACCTAACATCACTTTTCATAGATCAAGTCATCAAAGTGTTGTGACAAGTCTAAGATCCATTTTATTTGAAGTCATATATTTCGCTTGAATTAGCCTTCTGTGCATACGTTCTCATAACAGATTGTTTAAAATATTACGAATCAACAAGTTTTTTGTATGTTATTTTATCAAGTTAAGTTATACAGACATTCTGTGCATTAAAATATGGGAAGTGATCAAAGAAGATGTTGAAAAAAATTACGGAAGAGGTAAAAGCAGCTCACCGCTGCTATTTTGGATTCAGAATTGGAGATCTGGAAAAGCCATGGACACCTAATATATCGGACTTTTAAAGTGGATGAAAGGGAAGCAAAAGAAAATGTCGTTTGCAGTTCCCATGTTGTGGTGGGAGTCTGCCAATCACGAAAATGATTGCTATTTTTGCACGATAAGCGTCTCCGGATATTCGAAGAAGGATAAACATAAAATAAAATATTCAAGTTTGCCATCAGCATCGCGACCTATCCCCATGGAGAGAACCATCCTCTCCCAAGTGCGCCATCCACTTCATCATTTTCGATTTTTAACACAGAAGAAATTTCGCCTCTTTGAAGAAACTTGCCTGATTTGACAGAGTGTCCGAAATAACTCTGTCAAGTCAGGCCAAATCAGGCCATTTATCATTTGACTTTAGGAACACCTCACCCAAATTTTTTTTTGGTTGTATCAAAAAGTTGGAAATTTGTTCCCTTGTGTTATAGCTGTTAAGTACGCATTATGTATTTTTAATCTTGTATGTTTACCAAAAATAAATTATGTACCTACGTGTAATCTACATTTATCGTGCTTACCCTATTTTATCAACTAACTCATTGTATAGAAGATCATTTTATTGAGATATTGTTGATACAAAAGTAAGTCACAATCAACCTGATACCAGCTCATCCCCCAGTGACTTACTTGTATTTAATAGTTGACTATACATGTTTCTAATACTTGAAATTCTGATTATGATTTTCATCCACTCTCATATTATGTAGAAGAATTTAGAATTTAAGTTAATTCCTTAATATTTTATCTGACAACCTTTCAGTTTTTGTAATACCTCATGAAGAAACGATCAACAAAAAATATCAAACATTCATCATTTATAAATACATCTGACTCAAGAAACAAATAGTTAGGCATGAGCTTAAGAAACAAATACAATCCTTAAGCCTACAATTTTTAAAATCGTCACTTTAAATCGTTTATCGCTTAGACCGGGGGATCAATAGATAGACACTGGAAGATTTATAGTTTATAACTAAAAGATTTACACTAAATCCACAAAAAGAACAGATATGGAGTACAGATAAAGGAATCGATGATCCAACCTTAAATAGCTGTTTAGAGTTTACTGATGTTTTGGATTTCAGTATTTCAGTGACTAAAGCGAAAGCAAAATGTGTTCTGTGTGTTGCACTTGCCTTAGAATCGTAGTGATTCTAATCGCATCACTCGGTGTAATTGCTATTATCCTCGGTGCAGTTCTTGGATTTGCAGTATTACCAGATATGATTGAACGAGAAATAATCAAAGTAAGTTATATGTATATCCAGAGTTATATTTATCCATAATTCAAATTACTTATCGTCCATAATGATTCTTGCTCTATTCCTGCGAAGTAATTGCTCTAAATGTTAGCATTTATAAAGTTAAACAAAATCACAGATCACCGGGGTGAGGTATTTCTGTGGATCCAAACATCCTAAGACGTTCCACAGGCGCGGGCAATAATAATAATCTCTAGCCTGCCGATTCCCTCTGTAATTGGCGAAAGAGGTTAGGGGATACAAGGCTTGGATTATTATTATTATTATTACTATTATTATTATTATTATTATCATTATTATTATAATTCAATTAATTAATTTCAAGTAATTGCCCATTTTCTCTCTCAAGTTGTCAATGAGTTAGACGCTAAACAGTAGCAAATTAAATTATAAAATTATAAAAAAACGGTTTTCGTGGTGCAGCACTTTTATGTGACAGTTTTGAAAGGATTAAAAAAGTTAGATGAATTTTTTTAGCGAGTTCGACTAGAAAATGGCACTGACCAGTTTGACAGATGGGTAGAATTACCGTTCCCAATCACATTCAAAGTGTACTTCTTCAATCTCACTAATCCAAATGAGGTCCTGACTACAAGGGCGACACCTGTCGTTGAAGAAATCGGTCCTTACATATACAAGTAGGTGTACGCTTGTTTTGCAATTTAATGTCGTTTTCATGTAATGTGCAAACTTGCGCAATAACACACAACAAAATGTGGCTTCGAACTTATAAAACGTTTGTTTTATTCCAGGCAGACAAGAAAAAAGAGGGATATTGTCAGCAATCAGACGGCAGATACTTTATTCTACTATCAATACATGTGGTTCGAATTTGATACTAACGCATCAGCACCATTGTCAGAAAATGATCGAATAATGACTTTAAATGCACCATTGATGGTATGTGGAGATGGAGTGGTGGGGGCGTTGGAAGCATATGTCACCTGTCTTTATTAAAGCCTGACGAAAATCGCAGAGTTATTTCAAATTGAAGAGGGGTCTAAGTATCAAATATTTAGTTCCGTGGAAACTGACTTTTACGCATAATTAATGTTTTTAACATACTTGATTTATGATACAAACGTTATTTGGTTAATGTGCCTAATCAATTAATTGTGTCGTTATAAACTTAAAAAAACAGAAGGGTCTAAGTACCATCAGCCGAGATAATCAAAACGGTCCAACTGACATCAGAACCTACCCACGGGCTATCTGCCACATCGTATTATTTCAAACATAAATCAGGTATATTTAGATTGGAGACTTCCGCGGTCCCAATCACTAAGTTCTAGATTTCCGGGAGGAAACCGCGTCAGTGACGATAAAGTTGTCAACGGTTTGCACACATGTTGCAACAGGCATCTTCAGGACGTAACAGTAAGAGAGCTACGAAGAGAATCTCTTCTCTTCGTGTCGTAGCTCTGTTACTGCTACGTCCTGAAGATGCCTCATCCAACAGAGTGCGAAACGTTGACAACTTTATCGTCATTGACGTGTTAGAAATCATAAATCAGGTATTTTAATTAAGACAATTCAGTATTAAGCAAACTCTCGCATAAGGTCAGAATTAAAGTGGTTAGGTTCGCCTGGCAAGTACTCCATCATGTTATTTAGGTCTTCTAGCTTATCTCTTTGTATATTGACCGTTGTACGGACTAAAGGCGAATTGATATTGACATAGATCCTCCTTGATTGTTACTGAGGAAGGCCTGTAGAACCTATTGACACAAAAACCTCAATAAACATAAAAATGGCACTTAGACCATTTTGATTTACAACTCTTCAATAGTAGAACTATTTCAAACTGTCAAAGTACTCTCGTACCACTACATTATGAGCATAAAAAACAAAATATGACCTTGAATAGGTCCATATGACGCGATCCATAGGTGTCTCGTTCCAAAGGGATTTTAAACCAGAAATAAAGAAGCTTATTTTCTATATTTGAAAGCATAAACTATTGGGAAGTGCTAAATTTCATGTCCGAATGTTTCGACTAACGACTTGCAGATGAAGTTAGTTTCAGAATTAATGAAAAACTGGGGTTACTGTGCAGATAAACAGAATGCAACTTAACGCTATTCAACTCCTTGAAACAAGTTTAAATAAATTGCCAACAGAACTGATTATTCTAATTTTAGGGACTGTTCCAAACAGTAGAAATATTTGGCAATTTGCTTCTACCAACAGCTAATGCTCAGTGGCAAGCTGCATTCCCAGGTCAATCGCTTTTTGACGAATTTCGAGTTGGAGACTATCTTTTTAACGGTATTAACTTCTGCCAAGACACAAACCTCGACGTATGTAGTGCAATGCGTCAAGTAGTCGACACAGTAAAAACATTGGAACTTCAACAAGATAACTCGATATCATTCTCTTTCCTAAGCTACGTAAGTAATATTTGCTGCAACATCTGGTAAACGTTTCATAATTAACAATATCAACAATGGGTTTGCATTTAATTTACAGAAACACGACAATAACGATGGGAGTTACAAAATAACAGCTGGTAATGATGTTATCGAAGACCTTGGCCTGATTAGAGAATGGAATGGAACCAATGTTCTGGGTGATCAAGTTTGGGGAAGTGATAATAACTGCAGCCGGATTACTGGCAGGGATTCTACCATTTTCCCACCATTCATTGAAAAAGATGATGAATTTGATATATTCCAGACGGACATTTGCAGGTTTGTTGCTTATGTTGTTCCAGTCTAGATAACAAACGTAACCTCTAAGTGACTGCACACACGCAACATTTTGTGATGCGTGGTAAATTCCTTCCTGGTGATAGCCTAATAGTAAAATATAAGTTCAAAATGATGTTAATCACTTAAGAGAGCGCCATTTTATGCTTAACATTTTCAAGCCCAAACTCTCTGGTTAAGATCTTACGTATTCTGATCAAGTTTCTTTCTGTTAGAGTTGCCACTCTGGAGTATGTTCGCAATCAAGACTTTGCAGGAGTGTCTGGTCAAAGGCGTGAACTAAAGAATGATACTTTGACCAATACCGGAGAAAATTCATGTTTCTGTAGTAGAGTAACTCGCTTGCCGAATGGTACCGCTAATGCATGTTGGCCTGATGGTTTTCTGGACTTGTACACTTGCATGGGAGCTAATGTTATCATGTCATATCCTCATTTTTTGAATGCGGATTTAGATTTTGTAGGCGTTTCTGGACTGAATGCTTCCCATGATGCACACGTTACCTTCGCTACTTTGGAACCAGTAAGTACTATACTAGCGTACTAGACTTTTGACTTTGGCTAGTACTAAAGTAGTAAAGTCTAGTACTAAAGTACTAGACTTTTGATAACTGTTACTAAAGATAGAATTTTTAGGGTACTGGCACTCCATTAGTGGCTGCAAAACGTATGCAGTTTAACATTGTAATAAGACCAATAAATTTCATTGAAGTTACCCAGAATCTACCAGAAGCAGTATTTCCTTTACTATGGGTGGAAGAAGTAAGGCATTTCTATTACGTTGTACATTGTAAAGAATACTATGATAATATTCTTGTAGGGAATGGAACTGCCTCAACACTTGTTAGATGAGCTGGATGATGAATACCTTAGCCAACTCGTGATGGTAGATGCTGTCACATGGACGCTTATTTCAGTTGGTATTGTGATGTTTATTGCTGCGACACTATACTTGATTTGTTGTCGATAGTCTGGCAATATATTCGTGTATAAAAATGTAAATAACAGAAAGGAGAAGTGTTTTATATATTGAAGTATAACGTAATTGAATTAGAAATTACTATTAACTGTTATGTGTATAATCAAGAGACCAAAATAAACGTATTTGTTTGTTAAAGTTTTTATTTTAGTTTCCCAATCTTATATGTATGTTGTCTGAAGTCTAGAACATCAAAAATGTCTTCAAAAGGAGTTCTTTCAACTCCATTTTAAGAGATTTTAGTTCCAGACTTTCTTTCACACAAATCTTCAACCAAATCAAGATTCATTAAAACAATGTCAAACTTGGTCAACATACCGATATAGCGAATCAGACAGTACATGTGTTGAATCATCAGCTGCATCCCTATCAAAGGGATTGATACATTCATACCGAAGGATTTGCACCTAAATTACAACTAAACTGATAAAATATTGATAAAATGGTATTAGTAATCACACTAATCACACAACACTGTACCGATGTAAAAGTCAAAATCTCTCAGATCAAATAAACCTTCATTGTACATTGTAACATGTGTTCCGTTTACTATTGTACTTGCTGTAGGATAATAATGACAGCGTTGGTGATATTTGGAGTTGTCTGCATCGTCTTTGGTGTTATTATAGGTTTTGCAATAATGCCGGATATTATTCGAAGAGGAGTGATCAATGTAAGTAACACTGTTCATATAAACAATATTTTTTCAAAGATCTTTGATTATTTTGCAAGCTGATATACAAAAATCGTTTTTGTTTTCTTGTAGCGTGTAAAGCTGGAAGAAAATACAGAACAGTTCAACAGATGGGTGCAAATGCCTTTTCCAATGACTTTTAAAGTGTATTTCTTCGATGTTGCGAACCCTGAAGATGTTCTGTCTGGTGGGAAACCAAGAGTAAAAGAGAAAGGACCATATGTATACATGTAAGTGAAAATAATAACTTAAATCCATAAACTTGGCAATGTTGTATTTAGGTGTATGTGTAATTCTACGAGATGAGCAATCTTCACCACCAGTAGCTTATTTATTTCTTTATACACAATTGTATACATACCCACACATATACACAATTTGCAAATTTCAGGCAAACACTAAGGAAAACAAACATTGTCAACAACTTAACTGATGATACTCTGTCATATTATCAACACACATCCTTTCAATTTGACGAAGAGGCGTCATATCCAAGAATGGAAAACGATACAATAACAACATTAAACTTGCCTTTGATGGTATGATAAAAAAATCTTGAAAAGATGATTGTTTGCTAGCACGGTACAACAATTTTTGGTAATCGCTTTTTTGCACTGTAAAACGCCTCATATCCCAATACGTAATGCTTTTTTGGCCCATTCATGTATAACAAGACTTATTGAGTTATGTAATTGAATTCATTATTGTTTAGGGAATGTTCCAAACGCTGGATTTATTCAATAGAACCAGACTTCTTCAACGCGCAAATGCAGAATGGCAGGAAGCATTTGCTGACAGTGACATCTTCACAGAATTTACCGTAAGAGATTACTTGTTTGATGGTTCCAACTTTTGCCAAAACAATTCTCTGTCCACTTGCAACTTTATGCGATCTATTGCTGATGACGTGAGGATATTAGAAGTTCATGAGGACAACTCAATATCTTCAGCTTTTCTCAGATACGTAAGGAACCATTATTAATCAAAGCTGGCCCTATAGAATTCTCTTGCAGAAGCACAACACTCACGACGGTCGGTACTTAATAACGGCTGGAATTGACGATATTGGCAGTCTGGGAAAGATTAGAGAATGGAATGGAAACCATGAACTTCCTGTCAATATTTGGGGGGAAAGTGGAGTCTGCAGAACTGTTAGAGGAAGAGATTCCACCATTTTTCCGCCTTTCATTCATCGCGATTACAAGTTTGATCTTTTCTTTACTGATATTTGTAGGTTTGTATAAAATAGTGACTATAAAATAATGACCAGAATGTTATAATACAACAACCAGATTTCAGAAATCATGATCAAATTTCTTTTTAGGGTTATTACTATCCAATATACGCGAGACGAGAATGTTCGTGGTGTGAATGGCCAAAGACGAGAACTACGGGATGACACTTTCAGTAACACCAAGGCAAATGCATGTTACTGTACCGAAATGACTGCTTTACCAAATGGCACAAGAACTTGCTGGCCTAATGGCTTCCAGGACATGTACACTTGTACAGGATTACCTCTTATAATGTCTTTTCCGCATTTTCTTAATGCTGACGTCTCTATGCTGAAATCAGTTGATGGGTTACAGCCTCTTAAAGAAAACCATACCACATTTTTCACTTTAGAACCGGTTGGTGGGATGAATTACGTCAACAATTTTGATTTAAGTGACCTTAATAATAATAATAATAATAATGATATTTTGTAACTAGGGTACGGGATCACGTTTGAGAAGTGCTAAGCGAATGCAGTACAACATGGTAATCAGGCCAGTGAATTTTATTGATGTCACACAAAATATGACCAGGGCTGTTTTGCCGTTATTGTGGGTTGAAGAAGTGAGTAAATAAGACACAAATTCCAAAATCTTGGGAAAAAGATAAAAAGAAAACCCTTTTAGAAGTAATTGCTAGTTGCCCATCGAGTGTAGAAAATGGGTACTGGTTTTTATACCTGACCTATATAGGACTAGTTTTAGATTTGATGAAGTTTTTAAAACGTTGTTAAAGTTTTCGTCAAATTCAATTCCTGTACGTTGTAATCTAAAAATTTCTCCAGGTTGTTAATTTCTTAACAGTCAATAATTTTACATTTTGCATTCTACAAGCAACGTGACCTATCATAATGTTAGGCTTGACAGAAGCTTAGAGAATTGGGCCATTAAAATCACTGAAGAATGAGCTGGTATCAGTTTGGTTAAAATCGGTTAACTTCCAAAGAAAATGCATCTAACAATTGCCCCTCTCAGTTGTCAGATTGTCACCAAAAACAATCCAGTTCGTCCTATAGCAATCTAAATGTGTATACCAAATTTCAAACCGCGATCTTGGAAATTAATTATGGAATATTGTTTTAGGGAATGGAATTGCCAGGAGGATTATTGAATCGATTGAGAAATGACTATTTTAACAGATTGATGACCGTAGATGTAGTCACATGGGTTCTGATTGCAGTTGGCATTGCTCTAGTAATTATTCCGACGATATATTTCATTTTCTGTCGTGAATCATACAGTAATATGTAGTGTAATATTTTAATAAAGTGTTTTGGATAAAGAACTATTATATAGACTTTTTACATGACCATAGTTTGGCAAGAATAAGTGTTGTTTCATGTCCAATTGTAATTTCACTATTGTTATAAAACTTGATTTTTATAATAAGTAAAGAAATCAGTTTTCTGACGTGTGCTCGCTTTTGGAACACTACAACATTGTTAAACACCTTGATCATAAATTTATGGTAAGTATGGATTGTGGAATTGATTGAGACACAATCCGACCAAACTATCAGTAAACTTAGTAGGTCACAGTGCATATTACACGAAGAGACGCCTCTGAAGTTGCACATGTTGACTACCACGTGAAATTACTGTGTTCACAATCTACTCGTACAAGTGCCTGATATAATATGCAAATTGAGACGTTCATAATTTATTGTTCAGACCGACAAGTGCAAATTTCCAATTTAAGTTAGCATGTAAGTTTGAAGTTTCCTCTGAGACTTTCTGAACTATTTTTTCTTCCTCTTTTTTTATCCTACACACCATTTTATGATATACATCAATAACATAAGGGAACATACGTGTAGCTTAGAACCCAATAACTCGGCTTTTTCTTTTGATAAACCTAAGTCTTTAACCAAATCATTCAGTTCGCACTGGTTTATAAGGTGAGGTGTTGCTAAAACTTCAAATGGTGAATCTTCACGACTTGCCTGATTTGACAGAGTGATTTCAGACATTCTGCCAAATCAGGCAAGTTTCTTCAAACAGGCGAAATTTCTTCTGTGTCAAAAATCGAAGATGATGAAGTGGCCAACCACTTGGGAGAGGATGGTTCTCTCCAATTTCCATGGGGGATAGGTCGCGATGCTGATGGCAAATTTGGATATTTTATTTTATGCTTAATCTTCTTCGAATATCCGGAGACGCTTATCGTGCAAAAATTGCAATCATCTGCATGATTGGAATGAATAACTAATGCATAAGGAGGCAATAATATGATAGGAATTAATTTAATCCAACAAAATATTTATTAACAGGTCAGAATGAAGAACAGAAAAAATCAGGGCAGGTGGCTGTAGTTCCAAATTTTGGTATAGAAATTTCTAAATTGGTCCAATATTTTCATAAAATATTTCATTCTTATGTCCATATCAAACCTTTTGACTTACTTGGTATATTCTATATTAGAGATAGACATCTGTTCAGCGTGCCCGTTTTGGACACCTTATCAATAACAAATCAGGAAAGGCATAAGAAAAATAAAACTAATATCTTAAAACAAAATTTATTCAAAAGATAACACTACAACTTAACCTCCTTAATAGCGTACCAAAAGTTATTGCTACTTTTCACCGAATTAACATCTTTACCGCGCACCATATTCTCACAGATCGGCGCAACCCTCCTAAAGTCCTTTATGCAGTCCATATGGGCCTCCACTAAAGTATTAAAACACGTAAGAGCATCAGTTATAGCCGTATCGCGACTCAACAAAAACTTCTGATAATTCGCATCCAACAACATACTTCCCCAATCGATTAACTTTTGTTCCGACTGTATATGGTCAACACCAGGCAACTTATGTCCACCAGGTGACAACAAATACGACACATATCTAACCAGGAACAAAGCAGTATTCACATCAAAATTAGTTTTTAAATGCGGTAACAATAGAATATCCGAATTCGGCATAACTAATAATTTATCGATCATACGACAATTTATAGAATCCAAATCGCTATTGGAAGGCCATTGCTTGTGGATTAAGTACACCAAAAGATCGGAAATGCCTTTTTCCGAGATATCTCTGAAGTAATCCAAACAGGCGTCTAAAGAAGTTACGTCGTCTTTCTCCATGTAAAACGAAATCAAATGCTCGCTTATCAAACTCTCGGCTAAGCCTTGAGATAATAAATCGTCAACTTTCGACTTAATTCTGCGCGGAACGATGTCCTCAAACTCGAAATCTCCCTCAGAGTCCCATTTCGTAATTTCGATTTTTTGCTGATAATCAGTTTCGTTCAGATCGATCTTATGGCTCCCTACTAAAGCCGATAACTGCTCGGTGTTTATATAATACGGCACGATGGCCAAGCTCTGCCCAGTGCATATAAACAAAGAGTTATCGTAGCACGAAATTCTCTTTGCTTTCGTGAACAGTTTGACCGATTGTTGCGATTGTAAGACTTTGAACTGTGTATTGTAGATAATTAAGCTGGCCCCTTCGCGGTTTGGCTTGGGTCCGTAAATCGCTATCTGGTCGCTGTTTATCGCTTCCATAGCGACGAAGGAATCAGGAAGAATTGACTGTATGAAGGCGTATATTGTTCCAATAGGTTCCGGACGACTTGCCTGATTTGGCGAAGTGATTTCAGTTAAACACTCTGTCAAATCAGGCTAGTTTCTTCAAACAGGCAAAATTTCTTCTGTGTCAAAAATCAAAGATGACTTGGGGGAGGATGGTTCCCTCCATGTGAATACGTCGCAATGCTTAAATTTGGATATTTTATTTTATGCTTATCCTTCTTCGAATATCCGGAGACGCTTATCGTGCAAAAATAGCAATCATCTGCATGATTGGAAGGCTATCGCCACAACATGGGAACTGCAAACAGCATTTTTTTTTGCTTTCCTTTCATCCACTTTAAAAGTCCGATCTAACGAGAAATACAGCATATATTTGGTGTTCATGGCTTTTCCAGATCTCCAATTCTAAATCCAAAATAGCAGCAGCAAGCTGCTTTTACCTCTTCCGTAATTTTTTTCAGATGTGTAACTACATAACAACCGCACATGTAACAAAACTTATTTAGCGAATTTTTACAACATCTTCTTTGATCACTTCCAACATTTTAATGCACAGAATGTCTGTGTAACTTAACTTGATGAAATAACACAAAAAACTTGATTTGTAATATTTTGAACAATCTGTTATGAGAACGTATGCACAGAAGGCTAATTCGAAATAAAATGCATCTTAGACCTGTCACAACACTTTTATGACTTGATCTATGAAAGGTGATGTTAGGTCAACAAAAATATGTAATCCTTGTTCTGATTGTAGGACCCTTGTTCCCAAGTGTTCTACTAAGAATTTATTTTCCCATGGTGTGATACTACAAGTGTTTTAATATCGAATTAAAACAGAAAATATTTCATGAACATATTAGTTTTTGTCGCGTATTACAGCAAGAACTTCTGCAACAATAAATGATTCATAAATGCGATAAACATGAACCCGTCACAGACCAAAAATCTTTGCTTTTTCAACACATGTCTGTTACTTAGTAAAGTAAATAAATCACTTAAAATGAAACTTTTGAATCTTCATCTTTATTACAATAAGTTACTCAGTCTACATCCTTCACTTCTATAAATATCAACAATACAAATAAACAGTGTCATTACCAATATTTTTCTAAGGATTTTACAAGATCTTTAGGTTTAGTCATGGGGTCGTGCCTCTCAACTGGTTGTCCATTCTTGTCGATGATAAACTTGGTAAAATTCCACTTGATAGCGTCCAGCAACATTCCTCCTTGCTTGTGCTTCAAGAAGACCCACAATGGATGAGCGTTACTTCCGTTAACGTCGATTTTCCCGAACATATCAAACTTGACATTCCTCTTCGCGACGAAAGAACAAATCTCCGCCGAATCTCCAGGTTCTTGGCCACCAAATTGGTTACAGGGAAACGCCAGTATCTTCAAACCTTTGCTTTCTGCGTATTCATCATGAAGTTCGACCAATTCCGCGTAGTTGTCTTTTGTTAATCCACACTGCGAAGCAACGTTGACAATAATACACACGTGCCCTTTGTATTTCTCAAGGGAGACGACTTCACCGTTGATGTCCAACGCGTTAAATTCGTAGATTGATTTGGCTTCTTTTGGTTTTGGCGGATTGGTTAGTGTCGCAGCCATATTTGCCGCACTTACTGTAAACCCGCGTAAGAAAATGCTGGCGATGCTTGTGAACGTTGACTGGAGCACCATTTGTACTTATACTCCACTTATAAGCGAGTTTTAAACATTCGAAGTTATTGATGTTTGTTGAAGGACTCGACCTTTGGGATCGTGTACTCGTTGATTGTGATTACTCACTGTGCGGTACGCGATTTTACAGCCGGCCGGGTGAACTACTACGTATTATTAGATATGTGAACGCCTAACCTAACCTAAAAGTTTGTTGTGAAATATTACGCAAAACAGATTTTGTGGCTACACTGGAAGACACCGAAATTTGCTCTTGATGTACGAATCTACACTGTCTAGTTGTGCCGTGAAAATAATAATGATAATCTAAAATAATATGTGCTTTATGCTACAAATGTTTAACGAAATAGATAGGCAGCCAAAAATTCTTTTAACACGAAAATGTATAAAAACTGAAAAAGTACTGACCTAAGACAAGTTTATTGATTAAAAACTGTAACTAATATATTACCTTACTACCTTAAAAAGCACAAAAATTGAAGTATTTCTGAAATTGATATTAAAAAATTATTATTAAAAACCGAAAAAGACAATCTGACAACCGGAAGTGGCAAATGTTACATGCATCTTCTTAGGGATTATCCGATTTTAACCAAATTGATACCAGTTCACCCTCTAGTGACCCTCAATATATATACAATTTGTAGACCAGTGGGGAACGGTTTGGAAGCTATAATCGTTTATAAAAGCAATTAATCTTCAGCCTTCGTCGCTGTGTTGCAAACTGTCACATTTTGACAAACGTCATTGCCACTGACATGGCATGACATTAAATGTCATTACGACAAATGTCAATGACGTTAGATAGGGGCCAGAGTGGCTATGGCTTCACAAAATTGAATAATTGTGTTTAGACACTTCATTGTGTAAAAGATATAGTCGGAAAGTTGGGTGAGGTCACCCCAGATATTTCTTTTCCTTGTTTATAATCCCAGAAAGACTATTTCTTTATTTCCAAAATAAATAAAATAAAAGGGGGATAAAGAAGAGAATTTATTATAAATGATTTATCACAATGACACAATATAAATTACTCACAACACATCAATGTGCAATCCACGTGTAAGGTATCGATTTTTATCTTTTATTTATAATCATTGGTGATTACTGATTACATAAAATATTTAAAACGACGATTTCTGTACCAGTTACTTTCCGACTAGTACTCTAGAAGAAAATTTTGTAATCGACTGAAGAAGGTGAGGTGGGTGAGGTTCCCTGAATCCACTGATCGGGCTGAAATTATGTAATAGTATATTATTATACAAGTTTTATAAGACGTCAAATTGGCGCATGAGTTGTTTGAACGAATGCGCCAATATGACTTATAAAACGAGTGTAATATACTATTTTTTCTACTTTGCGTCATTAATTTTATAAAAATTTAGAAGTATATTAGGTAAAATTCCAATCTAGAGTATTTATGGGTGCAACCGTTGGTAACACTGTCATCTGTCACTTAAATTCAAATATCTGTGAAAAAGTAATTATTGATAATTATTATATACCATCATATACTAGTAGTACGAAACCTAGGATGCAACACGCATGTTTACATATGTATAAAAATATACATACCTCGCAGTTTGTGCGATTCTAAAAAATTAGTTTGTGCTTACTTTTGTGGTTATGTGTATTTTCGTTTGACATGCATTTGATATCAGTGTCACCAATCTTAGAAAAAAGTTACTAAAAACGTTGTTACAATTTGCTAATTGTAACACCGAAAACAGTGTTACAATGTGTGCATTGTGAATGCAAAATAGAAAAACACTAGCTCTGTGCAGTCAAAATTTTCGATTTTAGTTATTGGGCATTCTAGAAATAAGTGGTTAAGGCTTCCCACCTGTCCACATTCGCAATATGGACATTTTAGGATACATTTTAGGTTATCTGCTATCTGTTACTGTTGTTACGAATGTCCGGCAGGGGGCGTTTCGGGTTTGACGTTACTGTGGTAATATCAGCAAAACACGGGTCGACAAAAATCGATTTTTTGGATCGAAAATTGTTTTCAAGGCGGTTTTTTTGCTCAAAACTTTTTGCGAAGGGTATTTAGAGGGATCTTATCATAAGACATGAGAGCGAGCGGCTTTTATAAGGTCGGCAGGAACGGATAAAAAATGTAAATTTTTGACGTACATCGATCCGCTTGTCGGACTTTCTAGACGTCACGTGACATTTTCTCGAGGTTCGCCTTCTCCCGAACAGGTGCAAAAACGTGATTTTTTTTCAAAATTGACGCATTTAATTTACAATATATCGCGCAGTCCACGCGGAATTGTGTCCTTTTTTCAATTCGAGCGTCAAAAGTAATATCGAAAAGCCCAATTTTGCAGAGCTAGTCGATCGCAAATGTCGTCGAAAATGGGCGATTCCGCTGAACGCGCCCTACACTTGAAAGTTCGTAATTAGTATAGGTAGAGATGATTTCAACTAAGAACGTCACGTCACGTGACTTCCCGCCAAGTTGCGCAGTAGACCACTTTCCATTCAGTGTGTAGATATATGGAGCTATTTATCAACGTCGTTATTTTCCCGCCGCGCAGGTGTACTGGTGGGGGAGTGACGTTCTTAGTTGAAATCATCTCTAGATATTTAGAATTACCAGTGGAAGAGTTGGATTGTTTTTGGTGACAATCTGACAACCTGAAGTGGCAAATGTTACATGTCTCTTCTTAGGGATTCATCCGATTTTGACTAAACTGATACCAGATCATCTGTCAGCGACTTTAAATATGTATATTAATAAAAAAAAAAAAATTAATAAAAAATATGAGCGCAGTTTGACAGAATCCACTGCTTACGTCGCTGTGTTGCGAATTGACAGATTTATGTAGATAAATGTCAGCGCCGCTAATATGACATGACATTGTATTATTCTTTATTCTATGACCAGAGGGTCCAGAGTGGCTGTATGTTCATAATTATTACATATTTGTAAGAGAGTGTTACATAATTTACTAATAGCAAAATATATACTGTGTCCCATGTAAAATGCGCAGAACAATTGTTTCTATTGTCAAATCGATCAGCTTTGTTATTTTTAGGTATAATTGTACAAAACAAACAAGATAATGACAGGTAAACGAAAAGAGAAATACTATACGTTAATGACAAACACGTTTAAAAAATAGTTGGTAATAATAATCCAACCTTGTCTGACCTCGTTCCAAGCCAGACTTATCAAAACGTGACTTATCAAATATTACGAATTCCAGGCCTACGTATTTATTAATAATCGAGGTGTAATCTGTAATCAGTAGAAAAACATACAATTACAAGTACAGAAACAATATTTATTCGCTTATCATCATACAGAGTTGTCATGATTATTTAATACAATATATTATATCGTGTGGACTATTCTAGATTTAAAAAATAATAATAATAACCCTAATAAAAATATAAAATGAGCCAAACATCAACATCTACCAATATTTCTCCAGAGACTTGACCAAATCCTTCGGATTTGTGCTTGGCCCATGCCTTTCGACAGGCTGTCCATTCTTATCAACGATGAACTTTGTAAAGTTCCATTTGATGAAATCACCCAAAATACCTCCTTGCTTATGCTTCAGATAGACCCATAATGGATGAGTACCACCACCATTCACATCAATCTTCCCAAACATATCAAATTTGACGTTCTTCTTCGCCACGAAAGAACAAATCTCCTCAGCGCCACCAGGTTCTTGTCCACCAAACTGATTACAGGGGAATGCAAGAATCTTCAAACCTTTGGTGTCCGCGTATTGGTCGTAGATCTCGACCAATTCAGCGTAGTTGTTCTTCGTTAAACCACATTGAGATGCGACGTTAACTATGATACAAACGTGTCCCTTGTATTTTTCTAACGAGACGATTTCACCGTTTATATCGTACGCGTTAAATTCGTATATGGATTTAGCTTCTTTTGGATTTGTCGGATTAGTTAGTGTTTCAGCCATGGTATCAACCGTCGTTGTTGCGGGAAACGGTGACAAGGCTTCGAATAGAAGAGTCGCAAGATTGAATAACTGTAAACCGAGGGCGTGCATTACTTTTATACCTCAATAACAATCAAGTGCGCCTACTCAGTAACAACAACGTACGTACTATAATGTACTGTAATGCATAATGACGCCGCAACTTTTCAAAAAGCAATGCTACCACTCCGAGCAACTAAGCGACCAAAAAATAAGTCTTTTCCTCCTCAATTTACTCACAACTCAAAATAACGAGCACCACTACGTCCACTACCCATCCACTAACAAAATTTTACAATCATCTGACGAGACGACCTATTCTCAAAGCGTAAAGCGGGTAACATAAGCGTGATGATAAATATACGTAATGCATATGCTATAAATACCTATTTTGTTGTGAACGTTTTCATAGGTTTCGGGCGAGTTATAAATGCCGGGGTCTTGCGGTGAAATGCGCAATGCGAATAAGCAAATACGTCGATAAAATCAGCTGATCTGTCACTGTTTGCCACGCGATTCATGCTCCTACCGATAGATGGAGTAAGAGGATAAATTGAATTTTTTTTTTGATAAAGGTGCTTTCACAATACAGGCCAAATTGCCCTCTTTATAATAAATACTGAAGCAGTATCACACTAGACTGTTTTATTAGCCGCTAGTTCTTGGTGCTACTAGCAGCAACGGTAACCAGCGGCTATTTTGTGGCCACATTACGCTGTTTAACAGCAAGTAGTAAAAGTACTGCAGGCCTATTCACACCGTGTGCATTCTATCACGCGTGCTAAGGAGAGATGGAAGTTTTCGGTAGCATGGCGATTCGCATAAGACCGATACAACCCATCGCTACACTTGGCACCCGTGGAGAGATAAACAGAGACTCAACATTGAAGTATTTACAATACAACAAAAAAAATCAATCAAGATGGTTTGCATTTTACTATTTTAGTAAATTGTGGGCAACTCATTGCCTAAGTTATCCGTTCAAAAAGCCACTCAAATGACAGAAAAAACTTATTTATGGTGGACGAACAGGAACAGCGCATACTTGTATTGTGAAATAGCCTTATGATCACACAGTTGGCGCGAAATGCTCCACAAACATAACCTATATAAACCATATCGGTTCTACGCCTCAAGTGTTCGCCATGGTCTCTACAAGAAGTTCCGATAAAAAAACGGTCAAAACGACCAAAGTGAGTGATGAATCTTCAAAAACAAGTAAAGAAGAACCAGTGGAGGAAGATCTCCAAGCAGCTGTTGAATCAGTAAATTGGAAAGAGGCCACCTCAATATACGATTTCAAAGCCATAACCTTAGATGGGAAACTTATCTCGTTAGAAAAATACAAAGGGCATGTATGCATAATCGTAAACGTCGCTTCAAGATGCGGCCACACGAAATCCAACTACGAACAGCTGGTAAAACTGTACGAAGAACATGCTGAAAGTAATGGACTTCGAATTCTTGCATTCCCTTGTAATCAGTTCGGTGGGCAGGAGCCTGGTGATGCCGAGAAGATATGCAAATTCGCGAAGGATAGAAATGTTGAGTTTGACATGTTTGAGAAGGTGTTTGTTAATGGAAAGAAGGCACATCCCCTTTGGAGTTACCTGACAGATAAGTTTGTGGATGAGACCACTGGTAAGAAGCCAATAAAGTGGAATTTCACCAAGTTTATTATCGATAAAGATGGACAACCTGTTAAAAGATGCAAGTCCGCCATTAAGCCACTGGATATGGTTTCAGATCTTGAAAAATATTGGTAGTGGTTTCATGGGTTTTATATGGTGGAATATGGTGTTGATCATATTCTTTTTGTTCATAGTTTTAAGATGAAATGTATACTTAATATATTTTTGATACCTATGTTTATGTTCCATGGTGTTTTTTCTTGAATAAAGTTCTTTAGAGAAGTAGAAGGTTTATTTCTGATATTTTAGAAAATTTATTGGCTAAAAAAATAAAAGTACAAAATTCTAGAAATAATACTTTATTATTTCAAAACATGTCATATTTAATCAATAACAATTCGTATTTTGGACTTATCACTACCCTCTATCTACATAATTGACAACAGCAAGCAAGCAATCTTTTTTTTCCATTAATTTAAAAAACTCGGATTACAATCTTTCCTAGTCTTTTGTTGTATAAAATCTGTCTCTGTAGATACTTAAGTTCCCTGTTACATTAGAAATAACATAAATTATAATAAATAATACAGTAAAAAAATACTGTTCTTTTTTTACGGTTTTGTTAATTTTTTTGATCTCACTGGTACAAAAATAAAATCTGTCAACCTAATTTCCTTGGATATTTCATTTCGATGAAGCATGAGGTTTATTTTTTTTACTTTTCAAGTCATTCTGAATACTGATTGTATGCCTAGTCTTACTATTCGAGAGAGAGGCTTTTTCAGGTTAGGAAATAAAATACCGAACTCTCTATACTACGGTTCAATCTTCCTATGAAAAGGATAATTGATCCTACAATCGTCCACTAGGACAAATTTGCCAGGATCAGCAAGGCACCGAGTCACCGGTTCCACTGGAACCAAAATAAAACGTATAAAATACTATACAGATAGCCATCTGCTCCCTGCTGACAATTGAGCATCTACACAAAAACTGTTTTTTTATCTTTTTGCTACGTGCGAAAAACACTTTAACAAATTTCCAGTTAAAAACTACTATCACTCCCAACTCAGGCACACAAAATGGACGTTTCGTACGATTAGCCACTCTAACTTCAATCACAGATCATGATTACAGTCGGTATACGTATGTATGTTGTAATTTTGATGATGAGCCTCAGTTGAGGCGCATTTTACTCGCATGGCATGACACTTTCACGTGACGCGCTCACACCACCAGCACCCGCGCATCACCGCGTGCCGATCTACACGATGCTTACATTATGACGAATATATGTTGATTGCTATGCGAGATTGTCATCCGTGGGTCTTATTCTCCACTAATAATCTCCCCCAGACTAACATACGACCCTGTTAGGAAGCCTACAAGGCCGAAACAGATCAAGAACACGTTCTTCCATAACCTCCAGTTGAACCTTCCTAGACCGGGTTCTTCATAGAATGTCACCAAGTCAATTATAGCCGGGAATATCAATCCTAAGGTTGACAGACATACAGCCCCCACTAAACTGATGAAACCACCAAGATTTGGCACTGCGACCGCTACGCAAACCGTTCCTATGACAATGGTAGTGCGCACGGCATATTCTGATATGAGCTTCCTCATGCCGAAATGTTGCTTCAAGTTTTTCATGATTATCTCCATTGGGACGTAGAACTGGAGGCTGTATGTTAGGAATATCGCCACTGCAATCATTACCTTAACACATTGAGCTAAGCTGTAGAGAAAGGAAAAGAATTGTTTAATTTTATTCAGGTATTTAGATATGTAATGACTTACATGTCATGTTGTGGCAGATTGAGCGTGATGCTGGGTTCAGTCAAGTCTCCATACTTCAAGAAACCAAAGAATCCAACAGAGGCGTACAAAAGAACAACAAAGAACATCCCAGTGTTCAAGACACCAGGGCAACCGATGAAGTGAGTTGGGGTCTTCATGTTGTTTTCCAAAGGCATCACTACACCAATGCCTTCCAAAGCGAAGATGGCAGTGCCGAAGAACATTGGCCACTTGTCAACTGACACAATGGTCGGTCTTGATGATAATGGAGGTAGATCAGAGAAGATATAGTAAAAGGTAATTCCCATTCCAGTGGCGACTAAAATATTCGCGACCATCGAGAATGGAGCAAGGTACTTAAGGTTCCTGATGAGATTCATCGGGATCAGAAGAGGGAGCAGTACAGCCATGTATAATCTCAGATCATAATCAGATTCGCTGTGGAAATCCACAACTTGTTTTATATTCTTCGAGACGAAGACTATATAGACGCAACAACAGCCTAGAAGATCTATCACCAGGAAGAGATTTATCATCGCTTTCGCGAATCGAGACCATCTCTTTAATTCAGCAGGGCCGGCCAAGAAAGCAGCCTCTGCTACTTCGGCGTAACCTAAGGCAGGAACTCTAGTCCTTTTGCAGAGCTCATGCGCACTCTTTACCAAGATATGCACGCAGTACGTACATATAAGGCCAATGGCGAAAGTGGCGAAAAGACCAAATCCTAAACCAGCGCTTGCGAACGCTACTGGCATAGCTAAAATTCCACTTCCTAAACTTCCCTTCAGCAGATGTATCAAGGTATCCATATCCCTGAAATATGGAAATTTAGAATTAACATTACTACATAAAACATAATCATGGGTTGTTCAAGATTAGCAGACTCAACGTTTGGTCTGCATGGTTACTAAAGAAAACTTACGATGTGGGATGTTCCAATTTTCTGTGCTCGAAGGGATTGTAGGCTCCGAGCTCAAGGTCACTTTGTCCGGGGGCTTCCACAAGAGGTACGGTGGAGCCGTTGGCAAGTGCAACAGGAACTTCATTTTTCTCACTTTTATAACTGCAAGAAAACTAGATTAGTGTCCGGAAGCGAATGGGAAATGTATTTATATCTATATGGGGTGGTTGAATGAATGAACTTAAACTGCCTACGTTGTACTTATCGATAAAATTTTCGAAATTTTCTCAAATCGCAAGAAAAATAACCAAATTGCAGGTGTCGTTGTTTCCGCCCAACTCTGTATAACAGAATACGTCAGGTATTACGTAAAGATGGTATCGATTTTGATGTTATCTATTAGACCATCTGGCGTATCGATTTTCCCGAAAAGAAAACGACGGGAAAAGTTTGGCTGTCTTAGTAATATATTTTGCTTCCGTGTATTTATGATGTATGTGTTAGATGTCTGTATAATATAGTTTATTTTTTCTATTCCGCATATGTTTACGTGTAAAAAATGTAACGCATTTTTTTTTATTTAAACAAACACTAAAGTAAGTTTATGTTTTTAATTTCTACGAGGTCATGTATAAGTTTATTGCTCATGCAGACTTCAATAGCACAAGAGAATACAGCCATGTGTAATAAAGTAAAACAAGTTTTGGATGATGGTAACGCATGCCAGAATGGGATTGCATAATAATATGTTATGCAATAGACACAAAATGATAAGCATTTTGCATGAGTTTGAAAGTGTGGAATTTATATTGCAAAATTGCTATTTCATGGTGACAAAAAGAGGTTGTAAGGTCATTAGCTAGAGACCATCTAGAGACCACTAGAGAACATCTAGAGAGCACAGATTTGACAATTAGGCACGTCAAAATACATGCACGTCAGAATCCTAGTCTGTGTCAGAATCTCTCTTTTTAACTTCTGAATTTGTACCTTATCCTAACATAAAAATATCATATAGTAATGTGTGTAAGTCAAAATTTTCGATTTTAGTTATTGGGCATTCTAGAAATATGTGGTTAAGACTTCCCACCTGTCCACATTCGCAATATGGACATTTTAGGATACATTTTAGGTTATGTGCTATCTGTTAACGTTGTTACGAATGTCCGGCAGGGGGCGTTTCGGGTTTGACGTTACTGTGGTAATAGCAACAAAACACGGGTCGACAAAAATCGATTTTTTGGATCGAAAATTGTTTTTAAGGCCGTTTTTTTGCTCAAAACTCTTTGCGAAGGGTATTTAGAAGGATCTTATCGTAAGACATGAGAGCGAGCGGCTTTTATAAGGTCGGCAGGAACGGATAAAAAATGTAAATTTTTGACGTTCATCGATCCGCTTGTCGGAATTTCTAGACGTCACGTGACATTTTCTTGAGGTTCGCCTTCACCCAAAGAGGTGCAAAAACGTGATTTTTTTTTCAAAATTGACGCATTTAATTTACAAAATATCGCGCAGTCCACGCGGAATTGTGTCCTTTTTTCAATTCGAACGTCAAAAGTAATATCGAAAAGCCCAATTTTGCAGCTACTCGATCGCAAATTTCGGCGAAAATGGGCGATTTCGCTGAACGCGCCCTACACATGAAAGTTCGTAATTAGTATAGGTAGATAACAGCAAGTAAGCATGCTTCCTAGCACATAAACACTAACATTTAATACGGGAATCTATTTTTAACATTGCACATCTGCAGATCTTCCCACATTCTAGTTATTGCTTTCGATTCCTTCTATCCGACACTACAAAATACGCCTTCAGAATCGGTTACAGAACACTGACTTGAATGGTTCTGGCAAATTAACGAGAACACACATTTTAACACATTATTCAACACCACATAATGTTAAATATTTTGGTTCTTGCTGCAATTTAGTTATTTTAACTTGCGGACTTGGTTAGTTTGCAATAGGCACTACGATTGCTTGCAAATGAAAAAAAAAATACTTGTTGAAAATAAAAATGGGAGAGATTTCATTGGGCCCGTACTGCTTAGGTATTAAATTGAAATTATTAAGTACGATTGGTGAATGAAATAGATAAACTTAAATGTAATATTGTACCGTTGAATGTCTCTATCCTCACTATCATCCGCAGCTCTTCAGCACTTGCGCAACAGGTTGCGGCAACAGCACTTCGACAGCTCCGGTATATGCCAATAATCTTTATGAAAGACTCACAGAGTATAATCATAACAACACTACAGTTTCCAAAACCATGTACAAATACGGCCGAAGCCAAAACATCAGAAGCAGCCATAGAAAAAAAGTAGGAGAAAAGGTCATACAATAAGCAAACTTATAAAGGATACGTCATAGTCATAAATCGGGGTAAATGTACATGGTTTCTCTATTCAAAAATAAGTTTAACAATAACAGAAATAATAATAATTATAATAATAATAATAAAAACCAATCCAGTCACCAGAACAAACTAAATTTATCAATTATAAAATTAAACAACCCTCAAATTTAAAAAAGAAACAATAATGAAAAACAATTTGCATATTACCCATATCGAAAAAAGAAGCTAAGTGTTGAACTTTTTGAGTATACTAATTTTCAAATACCTTCCGAAAAGAAGCTTGCGGTGTTCGATGAATGAAATTATTTACTGCGGAATGAACTTTGAGTACTTACTTTGTCATAATTGCATCTACACCACCCTTTTTCTGGTCAAACTGAGCTATCAGCTGTGGTTTCTGAAAAGAAAGGAGCGAAAAATACGGTCATCATCACAAAACATTCCGAAAAGGTTTTAGGTCATAATTCAAATTAATCATAAAATAAACAAAAATCAGTGTACAATGCAAGGTTAAAGTTTATTCATTTGACGCAAATTCTCAACAATACAGACGTTAATTATATTATGTGGAAAAAAAACACCTGGAATATTTTCAAAGGGACTTATTTCTGGCAAAAACCCTTGAAGAGGTTAATTGAAATATTGTCATTACTATTTATAATGTTAACAAGAAACCAATTATTTTTCTGCAAAAACTGTCAAAAAGAATTCTCTGATCTAAAAAATATTACGTACTTCTAACTACAAATAAGTTATGGGGAGCTTACCAGTTAAATTTAGACATGGTTTACGTACTACTAATCATAATACCCAGTAAATGTTAGATATATTGCTTGACAATAGGTATTATAGTATTTCTACGTAAAAAGAAAGGTAAAATTGTTTGCAATTGTGTAATTTTTATGTGCAGATAAGTTTTATCATTAAAGATGTTATCACTAAATAAACAATATCCGATCTTAGTAATTATGTTGGCGCCACTGAAGTACCCAAAATTCGCCATCAAAACAAAACTAATGTAGGACAAATCGAAATTCGCACAATACACAAATTTAATCCCGTATTATTGTAAACAGTTGGTATTACTAAACAGTTGGTATTGCTATGATATGAAGTTGTATGATATGAGTACTTTATGCGCATTATAAAAAAAGAATCGTATGCAAAACTACGATATTATTTATGTAACTGAGCCGGCACTGCGTTTTAAGTAATGTGACACCTCATCATAAAGACATTATACGTTTGCACACTTATATATCAATCTGCGAATTTAGCAGATTTGCGAAACAATAGGTTGAGATTCGAATTTGATGTGTGTAATCGAAAAAAAAAACATTAAAAGAAATGTATTCGAATCAATTAATTCGATACGCTTTAGGATTTGACATATAAACGTCAAACATAACCTCAACGTTTTGTTAACGTCATTTTTAGTTGTCAAAACAATCAGACTTGCCAACCTACTATATTTCCTATATTTTAAGTTCTAGTTATTTCTGCATATTTGTGGTATAATCACCATGCAAAGACATAAATAATAAACATTAACATTTAAAAACACTTAAAAATTTTAAGTGTACAGTTCTTTTTTGCGCTGAGAACAAGATATGATTTGTTATCGTGGTCATTACATCATATACTGGTGATAATAAAGCTCGTGCTAAATATAACAACAAATTTAGATTTGGGTTACACACGTTGGGTATTTAGCACATATACATGGGGACCAACAATGTCTGATTTGCGAGCCAATTAGCTCAGAGTAAAAAGTTAATGGTTTTGAATTTATTAAACTAATTGACGCTTGCATTGCCATAGATATTATTTTTCGCTGCAATGGCACGCGTATTTCTTCCTTTTTTATGCAATGCACGCACGCTTTGAGTAAAGTAAACGGTAATTTTATGTTTGTATTTCGTTAAGGTCATTACAGCCTAACCTTAATTTATTTGCGATGACCTACTCTGTTAGAATGCAAGTATAAATTGTGATTGATTGGAGTAGGAAGTGAAGATACGGAAAATTTGCTAGTACTCCGGAAATAATGATGAAAGGATTAGTCAGGTAATAAATATAATGTAGGATGTGGAAGTGTATCGTAATTTTGATAAAAATCAATAATGGTATTTTGTATTTCCAATATTTTCCGATACCAAACAAGACAAGATCTTGCAGTAAATAATAATAAATAAAAAAAATATATACATTTTAATAGCTTTCTTTGAGCAGCTGTTAAAGTTCTGTAGCTGACCCAGATAATCTGTCATTGCTATTTATGATGCAGTTGCCTTTGAAAAATGTATAGTTTATCTCGTCAAATTAATTATCAACTAGTTTTGTTCATTGCAAGAACAAACCTAATATACAGGTGTCCCAAAGGCCAACGTCATCCTGTTACGGGATGACAGAGCAGAGTATCTCAGTTAGTAGTTAATCTTTTTTTGAGATATTGACAGTTTTGTGATTTTCACAAAAATTGATATTTTATTGCGTATAGCACTTAATATTGCACATATTGAGATTGCAATTGATCACAATTCAAATATATCTGGGGTGGCCCTCGCCCAACTTTCCGACTACATCGCTGACACAATGAAGGGTCTGAACGGTTGTCAGATTTTCCTGAAATCATTGCAATGGATTCAGGGAACCTCAAAACGCGCATTTCCGCTGAAATTTTTTTTGCCATGTTTTTGCCAACACTATTATGTCTTCTGGCAGCAAAGGAGAACGTTGAAATGTTATTCAATGCTGTGTGCTAAAAGTTATAACGTCAATTTCATGAAAATCTCAAAAACTGGTAATTTTGGAAGACATATTTTGTATTTCTGGTCATTCGTGATAACGTTGCCTTTTTTGGACAATTTATTTCACAAATTAGTTTGTTATTTGGTTGTTTACTTTGTGATACTTTTGTTTATACAAATTATGGAGGTGAGTATAGATAAAAATTGATTTTGTTTTTGAAAAACAATATGACATACAATTAAAAAATGTCTAAATTATTTCCCTTGAATGAATGACTCAATAGTCGATTTCGTGGAATTTTTTACGATTGTAAATTTTTTTATCTGAGATTATACTGTCACTGTAAGGTAAAACCTTACCTTTATATGTCTTTGCAATGTATTTCCAGGATAAGCCTTGATTACATCAATGATAAGCCAAAGTGACTATATCAAAACTTTCCACAATTTTATCGCTATAAAAATATATCTTAGAATTCTTCGCTCACCAGGAAGTGGCAAAATACATCCGTTAGACACTTTTTCGTTTATTTGTATGTGAATTACCGACCTTGACGATATGTAATTTGTTATATTTTATATAACAATAAGTACATAATAATGAGAACAGAAAAATCTGTTTTTTTTTTTAATCAAATTATGAATACCATGTATGAATAGGTACTAAATTACCACACGTGTTTTTATAAAATCCAAGAGTAATTAATATTAATAATAAAAATTAATAATAATTTTTTATAGGCAACCGAAAAAGCAAAAATATGTTCTTGTTTGTTATGTATCAGGAAGACGCTACGCTGGTAAAAAGACAATAGTTTTTAGGAATTGCAAATCGATGAAAGAAGGACACAGTCACAGCGGCGAATGGAAAATTCCCAACACAACCAACGAGATTATGCCCTCGGAGTATGGAAAAATACTAATGTGGTTTGAAAATTAGCGTGTATGGTATTACGCAATGATACCAATAATAAACCAAAATGTCTACTTTTATTAGCGTGTTTTAATGCACTATTATTAGCTCACTGCAATGTCCCTGGCATATGACGTCTATCCAAATATCTTTAGGAAAATTTCCAGGTATACAATTATGCATTTACCTCACAATTAAACTTAACTTATTAATTTCCGACTAGTACCCTAGAAGGAAAGTATTTTAGCGGAAATATGCGTTTTGAGGTCCCCAGAATCAATTGCAATGATTTCTGGAAAAGTGACTATGATCGTATGTTCGAACATCGGCTCGCCAATCCATCATTAACAATAGATACAACATTAGCTTCAACATAAAATCAATAATAATTACACAAATATCTATTCTAAAATCATTTTTTTCAATACTTTTTATTTTAAAACATATTTAGTACTTAGTATCATTATAAAACTTTATTTATCAAACTAAACAATCACATCTGTGATTGTAGAATAAAATATTTAACAAAAAATATAACCAAAGAAGATATAAACTACGTTAAACAATTGATAGTAGTAAATTTGTCTAAAGAAATATTTCAAATACCTTTTACAACAAGTATTAACATACATATTGCAACTATTTCTGTATTTAATTGCAATTTAAAAAATGATCAAATAAATAAAATAAATACATAATGCAAAAATTGCGAAAATTATTAGGGGAATATCATCGTTTTTAGTTGGGAAGTACCTAATCTCTAACAATTCAGAGAGTGATGCTTTACACTACAAGATGGCGTCTCAAAAGCGCTAGTGTTTAAAAATTCCTAAGTTGGTATAAAATCGACAGTGCTGCAAAACGAGAAAAAATAAAATCAAAATTGAAAACTTACATTAGCCTGTAACCCATGTAAAGGCGCGAGCGTTTCATTTTTTCTTGTAAAATTAGCCATCGTGAACACAGTAAAGTTGCTTCACTTCCTAACTTCGCAAGCGATAAACATAGAATGGGCTATAAGTACAGAACACAAGACTCCGAAGCTAGGCACCCCACCAAGCCGCAGTCCCCTACTCTACCTAAATCACTCGCTAAAAGTTTTATATCTATTCCCTGTATGTATTATAAAATATCCACAGGTATTAGCTATGTATGTTTCAAGAACAATGATTAACACAAGTATGATTAGACCTCCGTGGTAATTTTCCGTTAAAAATTAGAGGCTCAGTTTTATCTTAAAAAGTGTAATTGGATCTTATGAATTTATCTCCTCGCTCAAGGTTCTAGATCTCCTGTTAAAGGTTCTAGAATGTTCCATGGAACCCTTACCGAACTATTTAAAAAGGGCACTAGAAGCTTTCTTTTGAATACCGCTGATGCCATTTTGGGCGCCACTGGAATGTTAATGATCTATTGCATAATTCATTGAGAGGTTGACTAAAACGGTTCATGAATAATAACCTAATGGCAAATTTTTGTCGTACAAGTGCTCGAGTTTTGGGATGAATACAAAATTATCATTCTATTTACTTTATTATAGGACATGCCCTGAGGAAGCCAAGGGTGGTTGACAAAACGTCATCGACGTCGCAAAGATATAGTATGCTATACAGTATATACCAAAAATGTTATAAAATCTTCCATTGGCGCCGCAACATAACAGAGGTCTATTGATTACATCAAAGGTCTTTTTACAAAATCAGACACATCCCACTGGGTGCAGTGGTATTGTATTGAAAGTCTACCTTTCTGCATTGTGAATATCCCTCCAGTCTACCTGTAATGGTTTGTTGTGAATGGTTATAAAATAGGTAAAGCACAGGCTAAAGTTTGAACAGGTGTTGTTAGGAAGTACAGGTTACAACACGTCTGGCATTTTAATTTATTAACCACAAGCTATTAAACAATCAGATTGCAAATTAAAAATGCGCAAGAATTACATGCATTCAAACAGTGGGCCTTCAGATTTAATGCAATCAGTTTTGATATTTGCCTACTTGTCAAAGCTTCAAACATATATTCTTTCCTGGAAAGAAATATGTTCAAAGAAATAAATTTCTTTGATTTTAGATCTCTTTTCTCTCAGTGTATGTACGTGATTGGGCTGAAGTGACAGATGTTACAGAGATATAAAAGATTTTGACCAAACTGATACCAGATCCTCCAGTGACATTGTAGAGTAGTTTCAAACTAAGAAGAGTACAGTTGTATATGCAACCAATCATACCCAGTGTATGGTTTATAAATTGCCTGTGTATATTTGGTTGCAAATACAACTGTGCTCTTCTTAGTTTGAAACATCTATACACCAATTTATAGATTGGTGAGATGAACGGTTTAGGGCTAGTTTTTCAATATTGGTTTATTTCCAAGTTCTACTGAACTCCGTTCTATTCTTGATTTCTGTCAGATTCGCCAAAATTGATTGGATACAGGTCATCAAAACGTCATTGTCAGTAGTGCTAAACTTCTCTTGTGGTTTAAACTAGTATTGAAAAACTAGCCCTTAGACGTTACAAGGGGTTATAGAGGCAGTTTGACAGTAGTCTCTATGGTTGCGAATTCTATGATTGACATTTGGTTGGCATCCAAAGTTGCAGTCGAATTTCAAATATTGCAGATAGTTTGACAGTTGTGTCAACGGACAGTTGGGTAGGGACCACCCAGGATATTTTTTTCTAAGGAATATTTTTGTATCATTGCACTGCTTTCTGGGCATATTGTATTATGTCCCTAAAGGACGTAGGTAGGTATTTGAGAGGGGGGGTTTGTAAAATAAATTGGGGTCAGTGGAAATAAGCAAAGGGTGTTAAATGAAAGGGAGAAACCAACCCCGAAAACAGGTTGGATTGTAGGTACTGTAATGACCCATTTCTTTTGAGGAAATACAAATAGTAGGTAACCGAGGTTTTACACATAACAAGAAATGACAAAACTACGTATAAAATAAAGTCAATAAGAATTCTGAACAAAATATGTATTTAGGTAAGTTAAATATGTTTATAAGTTATTTCTCACGTGGGGAAATAATTACTAGATGGCGTCAGAAATACAGTACACAATAGCAATAAAGTTATAAGGCGAAGTTATGAAAAGAATTAACGTCAGCCACTCTGTTTCTACTGTTACATTGCATGAGATCGATCAAATAAATACGTTTTTCTACTTTGCATTCACAATGCACACATTGTAACACTGTTTTCGGTGTTACAATTAGCAAATTGTAACACCGTTTTTAGTAACTTTTTTCTAAGATTGGTGACATTGATATCAAATGCATGTCAAACGAAAATACACATAACCACAAAAGTAAGCACAAACTGATTTTTTAGAATCGCACAAACTGCGAAGTATGTATATTTTTATACATATTTAAACATGCGTGTTGCATCCTAGGTTTCGTACTACTAGTATATGATGATATATAATAATTATCAATAATTACTTTTTCACAGATATTTGAATTTAAGTGACAGATAACAGTGTTACCAACGGTTGCACCCATAAATACTCTAGATTGGAATTTTACCTAATATACTTCTAAATTTTTATAAAATTAATGACGCAAAGTAGAAAAAATAATATATTACACTCGTTTTATAAGACATATTGGCGCATTCGACAACTCATGCGCCAATTTGACGTCTTATAAAACTTGTATAATAATATACTATTGCTTCCTTAGAAACGAATCTAAACTGTTCCAAACACTCACAAATAATACAAACACAGGGTGTCTCACGCAAAATGCCGACATTTTAGGATACGTTTTTTGCTTCTAATCGGATTAAACAGCGTTTAATTAATTAAAATACCACCTACTAAAACAATATAGTACTTGTTTATAACATCTGCAAGAAAGCAAACAAAATATTTCATTATAGTTATGATAGTTATACATACCTACTAGGTATGTATGTATATAGTTGCGAATTATTTGTGGCCTTGACCATAGCACTGTTATTACAGCTAGAGAGAGACGACTCACTAAAAAACTGAAACAGAAATTTTGCTCGGGCTGTTTCAATGGCCTATAGGTGCTTATAGCGTTCTTATCTATGAAATAATTGTTATGGTTGGGTGCACATAATGGTTCCCGACCATAATTACGGTTAGCGAATGGCACATGGGTGTCGTTTATGCACGATGGGAAGTAAAATCAATGTTAAACCCACACACGTCAATAATAATAAATCATGAATACTGAAGATTTTCCATCATGCATTAGTGGTTATAGCAACCACGTTATTACGTCCTTTTCTATGCTGTATTGAAACCTAATTTTAGATTTTTAGTACTTAGTACTTAGTTCCATGAAGATTACCCTGAAGTTTAACGTGACTGAAGGTTGGAATTGTTTTTGGAATATGTTTTTTTTCCCTAAAAGTGGTTATTATAAAATTTATAGAACAGATACATAATACTAATTTTAACTTAATTTTTTTTTAAGATAATTGTTGATTTTTCTACTCCATAACTATATCTATGATTTCTTATGCATAGGGTGAACGAATGTCACACAATTCTATTTAGATGTGCAACCTAAACCTGTATGCCTAATCAAAAAACCATTAATATGAAAGTTAGGTAAGCAAATGTGGATTTTATGGTATGTGGTATGTGTGTATGTTATGTAAGGTATGTATGTCTATAAACAAAAACAAACTGGATGATTGTTTTTGGTGACAATCGGAGAAGTGTTATATTGACTGACATTTACAATATTTCTAAAAGTTTAATGCTATTTTTAACTTCATGTAAATTTAAATAAAAAAAAAAATACACCCATGACCTAGATTTGAACCAGGGGACAGGGTTTCGTACAGAAGCAATGGTCACTGCTCATCACAGTGACTTTAAGAAAAAAAAAAATACCTTGCAAAGCTTTTATCTCAGAGGATTTGTTTAATTTTAAATTCGCAAAATGTTTATTCATCATCAAAGTACCTACTTCTTACAATATGTCAACAAACATGACATAACATGTATTGTTTACAATTCATACTTGTCAAAGAAGTACATACTTAAGAGCACAGAACAAGAAGCAATCAAAACTTGGACATAATCGCGAATGTTTATAAACTTTCCACTAGACACGGATTGCAGATGATTCTGTGAATTCATTGACGAGATTTCCCATTAGATGACGTATGCATATTGTGTGTCACCTTTCTTTAAATTTATGCTCTCGACTCGCAAATTTCCGACGTCTAACGCCCGAAGCGATCACCGTCAAATTAGCGGTCCGTTAAATAATGCCGAAACTTTTCCATCGACGGCTCCTGCAGACACAATAGCCTCAATTGACCTGGCCCACAACCCAGTCACAAAGTCTATTGCGCAGAAAATCCGCATTTAATTAACGTTCATCAACTGTGATCGACATTTTGATCGACACATTCGCAATACGTTCACCAACTTGGCGCCACACTTTCTTTCACGATACACAACGTTGTTAACGAATATTTAGTGTAAACATTCTTGGACTAGTAATAGTAGTATAGTTTAAATTTGACAATCAAACTTTAAGCCTTAAGTTTTGGAAGTTAGAATTGACCAGTTTTGTTGTTTTTGTTTCTTAAATTATCTGAACAATTACATATATTTATTCCTCTGTTAAAAAACACAGTCCACCCTAACAGGTGTTATACTCTCTACATCTATATTTTACCGGCCATCGATAGGTTTTTTGTCAATACAAATTAGAAGATACACAAAATAAGAAAAAAGAACGTACATACATATTTAAATCAAAATAATGTACAGGTACCACTAAATTTCCTATTATTATCAAAATAATTGTACTACAATCATCGATCTAAGTAAATAAAATTACTGACGGTGTTATTAATATATTATTAGACACAAAAATAGTATTAATATATTCTAGCTACTTTAATATGCCAGACAAAAATAATATTCGTAACCTTCAAGAAGGGCAATGAATCTAATCAATACTGCCAAAAATTGGAGACGTAAGAAGTGAATGAAATCAAGGACACAAAATATAGAGGAATTCATTCAACCTAAGTAAAAAGCAAGACAACTCAACCATAAAACTAATGACATTACTTATTAAATTATTAGCTTTATATTATCTATCATTATCACCATTCTATCACAAATTGTTTAATTGTTATATTGTCGATCATCCAACAAATACACAAAATAATTTACCGAATCGTACGGCTTAATAATTTCGTGTTATATATCAGTGAGTAATTTATTATTTGACTCATTGTTTTATTAGAAGGAAAATTTTAAACATTTTACGGATAAGACTGTAATCTTTACTACTTCTGTTTGCATAACAAATATACGTTTAGACGACACCACTGAAGAAATGGTCGCATAAAATCACTCTGTAGAAAATTTTGCAGTCCTTTATGATGTAAATTTCGAGTAAACCGAACATATTGCTAACGGAGGTCGATGAATATGAAAGAAACTCGTTCCAGTCGGTCTTTTATTTGAAAGAAAAGCATAGACGTCTTTCAATACATGTCGGGTGAGATCAAAAGAATCTCTTTGCTTTGATTTCTCCTTTTGTTTAACCCTCCTTGGAAAGCGGCTAATTTAAATTTGACAAGAAGATTAGACGGATTTACGTTTTAGTTACAATAAATATCGGTTCTAAATTAATCGAAATTATATTTAACATTTAAAAGTGACACCTGTTTTTTTTTTTTGAAAATTGTAGCAGGTACTAATTATGAATCTAAAATAAACAATGTAATGTAGATAATGTTATAAAATTCTTTACTGGTGAGAAAGTCAATACACATAAGAAATTATCACTCAAAACTTACAAACTGGTACAAACCGAAAACATTTGGTCTGGGAATTTACCTTCTGATATCGACTATCGTGTTCTACAAATAACGTTTTAATTGTTTTGAAATGCAATGCCAATGTAGACATTTCATTAACTGTTTTGATAAATCTGCCTGTGTTACTTGGTATTGATAATGATGCAGGTTTTGTATGGGTTGACCATAAGTTACTAGATACCAGTGGCGGCTCGTCAGGGGTGGCAGGGTGGGCAGTGCCCACCCAAAAAGTATTGGATCACCTGGTACTGGTATTCAGTGTTTCACATTTTTATTTGGACGTTATTAATACAATATTTGTTACAGTTAAGTACATGCCTAATATAAATTCCTTATAACCACTGTCAATATGCCTGCATTATTATATTGAATACATAATAAAATCCAACGCTGCTACGCTACTGGCCGTAGAATTGGTAAATAACTGTAGTGTATGCAACCGAAACTACCAGGTCGGGGTGGCAATTGAGATTGTGCCCACCAGCGGTGATGGTTTTCTACTGCAAGCGCGTAAACTGTCCAGCAAGCCGGAGGAGTGGGGGTAGCGAAAAATGCATGTGTGACGTCATAGGCTTAGGCAAATAACCCCATACCATAGCATAGACGTATTCTAATAGCTAAATAGGCAATAGCACATGCAACAAATTCGCGCAAAATGCCGGCCGTTTTATTAGGGTTGTTTAGTGTTTACTCGACCTTCTCGATGGTTCTTGCGGTTAACTACTTCTTAAAAATATGTCGGTTCAAATTTGTAGTGTTTACTTAATAACATATAGTAACACTTCATTAAATAAGTTCATAAAAATGCATTGATATTTTGCCCACCCAATTAAACAAATCACGAGCCGCTACTGGTTGTAGTGTTCCAAAAGCGAGCACACGTCACTGCTAGATACCACCTTTTAATTACTATAAATATATATATATATATATATATATATATATATATATATATATATATATATATATATATATATATATATATATATATAGTTCCTATCTATCTTGTATTAAAAATATAATGTGCTGCTTTCATTGATCGATTTATATCACACCGAAATCTGCAGAGTAAAATAAATTACATAAATGCCTCTGTTTTTAGAACATTGAGCTTTAGTCAAATAAATTAGATATAAGGTTGGACATAGTGACAAACATAAACACCAAAAACTAATGGCATTTGTCCAAACTTTGCGAAAAAACTGTTTTTGTTTTGAATTTAGGCCGGGTTTGTTCACCTACCCAAAAAGTCCTAAATAGCTATGTGTCAGATAAGATGTAGCGATGGCAGTCAAGAAAAATTATTCTTGCGTATATAGTGTAGCATGAAGAGGAGTTTATTATGTTTATGTTGAATATATTTTGATCTGATGACGAAAATGTTATTTTTCTACATATAAAAATAGTAAGACGTTCGTTTTACAACAATAACAACATTTTGTTGGGTGAAAAGTATACATGTTTCAACGAACAAACAGTTTCTAGACCCAAAAGTCCTCCCTTCATACTTAAAACAAGAAAACGTAATACTTGGAACATCAAGAAAATCATAGAAGTTTAGTGTTTAGACTCTTCAATGTGGCAGCACTAGTGGGAAAGTTGGGTGTGGGCCAACCCAGATATTTTTTATAATATACAAATACAACATTCACTGTACCTGGTAATTTATTGCTAGTTGACCTTTTGTCTAAATTTTTTCTGAATAATAAAATGGTCAAATTTTCCAACAATCTGTCTTTTTATGTCTGGTGGTTAAATTTGCTTCTATGATATAACAGGGCATTTTATAGCATGCGAAATTAACGTCGACATTATTCGAGCAATAAAGTTTCACGACTAAACGTTTTTCGTCCATATAAGATAATTAAGGCTTTTAGACTATTGTCCACAGTGTATTTTTTTACTTGTTTTGGTGCTTGATTACTTCCGCAATTGAAATGTATTACTTTATTAAAGTATAGTGCGACAGTCGATAACATTGTCATAGTGTTTATTTTGATGAGTGAATACGTATGACGTCTTACTATGGGGTTCAGGGATTAGTAAATAGTCCTGTTGGCCTGGAGCGGTGTCCTTAAACAGGATGGAATAAATTACACACTACAAGATCTACTCGATATAATTGGGCTATAATTTTGCAATTCATCAATTCATCGCCGGCCACGGACGAACTACATTTTTAATTCGCTTCCCAATACAAAAATAGCTCTCTGTAAACGATATACATCGTCGAGCAGTTCGTATAATAACTGTAATTTGGACAGTGATTTGCAAATCTAAACTTGAATACCCGGTCCCTCTTTTCAGCCTACACCACGGCGCACGTGTATGGCGAAGATAAAACGTGAATAATTCTAAATTTAGAATCAGTGCGTATCGAATAATACAGCTTTTGGAACATTGCTAATCTATTTTTGGTTCGATGCTCGTATTTTTATATCTGTTTGGGTGCAGTTCCCCAATAGACCTTGCCAGGAAAGATTCTATCTAAACAACTTTGTAATATTTTAGAAGCACGAGGTTTATTTTGAATTTCTCAACTTATTTCTATGTCCGCAGAAAGATCATTTGGTTGGTTCAAGTAAAATACAAAATTCTCGGAGTAAGAATACGATTTTCTTGATGTTCCAAGTGTTACGTTTTCTTGTTTTAAGTATGAAGGAACTGCTTGAAAGTAATTACGTCTGTTTTAAGCGATACGTACGTATACTTTTGGATCAAGAAAATCTTTGTTCGTTGAAGAATGTATACTTTTCACCCAACAAAATATTGTTGTTGTCTTACTCTTTTTATATTATGTAGAATTCTTTGTCAGAGCAAAATATACTCACATAAATATACTAAACTCTTAAACCGGAAGAATACTGAAATTATTATTACAATAACTTTTTTTGGATAGCAAAAATATCCTCTTCATGCTACACTATATACGCAAGAATAATTTTTCTTCTTGATATCCAAGAATAGAGTTCTCTCTTTGAGATATTCCGAAATGTTTCTTTAGTGGTTCGTAGTGTAAACACATTCAGAGAGCGAGAAGATAGTAAACTATAATCTGCACATTTTTCACATCTAATTGTAGGTACCTATACATCTGCTTGCACCTCAGACAGTAACTTTCCATTGTGGAATTTAACTTTCGCCAAGATTGCATACGGTCACGATCATCTGAGATAATGCCCTCAGACCTGGGAAATCAACGTCAAATTGCAAGTGCCACCCAACTTCTAACCTGCCTCCAGCATAGTTCTATACACCTTACACATAAACTTACAATGTATTACATAATCGTTTGTACATTGTATCTCTGCAAATACACTTTCTATTTCACGCGTTCAAGTAAATATTGCCAACACTATTTCGGATGTACTTGCAGAAGGAAAATAGACCAACGGTTTATTTATAATGGATTTTTGGCAATGCCGCACTCACGAGACGTGCTTTTTTCTATTTGTGCGAATCGGCAGCCATCTGGCGGTCATTCGCCTAATTCAAGAGTCCTACTTTAGAGTTTCTGATAGTTTTTTTGTCTCTACTTACTTTGATACAAGTATTATTTCGTCATTATGTGGTTCGCCAACTTAATGAGCTAGTCAAAATATAATAATACGAATATTATATATAATATACTTTTTTTCTAGTCGCATTTACTTCCAAGGTAGGTTAAACAGTTAACAAATGAACGTAATCACGAATTGAAATGTTTTTTGGGTCTGTACTGGTATAACAAATCACCGTAAACGGTTTAATTTTAACACCTAAATGCATACGAAAATTCCTGGTGGGAAAACACACCTGTAGGTGTAGTATTTTCAGCATAAATCACTACCTCATAACCACAATAACGCATTTAGAAATTTTATGACCGGTTGACACAAAAGCGTGCAATTCAAAAGCGGTACTGGCGACACACGTGCGCAATAATGCTTCGTTCTAAAATACGTTTCCTTATACCAAATGAAAGGTATTATTTATGCCAAAGAGCGGACTAAACTATTATATGACATAATTCCAAAGAATTTATAAAAAAAAATATTATGTTGGCAAGAAACATGAGTGCAAGTAAAGAAATAAAAAAATAAAATAAATAATACTTATTCAAAGGTGTTTTTTTAAATTATATACTCTTTGAACAATCCTGTGTATGTATTTCTTTATTGACTGCGCCATTTTAGGAATTAAATTAGTTGAATTGCCTCTATGGACAACCTATTTTTATACACACTATCATTTAAATGAGTTTAATTTACAAGCTAATAAATACCGTTAAGTTTTGGTATTGTTTTGATTGATAGAACCGGTAAAATCCAGTTGCAAAAGTGACCGTCCGTTATATGGTTTATTAATGTTAATATAGCTACGATTGATTGGCAAAATATTAATAGGTTTAAATATAAAGGCAATAAATTAAATGGCGTTGCCAATGGACTTTGAAGAGAGTTATAGACAATAGAAAGTCGTGCAAACTTTTCTGTTTTAAAGTTAACAAACATTCTCAACAAAAGTTGCCTGAATGTAGATATAAAAGTAGAAAATCTTCACGAATTTGGATAATATTGACAAAAACATGAAAAGTGTGGATGTACTTTGTCGATAAAATATTTATTTTGATATCACATCTAAGCTATTATTCAATTTCGTGAAGCCACAGCTACTCTGGACCCCAACCTAACATTAGTCATAGAATAACACAATGTCATGTCAAACTATTTCTATAAACGCTTATAGCGCCTAAACTGATCATCCCAATCATCTGTAAATTAATAAAAATATTTAAAGTCACTGAGTTGGTATCAATTTGGTCAAAATCGGATGAATTCCTAAGAAAACGCATGTAACATTTGTCACTTCCGGTTGTCAGATTGTGTCAAAAAAACGACCCAGTTTACCAACAACTATTCAAATCATTATTTTAAATGTTCAACAGTAATTTAATGGCAAAAAATCCACCAGTGTCGTCACCACAATATCAACATTAATTATTTCTTGTTGACTGTTATCTGAAGGCCGTTTCGTATCTGATAAATTTTCATAATAATGTGGAAAATATGTGCGTAGGTGTGCACGTAGTCGTGCCATATGTCTCCAATATCATAATGTCAATAAATTAAATGTATAAACTTATCAAAGGAAGGAAACCATTCTGAATCAATCTATTTATATACAGTAGAACTCCAATTATCCGGACCTCGATTATCCGGATATCCGATTATCCGAATTCGAAAATTGTTCATGTTCATAGCTAAAAAATTATTTTATTTAATAGATTGAAGGTTAGAATAGCAACGATATTAACAGCGAAAAAATCTTAGTTCAGTTTATCCAGATAAAAGCAACTACATATGTAGCTGAATTGGAACGATGAATTCGGGAAATCCCGCAATAATATACGTGCGCACTATCGCAGTTCCAACTCCAACACATACTTAGGGGAATTCCCTACCTTGCTTTCGTTGTGATCTCTGGTGCAGTTGTAAAATTGTTTGATTGTTAAATTGTGCTGAGTGATGGCGCCAAAAAGAAAACGTGTTGTTTAAACTGTGAAGGATAAAATGATAATCGTTGATCGTTTAGCAAAAGGTGAATCTGGGAAAAAGCTGGCGGATGAGTATGGTGTCGGAACTTCAACGATTTCCGATATAAAAAGAAATGCGGATTCATTAAAAAAATTTGTTTCCAAAATTGAATCTGAAGAAAGAAGTTCATCTAGGAAATCTATGAAAGGGCCTATTAATGATAAAGTTGAGGATGCGGGTTACACTTGGTTTTTACAGAAACGTTCTCAAGGTCAGCCTATATCTGGACCTGTACTTTCAGAAAAAGCATTAATGTTCAATGAAAAATTAGGAGGGAATCCGCAATTCCAGGCAAGTCAAGGTTGGCTTAGAAACTTTAAAGAAAGACACGGAATTCGTGAGCTTGACATTCACGGCGAAAAAATGTCTGCCGACAAGCATGCCGCAGATAAATTTGTTTCTGAATTCACAATAAAGTTTTCAGGACAATTCGATAAAGATTTTATATACAATGCCGATGAAACTGGTTTGTATTGGAAAGCACTGCCTAGGAGAACTCTGGTTTCAAAAAAAGAACTTACGGCACCTGGCTATAAAATGAGCAAAGACCGTGTTACTATTTTGACTTGCGGAAATTCAACAGGAACTCACAAACTTGCACTGCTTATGATAGGAAAAGTTTGACATCATCTCTACTCGATTACATTGAAAAATCCAATTATCCGGATTTTTGATTATCCGGATCGGGTCTGGTCCCAATTAATCCGGATAATTGGAGTTCTACTGTACATGATTATATATATTAGTGTGATAAAAAGCTCACTACCCAAATGTATACATATGGATGTATGGAACTGTTGAAAACATAAATTACTTTCTTTATCTTTGTGACAGAAAGTGTTTGCTAAAAGACGACGCCATAAAAGGTGTCATAAAATCAACTCACAGCAGAGCTAGTACAAATAAAAATCTGAAACATTTCTAAGAATATAACGTTCATAAAACCAATAATCAAAATAGAAAGAGTTGGCACTCTTTGCCTATGGTTTGTTGTACAACATCCAAAATGCTTGTGTGACATCACAGGCGTGTTCTTGTTAGATTCAGTGACGTCATAGTTCAGTGTCTTATTGGTTTGCTTATGCTTGGCGTTTGTCCAAAAGTAAAGTATGCGCATAATAGAGATTTATTACTGAGAACCATAATAATTTCCCAAATTCATGATCGTTTTAAATCTGTTGGAAATGTGATCGATGCATGTGGAATTTCAGCTACAAATTGAATGTACAATAATTTGTAGGTAATGGTAGTACCATTATTGTAAGCAATAATAGTAGGCACAAACAGGCAAGAGTGATTGGTTTTCTGCTGCTTCTATAAAAATTGCAATGTGAAAAATAGTATTGAAAGTTTTCTTATCGATTTGGTTTAATAGCGCTTACAGGAAACTATTAATTAGAACGATAAAAAAAGAAATAAAAGTACAGTCATTGACGTATTAAAATAGTATCGTGTGAAATTCTTGGTTGGAAGTTTCTACGATTCTGCGTAACAAACGTAGATTTTAAGAATGATACAAAAGTGAAGTCCGCTGCACTCTTTTTAATGAAATACATCACAATTGTCTATCAATTTCACGATCTACAGTGAGTAAAATTATCACTAATCACGAGCATGTGCGCAATTGATCAAAAGCTGATCACCCAACAATCGATTAATTTGAAATGTTGGCGAGAATTGGTGATAAGTTCTCGTGAAATAGGTTCATAAATGATTTTTTTTCATCTTGCTGTTACTAATATATCACACTGACGAACCCACCTTCTTTTCTTTGAATGTATATTAGGCAAATTGACGAAACTGTATAGATATAGGGTGTTAAGAATCCAAGATGGATGCAATGGACACCTTTTCCAAGAAAAGTCAACGTTTCTCAAACGTATATTGTCAACGTATAATAAAAATATCTGAGTCTGAACACTTTTGCAATTATTCAATTTTGTTCAACCAGAGCCAATCTGGACCCTCTCTGGTCACTGGAGAATGAACTGGTATCAATTTGGTTAAAATCGGATAATCCCAAAGAAGATGCATGTAACATTTGCCACTTCCGGCTGTCAGATTGTCACCAAAAACAATCCAGTTCGTCCCCCGGTAATTCTAAATATGTATACCAAATTTTATCCCGATCCGTTGTTCCGTTTGGGCAAATTTTATTTAATTAACCTCAAATAAAGATAAACAATTTGTGAGCCTTCTTGTAACTTTCCCAACTTCAATTACCTTTCTCACAAAATTTTTCTTATGTAAAAAATTAACTCCTTTGATCCTTCAAACACACGCCACTATAAAAAAAATAGGCAAATAAAAGTCAGACCTCTGATTCTGTCAGAAATAACTACTTTTCAGAAGGTTTTACATGTTCCAGACTTTTCTACACACTCTATAAAACAAAAAGAAAAGTTACAGTTGGTAATAAGAATGCAAAAACTAACATACTGTATATTGCGGCCTTCATCTTGATTTGGGATAGTCTTGAAAAGGTATAATATACCATCCGAAAACCAAAACATTGATAAACTTTTGACAAAAAAATCAAAGAAATATGTTTTCATATAAATTACTAGAGTAGTTTCAAACTAAGAAGAGCACAGTTGTATATGCAATCAATCATACCCAGTGTATGGTTTATAAATTGCCTGTGTATATTTGGTTGCATATACAACTGTGCTCTTCTTAGTTTGAAACATCTATACATGGTTATTTATAATCTCTTATTGAAGTCTTTATATGGCATTGTTAGTTAAATATGACAGTTATGTTATGTTCTCAATTTTCACGTTTAAACAATAACAAACTTTGTTGCAGTGTTTTTTTTTTTAGTGACGATGTGTTAATGACTTGGAATTCTTAGATCATTGGGTGACTAACATGTATACAAGTTACTTACTTCAATGTAAACAGTAAACCACAAACAGCATAGCTTCTACCAGTGTCAATACTCGTGTCACATTTAGGCAACAAATAAAATAAATAAATGTAACCAAAAGAAATTACAATTTACAATATCTAATCCAAGAAATCATATTTTGTTGAAATCATTTCATAATTTACTTGTGTTAAGGATTTTTTTTTCGGATTTCAGCGGAAATATGCAATTTGAGGTCCCCTGAATCCATTATGTAGTATGTATGCATGCATACGATAGCGTCCAAACAGTACAACGGATCGGGCCGAAATTTGGTATACTTATTTAGAATTAACGGAGGACCAACTGTATTGTTTTTTGCATCATTATGACAACCGGAAATGGCAAATGTTAAATGCGTTTTCTTACCGATTCATCCGATTTTGACCAAACTGATACCTGCTCATCCTCCAGTGACTTTAAATATGTATACATATTTGCAGATCAATGGGATGAGCGGTTTATGCGCTATATCTTTAAAAGCGTTTATAGACGCAGTTTGATAGAATCGGTGTATTGCATGGTTTACGCATTGTCCACAATAAACAATAATGTGTGTTTCTTGCCTAGAAAGTGAATTTCCGGTCTTAAAAAGTCTTGCCATTTTAGGAATTTATATAGTACAATACGAATCATGATTTGTCGATTTTCCCTGTTTATGTAATTAGTAATTATTACCACTGATGGCTTCGTTGCGTCTCTATAGCATAGTCTATCTACAACAGATTACATGGAAGTGTCACGTTTATTAACATCTACGTCCACCGGCGCAGTTATGAAGATTGGCTCGTACAAATCACGTAACGTGGACCCGTGGACGTAATAGTATGTAACTATTTTTACAACGTCAACACAAACATGTGTATGAATGTGACGCACTTGACGCTCAAGCAGTTAATGTGTCTGGGGTCCCAAAAATAGTTTTCGGTACAATGAAGACTAGGGTACGGCATGAGAAATTTGGCAATGGCAAACGGGACTGATATAAACCTCACGCGGGATGAGTTGGCGCCTTGTTTGTATAATAAATCTCGACTTTGTCAAAAATATAACCAGATAATCGTTGTTTGTTGCTTGTTTTGTTTTAAGATTTATTTATGAATTAAGTTTATGTTACCTTGAAAATACGTGTAGTCGTTTTTAGTTCAAAGGTTGCAATGCACAAATTGTATGTGATAATATTGTGGAATGGTATATTCTTCTTAAATTATGAGTCATACGCTGTTTTTAGTGTATGTACTATTTATAAATATCAAATTTCTGACAGAATACTATTTTATTTTGATAAAAACTTTGTCTAGCAGTGCATAATACAGCAAATAATTGACGTAACTCGAACAATTGAGGTTCAATAATAATTTAAACATCGGAATAACTAACTAATAATTGAACAGACGCCGTACAATGAATAAGACATTCATTTATTATATTTCCGTCGCGAAATTGTTACGATGTACGTCTGTAGCTGTTAGAACGGTGGTCATGACTAAATTGCTCAGTGCGAAGGTTTACAATTTAATTTTAAATTAGTTCGAGACCCATACAGTTAGAATAGGAAGTATTAAGTTTGATCTATTTTCTCCCTTGTATATTTCGAGAACAATCCATAATCAATTTACAAAATTGGTGACTTAACAATCGCAAATCTAATTACTATAGATAAGTATGTGTTATGTTATGTACTTACACTTTATAGCAATTTTGCTAACTCGTTTGAGTTAGGTATATTAAATAACGTTGTTTATTTTTTTAATATGTTTAAAAATAAATATTGTCAAGTGTCATTATGGTGTCGTGTTATGCGGGTGTTTTTGTTTTATGTTTTTAACGTGTGCGAAACGATTAGTTGACGCAACTTGGCAAATATATATCGCAAAAAAAATGTTTGCGAAGTGCTTATTTTTGACTGGCACTATTTTAGAATTTTGTAGGTGTGTCCCGGATATAGCCAGGTGAAAAGTACAGACCGTGAACTTTTTCAGTCATGCTATTCTTTCCATTAAAGGTCCTGTACAGAACAGGGAACAATTTCCTATTTTTTAAATAATAACTTACAAAAAAAATATCATTAAATATCTTATCACTCAAATAAATTTAGTCATAGTAACAACACCTTCTTGTTTACGATGACATAATGGAGTTTGCAACAAATTGATAAACAACATTGATGTAAAAATAAATCATGATAGTTTTTTGAACGTTTATAGGCGCCCTAACAACTGGTACTAGTCAGCTTATCATTACACCCTCAGAAATAAAATTTCATCAAATTTTGGATGGCACTACAGTTAGAAAGCAAACATATTAACAACATTTTCTAGTTGTGTTTAATTTCTATCAAATAAAAGACCAAAGCTGTGATATCATGCTATTCTTTCCATTAAAGGTCCTGTACAGAACAGGGAACAATTTCCTATTTTTTAAATAATAACTTACAAAAAAATTAGCATTAAATATCTTATCATTCAAATAAATTTAGTCATAGTAACAACACCTTCTTGTTTACGATGACATAATGGAATTTGCAACAAATTGATAAACAACATTGATGTAAAAATAAATCATGATAGTTTTTTGAACGTTTATAGGCGCCCTAACAACTGGTACTAGTCAGCTTACCATTACACCCTCAGAAATAAAATTTCATCAAATTTTGGATGGCACTACAGTTAGAAAGAAAACATATTAACAACATTTTCTAGTTGTGTTTAATTTCTATCAAATAAAAGACCAAAGCTGTGATATCATGCTATTCTTTCCATATAAGGTCCTGTACAGAACAGGGAACAATTTCCTATTTTTTAAATAATAACTTACAAAAAAATTAGCATTAAATATCTTATCATTCAAATAAATCTAGTCATAGTAACAACACCTTCTTGTTTACGATGACATGATGGAATTTGCAACAAATTGATAAACAACACTGATGTAAAAATAAATCATGATAGTTTTTTGAACGTTTATAGGCGCCCTAACAACTGGTACTAGTCAGCTTATCATTACACCCTCAGAAATAAAATTTCATCAAATTTTGGATGGCACTACAGTTAGAAAGCAAACATATTAACAACATTTTCTAGTTGTGTTTAATTTCTATCAAATAAAAGACCAAAGCTGTGATATCATGCTATTCTTTCCATTAAAGGTCCTGTACAGAACAGGGAACAATTTCCTATTTTTTAAATAATTACTTACAAAAATATTAGCATTAAATATCTTATCATTCAAATAAATTTAGTCATAGTAACAACACCTTCTTGTTTACGATGACATGATGGAATTTGCAACAAATTGATAAACAACACTGATGTAAAAATAAATCATGATAGTTTTTTGAACGTTTATAGGCGCCCTAACAACTGGTACTAGTCAGCTTATCATTACCTACACCCTCAGAAATAAAATTTCATCAAATTTTGGATGGCACTACAGTTAGAAAGAAAACATATTAACAACATTTTCTAGTTGTGTTTAATTTCTATCAGATAAAAGACCAAAGCTGTGATATCATACTATTCTTTCCATTAAAGGTCCTGTACCAGAACAGGGAACAATTTCCTATTTTTAAAATAATAACTTACAAAAAAATTAGCATTAAATATCTTATCATTCAAATAAATTTAGTCATAGTAACAACACCTTCTTGTTTACGATGACATAATGGAATTTGCAACAAATTGATAAACAACATTGATGTAAAAATAAATCATGATAGTTTTTTTTAACGTTTATAGGCGCCCTAACAACTGGTACTAGTCAGCTTATCATTACACCCTCAGAAATAAAATTTCATCAAATTTTGGATGGCACTACAGTTAGAAAGAAAACATATTAACAACATTTTCTAGTTGTGTTTAATTTCTATCAAATAAAAGACCAAAGCTGTGATATCATGCTATTCTTTCCATTAAAGGTCCTGTACAGAACAGGGAACAATTTCCTATTTTTAAAATAATAACTTACAAAAAAATTAGCATTAAATATCTTATCATTCAAATAAATTTAGTCATAGTAACAACACCTTGTTTACGATGACATAATGGAATTTGCAACAAATTGATAAACAACATTGATGTAAAAATAAATCATGATAGTTTTTTGAACGTTTATAGGCGCCCTAACAACTGGTACTAGTCAGCTTATCATTACACCCTCAGAAATAAAATTTCATCAAATTTTGGATGGCACTACAGTTAGAAAGCAAACATATTAACAACATTTTCTAGTTGTGTTTAATTTCTATCAAATAAAAGACCAAAGTTGTGATATCGATAAACTCAAATATATTTTAAAAATCGTCATAAGTTACGCGTCCAAAATGGTGGACTCGCTGGGAGAACTTATTAAACTCAAACTGCAGTACTTACTTCATGCAGTTATTAAACTGTCGACTAACAAAAGCAAACATAATGGCTTATATGTAGTTCGGGCATGTAAAACAAGAACACAAATTTGCATTAAACAACTCACTGTTAAGTATGTAATTTTGTAATTTATTTCTACAACTTATTTTAACTTTATAACCGTCACGATGAGCTTAGCTAGCTTTAATAAGTCTAGCTTTAATACACCCTGTCAACATATATCAACAAAACTGTCCCAGATTCTTTTTTATCAGAAATAGATCTGATTTTACCACTTTCGTATATTTTGTAAACAAATGGGTTACGTAACACTTATCAATACAATCTTGTGAATCGTTTGTATTCTATTTTCCATATTTTATTGTCTATTATTGATTAACATAAACCAAAACAATAATGAATTAATTAGCAAGAAAAAATCACTAACCTGGTTATTATAGAGCACCTGTAATTCCATGCTTACGCGAATCGATACTGATCGTGTTTTTTGCACATTGGCGGAAATCTGTTTTCAAAGAATTATTGTGACAGCCAGCGTAGTAAGCAAAATCGGAAATAGCGATGCGTTTCACGGTTAGCGCAGTGAGCCACGGTTCCAGCACTGTTGACTCTGTCAAGTTTCGCACCGGTTGCCATTTATTTTTGAACTTTGGCATAGAACTAGTAGTAATTGGACATGGGGACAGACTGCGATGCCGGTCGCATTTTATACACTCTATTTCGGTGGATATCTGAACCGAAAAGCCTGAATGTTGATCAACATTCGAACGTAGTAAACGTAAAAAAACTTACACCGGAAGTGCCGACCATGCTTCTTCAATGAATTGCACGTGGACTTGCGAAATGTGAACTGTTTGCTTTGCTTGCGTTTATGTTCTTTTCTGTTAGGAATTTCTTGTCATCATATTAACGTAGGTGGATATAACATGTATATAATACAATGTTAGATTTTTACGATGATAAAATCGATTTTCTATATTATATATAGCCCTGCGTGAGACTAGTGTTGATATTTGTTGATGTCTGCTTATGTGATATTTGCTACCAATCAATAAGCATTAGAGCAACACCATACAAACTAGCCTGAAGTAGACAAAATCCGAAGAATTGTACACTAAATTATGACCTCGTACAATTTCCTACAATGCAAGAAGATAAAGAAACTAGCAGTTTAAGTTTGGAACACCATGTAGAGTCCCTACTTACTATAGTCTATCACATGATTGGCTTTTACATTATAATGAAGTATAGATGTTTCAAACTAAGAAGAGCACAGTTGTATATGCAACCAAATATACACAGGCAATTTATAAACCATGCACTGGGTATGATTGGTTGCATATACAACTGTGCTCTTCTTAGTTTGAAACTACTCTACTATGAATTCTAAACATACTGCTGTTTGATGGATCGCACTAAGTGCAAGTTAAATTACAAGGATTAATTGAAAGTTCAATGTACAAGGTTTCAGTAAAAACACTGCATCTTCTTTGAAAATTGACGCATTGGAGTGAAACAAATGCCTTTATGGTTCAAATAAATTTGGCTTTTAAACTCATTACGCAGAAACCTGACAAAGGCCTTTAACTGTTTCACAGAGACCACAATAACGAAAAAATGAGTTGAAGAAACAATTATTTTAAAAGTTGTTTTAGCTAGAAAGAAGCATCGAAACGCATCCATTCATATACTGGCCAATAAGACCAACTGCCAAATACATTCCTGTTATGAAACTTATTTTGAGAAATGTAAACATAACCTGCGATCATTGGCCACGAAAAATTAGGTCAGGCTTCTAAAAATGATTACACTACAGATTCCTGGGATTTAGCTTATTGTATATGAACATACAATAAACATTTTCCTTAAATTCTTCTTCATTAATAATTAGTATTTTTTAAGTGTAAACAAGTACCTATATTCATGTATAATTTTTAGACCACAAATAAATTTCTCCAAAATTCACCTGTACACAATGAATGGCGAAGTTGTTAACACTGGTATGTAAACAGTTAGTCATTATTTTTACCGTATTTTAGCACCATGTTATGCAACGAATGCGCAAGCGAAATTTAGTTTGCGTTTTGAGAATTTGAATAGCAGATTATGCAAATTGACTACGTACAATGTACAATGGGTGGCCTGTGTACCTTTGTGTGACAAGTGAGGTGAAAATTAATTAACAAATACGGACCTATGTGACTAAAGGACTAAAAATAGGGACGGCGACATAAAAATTGGACACGTTCATAATGTCAAGGATCTGTCTATGTCTCTTTCACCGTCTCGCATACCAGAAATAGTGGAAAACTAGCCAAATCTATGCACTTTTACACATAGTTTTATTTTGATTAATGCATTGAATAAAGAGAATTATTAAAGAGAATAATATCGAACACTGAGATTGCTTCATGTTTTATTGCATTTTAATTTTTAATCGACAATAGACAATTAAAGCAATTAAATTATGTTTTGTAACAATTAATTGTCCTATATATGGTGCCAACTAGAACAAATGAAACGTCAATATTACCAACATATCCAAATTAGCACAGAAGATTAAACACTTCAAATATCGCAAGAATTTAATTGGCCTGTTATATGGCATTGTCTTTTCAATTATGGAAATCAACACGGAGGTGTGTCTGTCGAAGTATCATCATTTTTGATTTTATTGCTGACGTCATCAGGTCTGAATCATACTAGACCAAAAGCATTTAATAATTCATATAGTCTAGTCTAGATCTATATCTACAAATGTTATCAAAATCATACTAAACAGTGCATCTAAAATCTGAAGACTCTTCTGACAGTTTTATGCTTAATTATACATCACCAAAGTATAAAGTGCATAATACCATATTCGTATGTATCTTTTGAACGCGTGACGTGGCAAAAAGGTGTTTCATTGAAGAAATATGCACCGCGCCATTAGATTGGCTCTTCCCTATCTGGACAGTGTAATGAATATTACGTGTACGAATTCGCCCACATTGTATTAGCGAATACAATGATATCTTTATGGAAAATAACCGGTCGCATACATTTGCACGACTTGTTTGGTCTTTGAGTCTAAACGCCTCATGGGACACAGCAGTAATTGCAAAGCAAAGTGTAAGGTTACGCTGACTTTGTTTGCAAATATAGGTTCTTATTTTGTAACTTTAGGATGTACAGTACACGTTGATATGAATGAACTCGTACAATTGATTCGATGTATTTATGAATATGTAAAATGGAAATAATTCCATAATTTTGTTAGGTAGTTTATTTGCCTTAGTATTTAATGGTTCCCTTATTTCTATTTTTTTTTTTACTATAACTTCTTAAATGTTTGACAACTTGTGTTTGAAATCACTGTGTCAAATCAGGCAAGTCGTCAAGATGCACCATTTGAAGTTTTAGGAACACCTCACCTGATAAACCAGTGCGAACTGAATGATTTGGTTAAAGATTAGGTTTATCAAAAGAAAAAGCCGAGTTATTGGGTTCTAGGCTACAGGAATGGAATCTTTTCGTACGAGGTGTCACAGTGTCTTCATTTACAAAGCGTAACGAGCCTTTTAAAGCATGTTTTAAAATGGAAGGATCTTTACGTGTATGTCACGATGTTGAGGGTCTTATGAACGAGTTTGTTATTCCCCACGATCCTCCTGAATGGTGGCTTTTTATCGATTCATCCAAATACAGCTTGAAAGCAATACTTTTGCATATTCTTTAAATTTATATAATTTGTTAACTGATTTTGTTGCAGTTTTCTCAGTTTTCTTCAAGTATAGCTGTATCTGCAAATCTAGACCTGTTACAATAAATCTACTATCAGTTTCTAGTTATGTAAGGCAAATATAATCTGGAATAGATTTTTTTTTTGTTGTATCAGAAAGTTGGAAATTTGTTCCCTTGTGGTCACTTATTTATTATACAAAATGTATTTATATTTGTTAGTTTTTTAGTATAGCACAAAAATAGGAATAGGAAAAAGTATTAATTTTTCTATAGAATATATTAAAAGTAATCTATTTTTTTTTTCTAGATTACATGTAGGCATTCTAGGCAATACATAAGTCAATGATGCAGTGTTGGTAGTGGAGACTTGAATCATTAAACAAATAAAAATACCGTTACAGTTCCCTGTAAACGTACATACTTTGCTACTGGTTGGTTTCAGACTTACACGATAGATGTCAATACGAAATAAACGTATGCAAATTTACTGTAGACCAGAGAACCACAAATCGAGTGTTATCATACTCATTAATCATTATTATAATTGATGTAGATATAAATACATATATACAGATAATATAAACAGGAGACATGGAGAGGTACTATACATAATTTGTAAAAAAAAAATGCAAAATCAAACTGATTTCAAATTGTTATCTCCAAACAACATCATTATATGCCGAAAATGTTTGGATTTTTTTTGATAAAGTTTTGATTTAAAAAAAAATCAGAAGAACTGTTCCTCAGTATTTCCAAAATTGTGGCTTTTACAATTGTCATATACAAACAATTTGCTAATTTGATTTTTTAAAATATTTTTGCCAGAACTTACATAAACCACCCTCTCTCCTAGCATCCGCTTGACGTTGAGTTTCGGGACAGCCTGTATATATTATGAGTATGGTACAGTTACATAAAAAAGTTACATTTATGTACACAGCCTTACGCTACTTTAAAGAATACGTGTAAAAAAAGTGTTATACAGTGTTTATAGGGCAATATTTCATTTTATTACAATGGGTAATGGCGCTGAAATTTCTTACTATAATAGCTTTCAAATTTGCTATAAAAAAGTGTGTTGATTAGGACTGAAAGAATTAATTAAACCACTAGAATATCTCTCCAGCAATAACCAAGGATCAAATAAAACATCAAAAACGCATAAGGTTGGTAAAATAAAATTCACTAACCTTTTACTGGCTTACTGACTCATTCTTCACCAACGGATGTTAAGGAGATCAGTTGTCACTAAGTCTTGATCGGTCTTTCTGCAACTAAAACAAAAGTTTTTTATCTTTGGATGAGCAATATAAAAGAAGACAACAGGTAATGTAGTAATGAGAATGACTAATCGCGTAACAACACGAAGAAGATATACAAAAATAATTATACATATTTCTAGGAAGAATAATCTATCATGTACCCCAAAAATAAAACAAAAAGCTCAGCTTTGAAAAACTAATAACTAATCCAACAATTGTATTAAAATAAACTATGTATATTTATTGAAATATATAAAAAATCCAGTACACATTTCATGTAATTAAATATAAGCATATTTAATCCCAAATAAAATACTTGAGTATTATCAAAAGTTCCATAATCTTAAGACTAAATCAAAGGCCAGTAATTGGTATTTATTGCGACAACAAATTCTCGCCAGCGATTGATAATTTATTAGTCCGGTATGATGCTCTTTATAGATGTCATATCAACGATTAGGTATCATGTTTAATTCCATATAATTGATTTGTTGAACTACTTAAACAGTTACCGTCATATGGTCTGTACCTACATCATAGTACTAACTGCTTTCCCATATGCAAAATTTATCATATCTTGTGAATATAAAAAGCTATATTAATGAATAGTTTTCTGTTAGAAGAAAAGAAATTAAACTTTTCATATATTTTCGCAGAGATTTTTTAAATGTTGAAACGTAATTGTACAAGGTTCTTGTTGTTATTGTGAATTATTGGTTCGAATAATATTTGTACATACTTGTCTAATTATTAAAGTAATCATTTTGAAGCACATGCATATCGAAAGTACAATGATCAGTTATCCGGGTAACAGATAAAAATAACTACTATACAAAACCTGTGATAATGTTGCGCAGGCTGCAATATATCGATACCATATTTGTGCACGAGCTCTAATTTTTTATTGCAATGGGAATTGTACTGATAAACGCTAAAAAGGAGATGTTCTAGATATATGTATCGACTATTATGTAGGCACCTAGTAGTCTTTTGTATGTATACCATATTCCTTTTACTTTCAGTCAAAAAATTAGAAACTGCAGATGATTTAAAAAAAAAATTAAACAATATACCAAATTAGCCAAACTAAAATCGGTCAGATTTAAAAAAATTACAGCACATAACTACTCAGACAGGAGATATTATAGCAAGAACTTCTGCAACAATAACTGCTTCATAAAACAGATAAACATGAATCCAATACACTTTTGTAATATCCTTAACATAGCTCTAATATTCTGTGACAAGGATATTAACAACATGGATGAATAATAAATTGTGGTTTCAGTTGATTAGAATTGTTAAAATCTATATAAATGTGTAAACGTAATTGAATAAAACCACAAAATATTCTACAATACGCATGTATAAATTAAAAAACTACTTAAAATATGGATCACACCATATTATGTAAGATTTTAAATCTGTTTTTATTTATTGAAATATTGGATAAATCAAACATCAGTGCTTTTAAAACTGACAGTGTTATTTTATTTCTGACCAAAACTAAAGTCAACATGTTTTGCTTTTAACCCTTCGAAATATGACGTGATCAAGTCAAATCTATGTTTTTCTTCTTCATTTAAAGACACCTGCCAATTAAACCTCTTGGAAAAACCTCAATGTGACGTATTTGTTACTTTCCGTACATTATTTACTAAATGATGAATTATCTTCAGCAAGAGTCATAACCTACAAATAATTTTAGGAAAATTTTGTGTGAAAAGTAAAAAGATATAACTGCTTTCTTCTTTATTTTCAGGCAGTAACAATATTCCATATCTTCATCAACTGATATACTTCCTCAAAGATTCCACTAGACTCTACAGAAACACTGTCAACAAAAGCAACATGAGTAATGCTCTGGATACCAACGTCAATTATTATTCCTAACAGCAGATAATGCAACAAACCAAGACAAAATCGGTACTGTACTTTTCCAATCATTACCCGTTCAAGTGTCGATGTTTACAGATTAGAAACAGATAAAATATCACCTATAGGTCTCTCTATAGGAAATTGGAACCTGGCCTTGTCTTGGCTTTGCGCAAGAAAACCGCATTAAAAAGTACCCGTTCTCTTCGTGTCTTTGCACACACGAGTAGAGACTACTTGTAGCACCATTGGTGCCATTGGTTTGCATCGGACCATTAGACGATGCAAACGTGCGCATCCTTAATCTGATAATTGTTGCTATTTTATCGTAACAATTGAAAATTTCAATGTCCCCTACCATACGGACCACGTGGACCCATTTTGCGATACCGCCACTGATGCTAGTGTGCTTCTCAATAGTTGCCATTCAACCAATTGTCACACTGCAATCACCAAACACACTTGGATTGACAACTTTTGAATTAGAATAATTTCTTTCGTTGAATTATTATTGTAGTGCATTCATCAATGAAATTTGGACTTTGTTACCTCCAGTGAAGAGAAGAGCTTTTACCCTACATGTAAGTACTGTATTTAACAGTTTTAATTTTAATTTTTTGTGTTATTTTTATGTTCATGTTCCTACACACCCTATTGATATTTTTGTATACACAGACTTTAGTGTTGCAAATCTTTTACAGGTAATGCCATACAAATATAATATAACATCTGGTTTATGTGTGTAAAATTTTTAATACTGACTGCATTTCCAACCAGGCTGGCGCATACTCAAAATATTTTGGTTATTACATGCCCATTGTTCTTTTATTTTCTTATCGCCTAACACAATCAATTTTCTTTGTTTATAGTTATATAAAATTCAGTGTTGCTTTTGTTGTTGCTATTGGGTTGAGCCTCTTTAAGGGCATTTTGATTTGACATGAAATTAGGGTGTTACATAAAGAGCTCTTACTCTATATCTCTAGTAGAATTGTAACTCATGTTTTTGCTAAAAAATTAGATTTAAAACCCAGAAATTAGGATTAATAACAATATCGATTTGTATCAAAGATTATTTTAGCAACTAAACAATGCTTACATCCCAGAGATTGTTATAAAAACTCTGATAACATTTATGGACAAAACTGTTAACTTTGATGAAGAAATTATTCAAAATCGGTAGCAGGAAGGATATCATAAAAATATGAGATCTTAGTGTTGTCACTTGCAGACTATATTTCTATTGTTTTCTATTGACTATACATACTTCAAAGTTTCTGGACTGTAGTTTTATGTAAAATTTGTCTTTGTATTAAATTTTGTTGTGAAATGTTTCATTTCATTTTTCTGAGACAACATAGTATATAGATTGGCATTTAAAGAAATAAATAACTTACTATTAAATAACTTACTAAACAAATAACACTTTTTAACGATAAGAGCTACGTATGTTGACATTTTTGTGTTTTATTGTTGGATGTGGATAGATGAAGTTTGATACAAAATTTCTTTTGTACCAACGTAAATATTTGCATACAAATGTGCATTAAAAACAAGGTTTAGTATTGCACATTCCTTATGGTTAGGACCATTAACGGTTCTCAGATAAATGATTAATAGTTATAAATTACCAAATAAACAGGTTTTTGTTTGTTCAAATCTCCAGAAAATGACTTATGAGTTTATATAGTAACCAATTCGAAGACATCCCAGCCACATCCATAAAACTGTCTGTTGTTCATCTATCTATAAATACAGACGTAATATCTACTTATAATATAATTATTTCGTATTTTTCTCAAACGTATGGAAGTAGATTGTTGATCAAACAACAATGCTTAAGTTACCATGTATTTATAAATTTATAAGCGCACTTGTTAATCTAAGAAATATAACGAAGTTGGTTTCTGGAAATGGAAAATGAGTCAAACCCTTCGACTAAATCGTTGACACAGTGTCTACTAAACCATGTCTAAACACTTTTGCAATTATTCAATTTCGTAAAGCCTCTGCCAATCTGGACCCCAACCTAACGTCAGTCATAGAATAATATTAAATGTCATGTCATGTCATGTCAGTGACCATCACTGACATTTATCAAAATCTGCCAATCCACAACCATAAGGCTGTGGATTCTGTCAGAGTGATTCTATTAACTCTTATAGCGCCTTAACCACTCATCCCATTGATCTGCAAATTGGTATACCTATTTGACGTCACTGGAGGATGAGTTTAGTTTAGTTTTAGGATGAGTTGGTATGAGTTTAGTCTCAATCGCACGAATCCCTCAGTAGACACATGTTAGATTTGCAACTTCCGTTTATCAGAGTGTTGCCAAAAACAATCCAGTTCGGCCACTGGTAATTCTAAATGCGCATACCAAATTTCAACCCGATTCGTTGTTGCGTTTGGGCGCCATCGTGTTCACAGACATATGTACATAGATACATACTTACATACACACATACATACTTACATACACATATACATACACATATACATTTTCCAGAAATCGTTGCAACGGATTACAGAAGACTTACTCAAAAGACATTTTATTATTACATTCTTGTACAACGAATGAGAAAATTTCGTGCACTTATTTTTCTTTTTCTCTAAGAACAGTTTTAAACTGACATTGATTAATTTGCCTATATTTATTAGTCAATGGTATTTTTAGAAAACTTTATAAACCTTAGTTGTAAAAATTTACATAATGTCTAACCTCGCTGGACTACATCTATTCATGTTAAACACATTTCATAATGAATGACAACATTATATAACATGTTGTTTTGAATGACAACATTTGCTGTCTTACAACTCATTCAAGTAATAGATTAGAGAAATCGCCACTTGCCTCTTTTATTCACGTTCCACACACTGCCACTAACATATTTCTATGTTAATGCAAAAAAATGGGGCAACAAAATCAGCTATCTGACACATAGCTACCCAGAACTTTACAGATAGGTGAATAAACCAGCCCTAAAACCAAAAAGTGATGCCAAGTTATTTTGAGTAATTTTAAGTGTTTACTGATAATATACAGTAGCAACTTGAACGAAAACTATTAAAAATTAGTTTAGAAAATTGTAGTTGTGATAAAATAATAAGATAAAACGTACATATCACAGCCAATAAATAAAACAAGAGAAAATCTGTTTTAAATATTTGATTTTGAATTGCAATTCAGTGAAGCTTACAAATTTAACACTGTTTAGTTGTTCAACCACGTCGTGTGGTAAATGAAAAGTATGAATTTAACATTCTTTTTTCTTTGAGTAAACGTAAATCAACCAAAGTGCTCTAATGGTTTTTGTTTCGTTATCTTATCTCTTTAACGAGATTGACAACTGTAATTTTGACAAAGCACTAACTAGATTAATTGTGGCAATATTTAAGATTAGTGACAATCGATGCCAGTAAAAGCAGTAGCTCGCAGTAATTAAGTAATTGGTGTGATAATACGCTAATCTTCAATATGGGGACGCTGTTGATTAAAAATCTAATCAGTCACCCCATAAACCTTAATATATAATAAATTTTTTGGATTCTTGAATTAAAGGCAGTTGAACATCTTACAAATATTGTGTATTTTGCAATATAAATTTCTACAATACATGCAAATTCGATTGGAATGTCGTATTTTTGCGCTTAATTTGTCTAATTTAATTATCGCTCTCCACACAACATCTGGGATTGCGAGAACAAAAATTGGCAGTTAATATCTACAAATACGGCCAATATGTGCTCATATCGTGCTAATGTATCATTGTGTTGTGCTATTTAGCTCGTCTGCTACCTATAGAAAATACCACTGAAGGTATGTTTGACGTAACCCTGTTTGTGAACTTAATAATTTACAACGACATACTTTGGTATTTAAAAAATGTTGCATACCATTTGTAGTGAATAATAGAACTTAATAATAATAATAATAGAATTTCTTTTTTATTTGCTGACTAATAATATTTGTATATATAGGTAATTATATATTTATTCTCTGATACTTATAGTATGTAGAAAATCAGTGAATCAATTTATGATTCTTTGTGTAATTATCTTATTATCTTGTAACCAAGTATTTATTGAATTGGTATCAATGAATTGAGTTCAATTATATGAAATTGATCGAGAATTTCTACTTTTAGTTTTTTTATGCTTATTTTTTTATGCTAATATTATTTTTTCTTAACCGTCTATGTTTGAATCATTTGACTGAAAACTTTTAGAGAAAATTTCAAAATAACTATAAACAATTCATACAGAAAAACATTTAAATAACTACCAACTTTAAAATTGTGTAATTTCTATTTCATAACTTTATGTTTATAATGCTAAAAGGCATTACAAATGGATGTTATTTTCATACCAATATAAACATATTTCGAACAACAATTGCTGTAACTTTTGTTACTGCAATTGTGCAAACTTTTTAACAATTACTTTTTTATTTTTCTGACTAATTATAGCAATATTCGGAATTAAATCAATACTTTAAAGATTTTCTGACCCAGTCGATCTATTTTATTATTAACCTCATTAATGTGAACATTATTAATTATATCAGATAATATATCTTGACCGCAATCACACAGTTATTTTTAATTCACTGTTTTTAACACTTACCTACCATTTTATGTGCTCTGGAACCTGATTTTATCATAAGTATATCATTTCGTAGTACGTATAGTCCTTTACACTTTTTTATATATTGGTTTGGATATCTACAGTCTTATCTCTATAGCTGTCAATCAACAACAATTATTTACTTAATAGGTTGTTATTTTGTTGTTTTTTTGTAATAAAATTGAATCTTGATTGACAGTAGTATGTACATAGTTCAAGAATATAAACATTTTTGAACAATGTATATGTATAGCAGTATGGAGTGCTATAATAGTAGCTTTGAATAATAATGACAGTTCCATTGAATAATGTAGCCATTATTCAACAGAATTTCGCTGACTGCTCTGAACGTATTTCTCAGCAGTAGATAAATCACTACATGGCATTGTACATAATTACAGAACACACTTTTAATAATTACCTGCATATTTTAAAATAATATTGTTCACGGAAACAATCATTATAGTTCAGCGTATTGTGTGATTATATAATTGTCACATTTGTGTAAATTATACAATAACAGTTCAAGAGCAATGTGGAATTAGTTGCTATTGTTGTAACATCTTTTACAATTACTGGTATATAATATTTTATTATTTATTATCTTCGCGTTATGAAATTTATGGAATTATTTTAGGAGTTTGTCGCCACCTTATTAACCAAGTCAAAATATTTAACTGATTTTGTAAGTAACACACCCAGTGTCTCTAAAGTATGATTTTCTTTTAAAAACACATGCAAAATGGTTGCACATTATTATTGTCTAGTACATTTTTAGACACTTAAATAAATTGTATTTTATGTTTTTAAAACAGCTATTTTTTGGTCAAAAAGTGCAGTTTTGTTGAGATTTTTCCAGCACGATCAACACGATGTTATCAACAAGTAACAGCATTCCTTTGTGCATTCCTTTGTAATATTTCGATGAAACACTTATCAATGAGGACGTCTTGATTAATAAAGATTTTTACTACATATTGGAGAAACTTTAACGATAAACACATCACGATCAATCACTGACGTTTCTGAGGATCATCGTAAGCCTCTATGAGCAATGTATTACAGTAATAAAGCTAGTTTTCAAGCCTGACAAGCCTCTACAAGGCAATAAATTAGATCCAGGGTCGCAATTGAATTTAAAGATTAAGTGATAATCAAATAATTATTGTTGCTACGGAATATTGTACGAGAAAAACTACAAACAACTAGAAAGAAACAAGATTATACAGTATGAGCATTAGTATACGTATTTTAGTTACTAGCTAAATAGAAAATTAATTGTTCATAGGTTTAACAACAGTCACATATTTGCCATATGAAATATTTGAAGAAATAATATGCAACAATTGTATGTTTCATAAAAAAAAATTACGTATAAATACTTAGCAATGTCTATTCCAAAGGTCAGTACATTTTGTACAGGACAAGTGCTAAAGTAACAAATTTAAAGAATTTTAAATTTGTTAGTGCTGGATTCTGCCGTTGCTTCAACAAATGGTACGTACCAACGTTATATTTTACAAAAGAAAACCAAGTACGGTCTTTTCCGTACATTGGTGACAGACCTTTAGTTTTCCATGTGTAGTGAGTGACGGCGCATGATATTAGTCAGCCGTTATCTACAAATACCGACCTGATCTAGCAAGATATGCAAATGAAATAGAAAAGCATTTAAGTATATACAGCATGTTCAGGAAATTTGTATGCCGAATCTTGTGATCGTGCTTTCCACCTCTTTTTTCCCAAAAAACTTACTGGTTGTCTATTTCAGATATAATTAAAATGAACTCAGACTTATTATAAAGCAAAATTTTACTGGAAAATTGATTATAAAACAATTTTTCATCGTATCATGTACCTACACAGTATTCTGGACACGTAACATTTAAATTTTTGTTATTTGCATGTAAATTGTTAGTTAGATAATAAGTAAAAAATATTCAACCAAATGAATCATTAGAAATTCAACCACAAACTGAAAAAAAAACTATTACATCAGATATTTAATGTCCGATTCAAAGACATTAAATTATTATTGCGGTTACGTTCAAATCAAGTTCATCTACATAGTTGGTGAATCTAATAATAATTGTTAACAACAGTGATCAATTGTCGTAAATATTACCCAATTTGAATATCGTCGTCGTTTTGGCAAAGTCACTAAGTTAGCTTTTTGAGTAAATCGGTTTCATTGGATAGAATTCACACAATGTCCATTTTGGATTTATCGACGTTTGTCAATAAATGCTTTCTTTATTAGTTCGTAATTAATAATTACTCAATTTTTTCAGCTCTGGCGATATTTTAAATGCCCTTCTATATCCAATGATTTTCCTGTTTAATTACCTAATGAACAAGTTGTAATTTCCAAGAGATAATTGATACGCATAGATCCAAATCTCCTGATTAACACAATAAATCATAAACAGAAATCAAAGATGGGAAAGAAACCATGATCAAAAGATCAGATAAGTTGACATTCATCCGATATTTCGTGTGTAAAACTGATTATATTTGCTTTACCAATGTTGTAATAAACACATTTGTACCTTAATAATCTATATAAATGACACAATTTGTCAATTATTTAATCTGGAAGATTTTGATATAAAACACAACAAAAATGTCAACTGTTCAAAACTGCCCCAACATTGAAGACTTGCTTATTTAAAATCGTCATTACTAAGCCATTTGGAATTAAAATCATCAGAATCAAGAGTAAAATTTAAATGAAGACATAATATTAAGAACAAAACTAGCAAATTAGCTACTTGGAAGACAACAGAACGTCACACATTCCATCAACATCTCGTTGTTTCAACACACAACTAATATCGTACCCTTGGACCTACATATTATCCCAACTCATTGAGAAAACTACCTATCAAAAAGGATCATGACCTACATAGTCTGGCGTCACAGATCCACAAGTACACCTTTGCAGTTTTGTGGAGTGTACAAACAAAAAAAAAAACAATAAGAATGCACGATGTCCACTCGAGATCCATGTTGTTCGATATTTCTCGATAAGGATCGATAACGTGCTAATAAATGTATAGGGCAGGTTCCCACTTGAAATAGTTTCTGATTATTGTTCAATCAAAACTGAATCTCGGTCTTTTACAGTCGACCACACCACCAAATGCTACCACGCCGACCATGAGTTCTTCACATGTTAACCCAACCTTCCAACCAGATGACTACGATCTGTAAGTAATGATATAGTTCCTTTTCTTTGTTAATATGATCCTTTTTTAATTTTACTTTTACCAGAAATATGTTTTGTTCTTTCAAAAGTTAAAGAGAATTGCTTTTTAATATTTTTCAATGCTATTCCATCTTTATGTGATAATGCCCCATAAAAATCATTATTTTGTTCTAAATTATGGTCCATACATTATTTCCAAAGTGTGTCTGTCAATCCTATTACCATCTTATTGTCGTTGTTTATGTTTACATGATTATTCATGTATTATATGCTTTAATGAACTAAAATAGATTTTTACATGCGATGAAACTAGTTTATGTTTGACTTATGCTTGATGAGAACTAGTTCACCAAAATGCGCACTAAATATACATATAATTGCTTATTTAAAACAGTAGTTATATCCGCAGAAAGATCATTTGGTTGGTTCAAGTAAAATATAAAATTCTCAGAGTAAGAATATGACTTTCTTGATGTTCCAAGAATTACGTTTTCTTGTTTTAAGTATGAAGGAACTGCTTGAAAGGAAGTACGTCTGTTTTAAGCGATACGTACGAATACTTTTGGTTCAAGAAAATGTTTGTTCTTTGAAGCATGTATATTTTTCACCCAACAAAATATTGTTGTTGATGTAAAACGAATATCTTACTTTTTTTATATGTAGAAGAATAATATTTTCTTCGTGAGAGCAAAATATACTCAACATAAACATACTAAACTCTTAAACCGGAAGAATAACTAGCCGTTGAAATAACCATAACATATAAAATTCTTATTACAATAAAGGATTATTTGGATAACAAAAATATCCTCTTCATGGTACACTAAATACGCAAGAACATTTTTTCTTGATATCCAAGAATAGAGTTCTCTCTGTGTAGGCTATTCTACTACAATCCTGGTTTTTCTTCATAATCCTTGTAAGTCACCCATGAAATAAACCACTTATGCATAGATGTAAACAAACAATATACGAACGCTCAATATCGTCGAACTTATATAGCGGTGATATGCGGGAAAAGACGCGAGAAACTGTTAGCGCCATCTGTAAATTAATTCCATAACGTTCTATGCATTTCTCAGAGTAAGAACCTTGGGCCAAGAAACTGTTTTTAATAATATAACTTAACATGAACTTGATGTCCAAGAATAGAGTGTAATTTTCTCTAATTAAAACTAGGAAATTTTATATTACGCTGGGTTTTATTAATATTGATCCCATATTACGAGACAAATTTAGTACACAATAGGCATCCATACACCTTTTAAAATACTGACAAAAGAATATTAAACGAAGATATATCCTTGAAAACAGCTGTAATCACCAATCGTGTAAAAAATAATATTAAAGTGTCAAAATCACTACTTACATTTCGTGGCGCGGATTCATGTGTTGCACGTGCTTCGTTCTGATGGCTAATAAACGAAAATATCGATTACTTAGATACCTTAGAAACAACTACTACTAACACTGAATATATTATTTCTCAACAGCCAGCTGCAAAATCAAACACAAGTGAACGAAAAGCATTCAGCGCATTTAGAAAATGGAGGAAAGAAGAAAGATGACTTATATTATGAACCATACGACCATCGTACAGTGGAGCATCCCATCTCGTAAGTGAATTATGCAATTTTCATAGAATATCTTTTGTAACACTCTTTTTATTTCAGAAATTCCTCGACACTCTTCCATCTCTTGAAAGGCAGTTTAGGCACTGGCATTCTGGCAATGCCAAACGCCTTCCATCATGCAGGATACATTCTAGGCTTCATAGGAACATTAATAATTGGTGTTATATGCACATACTCTGTCCATCTGTTAGTAAAAGCCCAGTATGAGTTATGTAAACGAATTAAAAAACCCAGTTTGACGTATCCAGCAACAGCGGAATCAGCTTTACTCGAAGGACCTAATTTCATGAAGAAAATTGCTCCTTATACAGGGTAAAACTGGCTACTTATAACATAATGTTACAAGTTAATATAAATTTTATCTTTTTAGGCATATAGTGAACGCTTTCTTATTGGTATACCAGCTAGGTACTTGCTGTGTCTACATAGTCTTCATAGCAGAGAACATCAAAAGTGTCGTTGATGTTCATACAACCGAACTGGATGTTCAACTTTACATGTTGATGCTCCTCCTTCCACTAATTTTACTTAACTACATCAAGAACCTGAAGTTTTTAGCTCCGTTCTCAGCAGCAGCAAATGCAGTGACCATGATAAGTTTTGGTTTTATACTCTACTATATTATCACTGATGGACCAACGTTTGAAGAGAGAGATGCAGTTGGAGAGGTGGCAAAGTGGCCTCTGTTCTTCGGCACTGTACTCTTCGCTTTGGAAGCCATCGGTGTGGTAAGTTCCCCATAAATAATGACTTCCTAAGTACCTATTTTTCGGGTTTTCTTCTAGATATTACCTCTAGAAAATGAAATGCGTACTCCAAAGGCGTTTGGTGGAACCATTGGTGTTCTGAACGTCGCCATGTCTTTGATCATCACCCTCTATGTTGGGCTGGGTTTCCTAGGTTATTTAACTTATGGAAATAGTGCTAAAGGATCAATCACATTAAACATTCCCAGTGAAGAAGTGTAAGTGTTATAAGTTAAGCGTAATAAGTTAATAAACATAACACAGGGAAACATTGATTTTGCGGCATGAGATTTGTTAGTCAATCTTAGGTAATTCTGGTCTATCAAAATTGATTACACAAACTGATGGAGCAGAAAAATTTTTTTGTTACCCGGTGTAATTATTCTTTGTTTGTAGGGCTGCTCAAGTTATTAGGATACTTTACGCTGCAGCTATATTTATTACCTATGCCCTGCAGTGTTATGTAGCCATTGATATTGCATGGAATGAATACATTGGACCAAGACTGGAAAAAAGCCAAAGAAGAACAATTTGGGAATACTTTGTCAGGACTGGTCTGGTCTTGATTACATGTAAGTTTGAATAAGCACTAAAATAAAAAGACAAAACTTCCCAAAAATCCCAACTAAAACTTTTATTGATTCTATAAGCTGATATCAGTTAGATGAAAATGATTCTATGATATCAGTTTTGCAATAAAATCTTATTATATCTTTTTTTTTCAGTTTTACTTGCAGTGGCTGTGCCAAAACTAGAACTATTCATATCACTGTTCGGTGCTCTGTGTCTATCAGCGCTGGGAATTGCATTTCCAGCTATAATTGATATGTGTGTGTACTGGCATACCAGGACTGGTACGAGGTTCTACTTGCTGCTCGTGAAGAATATGTTGTTGATCATATTCGGCTTTGCAGGCCTGATCATTGGAACCTACACCAGTTTATCTGAGATCGTAAAAGAATTTTCATGAGACACTGTATAGGTTGTGAGATGATAATGTGAAATCATGTGAAATAGCAATAAGTATACTACTATATAGGTTCTAACTAAGTGATCTTGATAGTATTATTTTTATTTAATGCCGAATCTGTGGATGTTTCCTCCATATTGATTGATTTATTATGTTAAATATAATTATGTTATAGAGAGTTTATTATTTCTGTATGTGATTTCTTCTCAGTGCGTTTGCGTGTCTGTTGAATAGTGGAATATTTTAGTAAAACATGTTTTAACAAGATGTCGTTTCTGATTATTTTCATTTATAGAAATACAAATTATAGAGAAGATAACGGGTTTTGATGTAATCAAAAGACATTTCCTCTAGACAATCTGGTAACTTGTACCGCAGGGTTAAGCCTTGACGCCAATTTTATGAAACCTGTACTTTGTATTATAAATTGAATGTTTCAATAGATTTCTTGGTTCTCAGTTGTGAGGCATGGAGACAACAGAAAAGTGAATGTATTGGACACATGTTGTCGGTATGAATTATTTGCTGTATACACGTCAGGTTGGCCTTATGCTACTTTATTTTACTAATCATCTTTGATAACATACAAAGGAAAAGGTTATAAGGTGGTAAGGTGATAAGATGACTTTGAGATAAACTATTTATAACTCTATAAAGCAAACAATTTATAAAAATAAGCTGTTATTGCCAGTACAGCAATGGATATACAAGACAAAGTAGCCTTAGTAACTGGGGGTGCTTCTGGCATTGGACTAGAATGTGTCAAACAACTACTAAGTGACGGTGCAAGAGTAAGAATTTTCCACCAATCATGATTAAATTTTGATCATTTCTTAAACATTTAAGGGAGTTGCCATCGTAGACATCAACCAAGCTGGATATGCCATAGCCCAAGAACTAAACCAAACACTCTCTGCAAATTCTAATAAACCCAGAGTTATTTTCTCGCAAGCAAACGTTGTAGATCAATCGTCTCTAGATGGTATGCTTACTTACGATCGAAACTTATGAACAACTAAATATTTAATTCATTTAGGGGCGTTCAGAGCAACGATTGATGCATTTAAAAATTTGGACATTGTGATCAACAATGCTGGATTGATCGACGAAGTTGATTGGGAACTATGTTGTGACATAAATTTAGTAAGTTTCTTACTGAGTTCTTTACTGAGTCATTCCAACCATTAGATTGTATAAATTTTGAGTTTAATTGATTCTATGGACATTTCTATACTTAGAAAGGTGTCATCAATGTTATATTCTTGGTAATGGAAGACTATCTACCAAAATACAGATCATCCTCAGAAGCTGTCATTGTAAACACTGGTGACACATAAAATGCACCAGAAATAGTTGACCTTGTAGTTTGAACTGAGGCTTGCTGGTAGTAGCCACCACCGGCAGCAGTATTTTTACTGGCAAACAGCATAATGTGATCACAAAATAGCCGCTGGCTGCTGTTGCTGCTAGCAGCACCTAATAAAACAGCCTAGTGTGACCGTGGCATGGGATAACAACCAAAGTCACAAATTACGTACAATCACGCACAACTTTCGATTTTCGGTTTAGTTCCTAGCGCCGACGCTAGATGGCGGAGGGAGGGCCGACGCGCGACGGCGTCCGTCGCGAGCTTCAGACATGGCGTCACAGGTCGCGCCGTACACGTTATTTTGAGAGCGGCGTGGCACCGTAAAATGTGCAGTTAGGTAATGGTGATTGGCTCACCGATCGGGGCCTGATTTAAATCGAATAAAATCGAACTGCATACAATTTCCGTTGCGGTAAGTTGCATGCGGTTGAGATGAGAGAAGCTCGAACGAAGTCACGGTAGAAAAATTTATTAATGCTCACTCGTAACTTAAGCAGCAGCTGCACATTTTACGCTAACCAGTAGTATTTCACTTAACTAGTAGTTTGTTCCGTTCTCTCCGATCTGGGATGGAAAGAGCGGATAAAATGCTTCCGTCGCGTGTTATGTTTCTATTGTTCTTTGGCGTCGCATGTCCCACGCTTACAAACGGTTCCGTATGTGACGTAATCGGTCAAGGAACCTATTGGAGTGATCAATAGTTGTATTTTTGGGGGTGTAACGGGCTTGTAGGTTAGTAGAACACGGTTTGGAAAGGATTTTGGTTGGAATTAAATATGATTTGATTGGAATACTTGTATAACTTGAATAGAAAATAAAAGTGTGTATATTTTGTTAGTTAGAAGTTAAATGAAGCCACAGAAGAATAGTAGATTACGATAGGGGTACTGAAAGCTTTATCCTGTAGTAAGGAAAGCATGACATAATCATAATGTTTTCTTTGTCCATTTAAATAGAAGAGAAACTAGTTTCCATGTTTACTAGTTCCCACCTTTTATTAAAACAAATGTACATCTCAGAATATATAAACAATATTCGTCTACACAAAATACTCCTTTCTAACTAAAAATAATGTAATGCTAGAAAAAATGATGAACCAAACGACTGCGACTAATTAGACATATTATATATTTTTATTTACTAAAGGTAACAAAAATATCATCAGCATTGATATAAATAACCTTACCTTAGAGGAAAGATGTGACATTTTGAAACTATGTATGGAATCAAGTATAAGGTCCAAATGGCATTCAATATGTTATAAATTTGGAAGAAGTAACATCGGGAATTGTTGTTTCTTTTCTGATAGGTTTAAATGTTGACATACTCAAATGATGACATACTCAAAGCAATAAAGTTAGCAATCGTTGACACACTGTCTAAACACTGTTGCAATTATTTCATTTTGTGAAGACACCACTCTGTACACCCCAACCTAACGTCAGTCTTAGAATTGTAATGTCATGTAATGTCAGTGGCCACTGATGTTTATCAAAATTTGTCAATTCGCCACCACAGGGACGACGGTTGTTGATTATATCAGACGACTGTGTTCAATTAGACATAGTACATATTTTTATTTACTAAAGGTAACAGAAATATCATTAGCATTGATATAAATAACCTTGCCTTAGAGGAAAGATGTGACATTTTGAAACTATGTATGGAATCAAGTATAAGGTCCAAATGGCATTCAATATGTTATAAATTTGGAAGAAGTAACATCGGGAATTGTTGTTTCTTTTCTGATAGGTTTAAATGTTGACATATTCAAATTATGACATACTCAAAGCAATAAAGTTAGCAATCGTTGACACACTGTCTAAACACTGTTGCAATTATTTCATTTTGTGAAGACACCACTCTGTACACCCCAACCTAACGTCAGTCTTAGAATAGTAATGTCATGTAATGTCAGTGGCCACTGATGTTTATCAAAATTTGTCAATTCGCCACCACAGGGACGACGGTTGTTGATTATATCAGACGACTGTGTTCAATTAGACATAGTACATATTTTTATTTACTAAAGGTAACAGAAATATCATTAGCATTGATATAAAGAACCTTGCCTTAGAGGAAAGATGTGACATTTTGAAACTATGTATGGAATCAAGTATAAGGTCCAAATGGCATTCAATATGTTATAAATTTGGAAGAAGTAACATCGGGAATTGTTGTTTCTTTTCTGATAGGTTTAAATGTTGACATATTCAAATTATGACATACTCAAAGCAATAAAGTTAGCAATCGTTGACACACTGTCTAAACACTGTTGCAATTATTTCATTTTGTGAAGACACCACTCTGTACACCCCAACCTAACGTCAGTCTTAGAATAGTAATGTCATGTAATGTCAGTGGCCACTGATGTTTATCAAAATTTGTTAATTCGCCACCACAGGGACGACGGTTGTTGATTATATCAGACGACTGTGTTCAATTAGACATAGTACATATTTTTATTTACTAAAGGTAACAGAAATATCATCAGCATTGATATAAATGACCTTGCCTTAGAGGAAAGATGTGACATTTTGAAACTATGTATGGAATCAAGTATAAGGTCCAAATGGCATTCAATATGTTATAAATTTGGAAGAAGTAACATCGGGAATTGTTGTTTCTTTTCTGATAGGTTTAAATGTTGACATATTCAAATTATGACATACTCAAAGCAATAAAGTTAGCAATCGTTGACACACTGTCTAAACACTGTTGCAATTATTTCATTTTGTGAAGACACCACTCTGTACACCCCAACCTAACGTCAGTCTTAGAATTGTAATGTCATGTAATGTCAGTGGCCACTGATGTTTATCAAAATTTGTCAATTCGCCACCACAGGGACGACGGTTGTTGATTATATCAGACGACTGTGTTCAATTAGACATAGTACATATTTTTATTTACTAAAGGTATCTGAAATATCATCAGCATTTATGTAAATAACCTTGCCTTAGAGGAAAGATGTGACATTTTGAAACTATGTATGGAATCAAGTATAAGGTCCAAATGGCATTCAATATGTTAAAAATTTGGAAGAAGTAACATCGGGAATTGTTGTTTCTTTTCTGATAGGTTTAAATGTTGACATATTCAAATTATGACATACTCAAAGCAATAAAGTTAGCAATCGTTGACACACTGTCTAAACACTGTTGCAATTATTTCATTTTGTGAAGACACCACTCTGTACACCCCAACCTAACGTCTATCTTAGAATAGTAATGTCATGTAATGTCAGTGGCCACTGATGTTTATCAAAATTTGTCAATTCGCCACCACAGGTATGACCACAGGGACGACGGTTGTTGATTATATCAGACGACTGTGTTCAATTAGACATAGTACATATTTTTATTTACTAAAGGTAACAGAAATATCATCAGCATTGATGTAAATAACCTTGCCTTAGAGGAAAGATGTGACATTTTGAAACTATGTATGGAATCAAGTATAAGGTCCAAATGGCATTCAATATGTTAAAAATTTGGAAGAAGTAACATCGGGAATTGTTGTTTCTTTTCTGATAGGTTTAAATGTTGACATATTCAAATTATGACATACTCAAAGCAATAAAGTTAGCAATCGTTGACACACTGTCTAAACACTGTTGCAATTATTTCATTTTGTGAAGACACCACTCTGTACACCCCAACCTAACGTCAGTCTTAGAATTGTAATGTCATGTAATGTCAGTGGCCACTGATGTTTATCAAAATTTGTCAATTCGCCACCACAGGGACGACGGTTGTTGATTATATCAGACGACTGTGTTCAATTAGACATAGTACATATTTTTATTTACTAAAGGTAACAGAAACATCATCAGCATTGATATAAATAACCTTGCCTTAGAGGAAAGATGTGACATTTTGAAACTATGTATGGAATCAAGTATAAGGTCCAAATGGCATTCAATATGTTATAAATTTGGAAGAAGTAACATCGGGAATTGTTGTTTCTTTTCTGATAGGTTTAAATGTTGACATATTCAAATTATGACATACTCAAAGCAATAAAGTTAGCAATCGTTGACACACTGTCTAAACACTGTTGCAATTATTTCATTTTGTGAAGACACCACTCTGTACACCCCAACCTAACGTCAGTCTTAGAATAGTAATGTCATGTAATGTCAGTGGTCACTGATGTTTCTCAAAATTTGTCAATTCGCCACCACAGGGACGACGGTTGTTGATTATATCAGACGACTGTGTTCAATTGGACATAGTACATATTTTTATTTACTAAAGGTAACAGAAATATCATCAGCATTGATGTAAATAACCTTGCCTTAGAGGAAAGATGTGACATTTTGAAACTATGTATGGAATCAAGTATAAGGTCCAAATGACATTCAATATGTTATAAATTTGGAAGAAGTAACATCGGGAATTGTTGTTTCTTTTCTGATAGGTTTAAATGTTGACATACTCAAATTATGACATACTCAAAGCAATAAAGTTAGCAATCGTTGACACACTGTCTAAACACTGTTGCAATTATTTCATTTTGTGAAGACACCACTCTGTACACCCCAACCTAACGTCAGTCTTAGAATAGTAATGTCATGCAATGTCAGTGGTCACTGATGTTTCTCAAAATTTGTCAATTCGCCACCACAGGGACGACGGTTGTTGATTATATCAGACGACTGTGTTCAATTAGACATAGTATATATTTTTATTTACTAAAGGTAACAGAAATATCATCAGCATTGATGTAAATAACCTTGCCTTAGAGGAAAGATGTGACATTTTGAAACTATGTATGGAATCAAGTATAAGGTCCAAATGGCATTCAATATGTTATAAATTTGGAAGAAGTAACATCGGGAATTGTTGTTTCTTTTCTGATAGGTTTAAATGTTGACATACTCAAATTATGACATACTCAAAGCAATAAAGTTAGCAATCGTTGATGCACTGTCTAAACACTGTTGCAATTATTTCATTTTGTGAAGACACCACTCTGTACACCCCAACCTAACGTCAGTCTTAGAATTGTAATGTCATGTAATGTCAGTGGCCACTGATGTTTATCAAAATTTGTCAATTCGCCACCACAGTGACGACGGTTGTTGATTATATCAGAGTGTTTCTATAAACATGAGCTGGTATTAGTTTGGTCAAAATCAGATGAATCCCTAAGAAAACGCATGTTACATTTGCCACTTTCGGTTGTCACATTGTGACAATTAATTTAAATTTATATAAAAACAAATTAATTAATAAAATACAAACAAATGTCAAAAATCTCATTCTTCATTTTATTCATTTTCTCATCGTGTCAAAATTATCACACAGTGATTGATACATTTGATAGTAGTATGGAATGTCGATGATTTAAACATAATATTTAAAATAATTGGATGGGTCAATAAAACACGCGGCCAATTTTCGATGATAACACATATTTAGTAATCACATTTTTCCTAGCGAATCGATAATACTTCACTAACATTCTGTTTTCATCGCGTGACTCTATTTATATAATGATATGTTGTATTTATATGTACCTTTTGAAGAACTTAATAAACTTAATAAAAGACGTTTGCTTAATGCTTTTCTTGACGTTGATGCTAAGGTTACTGTACCTGAAATTTACTGTACCTTTAATTTAATAACACAACATAGCAGGATCGGTTATTTCCATAGTGAAACAGGATAAACATTAAGAAGACTTTGGTCAAAACATCAGTCTAATCACTCATGTATGCACGAGTAGTTTAATAAAGTTGTTATGTAAACAGCATGTTATATTTATAAAATTGCTACATTTGTCAATTTCTTTTATTTCTGTGTTTTGTGTGTATCTTTGTGTATGAATCAATATGGCCTTCAAACGTGGGTTGTTAAAGTTATAATATAGTACAAAAAAGTAGATCGATTTACAACCCTTACGTAGTATTAGTGCAGAAGTGAATAGGTGAATAGGGTAACACCCCTTTACAAGTAACAGCACCCCTTCAAGAGTTTTAAGAAAGGGTTCAAGAACACATAGTTACACATAAATTTTCGTCAGTTTGCACTAGAACCCTTTTATTAAGAGTGTACTATTAGAAGAGGTATTATATTCTATTTATTCTATCTATTTATTTGATTTTATTTACTTGTCACAAAAGAGATCTCGTTTAGTCTAAAGTTTAGTCATCCAGTTCTTATATAATAAACCAAATATCATTTATTAAGAAATGTAACCTTTTTGTTTTGAAAAGAAAACCTTGATCACCAATCATTTTTTTGACAATAAATTCAAGCTCATTTTGTTTCTCCATGTAGATGTGATCTACTACTCAAAAAAATTCATTACATAAACTTAAACATAATGGATTGACGAACAAATTGCAACTGTCACATACATAATTGTAACCTCCCAGAGGTCTAGAATGCTATTTGTATTCTTGCCAACAGTGATATCATCAAATGTTTTGACGATAATGCCATGTAGTTTATTTGGGACAAGCACTTGTATTTATTGAATGTTTTAGTGATTAACAAATTCAGCTTTAAGATTAGCCAGCTTAGAAATCTTACACAAATTTTACATGGTCAATAATAATTGGCCCATATAAGTGATTGTTTCTGTAAGTAACGACTTATATACGTCACAATCTTGTTAGTTTATTAGCATACAGTGACATAAATAGAGCAAATAAAGATTTATTTCTTTTTTATTATTGACAATCTATAAATAGGTCAGCTAATATTTTCGCAAAGATTCAATAACCAAAACAAACAGTACTCGTACTCAAATCTATTGTGGATCTATTGAGACAAATAGCAGACACATGTCCATAAACATCTCCCCATGGTATTGAATAAAATTCTTTAACAAAGAGGATGTCCAAAGCATAATGAGGATGAATTGTATAATGTACGACAGCACGGATTCAATCACTTATGGGGGGGACACAGGCTTAGCAAATTAGGTGTAATTGATAGTAGTCCATTGTAGTGTTCCACACGGTTTTTATACGTATGTACGTGAATACGTGACATTATTCTGCCTTTTAAATTCCGTTTAATTGGAGTAAGAGATGAGGTGACCTGAGAAAGAAGAGAAAAGTGGTTGTGCGCATATCCAAGTTGGTCTTTTTTCATTTCCGCTTCGGGCGAAAGAAGTCGCAAACCATGCAATTTGCAATAATGAAGATTTAGCTTTAGTACCGTAACACAGTTCTCGTGTTATTGAGTCGCGACTACGCGCGCAAGGTGGTTTAAATTTAGTTTAGTTCGTTCACTTGCCCTCAACAATCGCGGCCAGAATTTTCTTCGCAGCGGCGCGAATCGGTACACAATTTTGAGTTTAATTTCGATATTTAAAAATTTGTTGTTTTTCTCTTCTTCGTCTCTTGATAACATTTCTGTAAGTACAAACAAACTTCTACCATTAATAATGTTATAATTATGTTATTATGTAATTATAATTATATGCTCTTGTATCAGCTCGATACTTTTATTAATTGTTTTGTTTCCCAAATAAGTAACGTTGACTTAAAATAAATAAATCGATAGCGAAACACGTGCATGGCCAAGTTATTTTAGCATTCGTTCTTACTCACCTAATATTTTGCGATAAATTTAAAAATATACAAACACAATCTTAAATGTGTTGTGGTTTAGTATGTGTGACATTTACTACAGACAGCTCCGCTGAAAGAGAGGTATTAATCGGCCAAAACTATGTGAAATTTGGTACACGTGTTGCCAAAGTACTTATCTAGCCCTGGTTAAATTTTAGTCGACAATTTTGGTCAACATGCGGCTAGACAATATGTTAAAAATCCAAAAAAATGCTTCTATAAACTCTTATAGCGCCTAAACTGTTCATCCCACTGATCTGTAATTTGGTATACATATTTAAAGTCACTGGAGGATGAACAGGTATCAGTTTGGTCAAAAATTCGTTGAGTTTCTCAGAAGACGCATTTAACATTTGCCACTTCCGGTTATCAGATTATCACCAAAAACAATCCAGTTCGTCCCCCGGCAATTCTAAAAATGTATACCAAATTTCAGACAGATCCGTTCTACCGTTTGGGCACTAACATGTTCACAGACATACATACATTTTCCAGAAATCATTGCGATCGATTCAGTGGACCCCAAAACGCGTATTTCCGTTGAAATCTCTATTTTTTTTCCGTTAATTACAATACTTTCCTTCTAAGGTACTAGTCGGAAAGTAAAAATGTATATGGTGCGGACTCTCTTGGTCACGCTGTATATTGTTGATGTCTCTTTGCTATTTCTGGTGGCAATTTTCATGGTCTGAAACAGATTACAGTACGAGCCTTGTAGTCGTGCCAATGTATTTAGGTATTTGGACAGACACCCACACTTACGACCGTTTATTAAATTAATGTCCATTATTGTTTGGTTAATTGGCCAAGACAGATTGTTACGTGTTGGATATTTTCAGCTCTTGGTAATCGTTCAACACAATAAACAATAATCAATACCACTTACCAGTCACAAAATACGAAAACGTGTTCTAGTAGCGAAATAAGGACTTCAAACAACACGTTTCAATAGTAACATGTGTGTTATTGTTGTCTAACCAACAATTCATGTACTATTACTGCCCTATACTTATCCAATATCAATGCAACACAGGCATTAGTTAAGGTTTGCTTTCAATTTAAATTATATTTAGTTTATTATTTAATGTATATCTTGGTGGTGAAATTTGCTCAAAAGTTCTACAACACAGTGCAGTAACAATACGCAAAGAGATACACTATTTCATTGCTTTTAATATGCTAACAACGTGCGCTATTATGAACAAATCAAATCGGTACAATCACCCATTCTTTTTTTTCTGAGTAGTACGGTACATTTATTAAACTGGCGTATGAAAGACATCAACCAATTAAAACCAATTTAAACGAAATTGCATCACACGTACACATACACACACACGAAACGAAGATCTAAACATAATAATACTTTTTGTACTAAATAGAGTCTTTATCAGTTGACCCCACTAGCATAGCAAATAAACAACTTGCAGTAGATATATCTGCGTGGAATTTGATCTTAATTTGGCATTTTGGACGATCGTGTTTTCAGGTGGCCGCAGAAAATGGCATAGGTGCTCCATTTGATGCAATCTTCTTGGCAGCGTTCTACACACCTGTGATAGTTCAACATTACTGAGCTAGTGTAGGCAGCAAGCATCAGAAAAAGGTTACCGTACAGGAAGGACTTAGATTCGCGATTGTCCAACCATGGCGAAGGAATCGCTAAAGCTGGAGCCCATGGGCAAAAAGTGAGTAAAACTAAAGTTGGTTAAATAACGTTTTCTTGTGTTTGTTTTGTTCTGGGAATGTTGTGTTACTTAATGCGTTGCATAAAGGTAGTAGTATAACAGTAGGGTATTTAGATATTTCTATATACCTCGATGTCATTGGGAATGGTTGTGACTGAAACGTCAGCTTGCAATAATTAATTGCATTAATGAAGAACTTATAAATACATGTATCTAATTCTTTGATTTTATTTCAACAAGTCAAGGGCGTTGTTATTTGCTCCTAGTAGCACCAATTTTACGGCAATTTACTTTAATTTGCTAAATTTTAACGGATGGTATTTTTTTGGCAGCTGAAACTGTGATGTACTTTTAATACCATGATGATATATTTTTAATATGTTTGTATTGTCTAGGTCTAGTCTAGGCATTATTTAATCTTTTTCTTAAATTTATATTGGCTAGATGTTTTAGGAATTGACATATAAAACGTCAGACAAAAACGTTAGATAATTTAAGTAACAAAAACAAGAAAAAATTGGTCAACTCTAACCTCCAAAAACTTGGATACTGACATACAGAAAATTTAGTTATCAAATTTCAGAGTAGCCAACCTACAATATTTTCCATGGTACATTTAGTTTTCTCTTTTTTTATAAACAAAATAGAGATATTAACATAACTGGGAAACTATTACTGATAGAGCCTGGTTCAATCCAAATTTGCTGTGTAGTTTTTCACACTGATTCGAAGGGTGCTATTGGATTTTCTCTATTTTAAACGGTTCAAAAGTTAATGAGAATCTAGTAATAAATATCAAAACATGTATCAAGTATCGAAATTAATATCTAGTATCATGTATGGACATTGGTATCGAAATGAATATCGAATAATGTGACCGAATCGGTACTTGCGATACACATCCGTCTGCCGCTGCAAGATGAGCTGGTTGGTGCCCGAGGTTGTACCTATGGTATCCGCAGACTTTGAGAATTAAGGAGACTATGTTATTTGACAATGCAGCAAAGCCCAATAAAGTAAATAAAAAGAATACCAATGGCAAAATTCCTGTAGTTTTGCATCAGAAATTACTGCATTTACCAAATTTTATATACGAAATACGATATTATAATTAAGTATTACATACAATATAATAATTAAGTATTACATAAGATATTATGATATCGTAAGTATTGCATACAAACTGGATTAAAGACGACCAGATGCCTAGAATAAACAATTGTCAATTTGGCGGAGGCGACGGGTCAATTTGAAAAATTAATTAACAGTTTAAATCTAAATTACTATTTATGACCCAAACTTTTATCAACTAATTTGCGTGGATATTAGAATAATGACGAAAACAGCAACGAAAATAAGTTATCATGATTATTGTTACATGTAACACTGAATAAATTTATATCAGGACAAACAAATCTTCAGAATTAAATAACGTTGTTTCTTATCTCGTCATAATAGCTGCTGTTTATCATGTAACACTTGACACAAAAACTTTACCAAAAACATTCCATCCAAACATCAAACGTAAAACAAATGAATATTTGTATCAGAACTTCTTTAGATTCATGTTTACACAAACGTGGTCCAATTATAGACTGAAAAAGCAATTATTTCCGTGTTTTTTTTTTCTTTGTTTTTTTTCTTATCTAATTGACGACATCTGTTTATTCTTTCTAGGTACAATGAGGAAGACGGTGGACTAGGAAGCCCTCATTCTGGAGGCGACGATGATTACGATCCCCACCTACATAGGACTGCGGAGCATCCCACATCGTAAGTAAAGGAGTTAATTTAGCGTACAAGCTATTTATACGACTTATACGACAAACCGCAACCAATTTAAAGTCACAGCTTGTTTACTCCGCCGAAATTGTGCCAAGGCCATAAAATCAGCATATGTTCCTCCATGAAATGGATGTGCACTGACCGTTTGCCACTTAGCATAAATCTAAAATGGCAACGTCGTTAATCATAATGTATCAGGCAATGAATCATATCGGCATTGTTGTATTAAAAATTAATTTTCCATGAACATAACTATACACTGATCGCTCATAGCAAAGATTATTCTTAAAAATTGCTGAGAAAAAACATTACCACCCCTTAAATTATAAAAACATGAGACAAAACGATTGAATTGTACAATTATTATACATTTCACAATACAAACACTTATTTCCTGATGTCATTATTTTGTTATATAATAATAGACACGTTATTATTATTTCAGGAATACTGAAACCATAGTCCATCTCCTCAAGGGAAGTTTAGGAACTGGAATTTTAGCAATGCCATACGCTTTTAAGAACTCAGGTCTTCTAACGGGTTTCGTGTGTACCATAGTTATAGGTTTTATATGTACATACTGTCTGCACGAGTTGGTGAGTAAACTGACATTTTCTCGACGTAAGAAACAAAGCTTACCGAAGAAACTGACGAATTTTGATATCCAATAACTTTTCTAAGCTTTGGTGGTTTTATGATTTTGTGGTCTAAGTTCCTGTGGAACTATCAAGGTTCTTAGTCAAGTTTTTGCCTATTGAGTTTTAAAACCAAATTAGTTTAAGCAATATCAGTTTTAGTAGTAGTTTTAAGCAAAATCAAACCTAGTTTAAAATTCAAATACAATATTTCTTTCAGTCTATGCAGAACATTTTTTTATTTAAAAATACTTATTTGTTTCAAACATTTATTCTTTCCTTGAAAGAATTTGAATCCTTGAAAGAACGCGTTTATTATTTAGTGCTTCGATTTGGCAGTGGACGCAGATTGTGCAATTTAGAAGTAATTTATTTCACGTATCATTTAATAAAGATGCACCTCAAAATATCTTACTTTCATAACATTATATGAAGCGTAGGTTTAAAATCAACGATTTCTCTTTTAGGTAAATGCTCAATACGTACTCTGTAAGCGTCTAAAAGTTCCAATGTTGACATATCCTGAATCAATGAAAGTGGCGTTAGAAACAGGACCGCCGTGCCTTCGTCCTCTCGCAAGAGCATCACCGTAAGTCAAATTTTAAACCGCAAATAAAATACGAACAAAATTAATAACCTCTAATCTAATTTCACAGGATCTTAGTAGATTCATTTTTAGTGCTGTATCAGCTTGGTATCTGCTGCGTTTACGTCCTTTTCGTCGCGAAGAACTTGAAGGACGTGTGCGACGAGTTGACAGGATCAAGCATGAGCCTCAACGTCTACATGCTTATCCTGCTGATTCCCTTCGTACTGATCAATTCGATCAGAAACTTGAAGCTTCTAGCGCCGTTCTCCATATTGGCTAATATCATTACTTTCGCTTCTTTTGGAGTCGTTTTGTATTATATTTTTCAAGATCTTCCGTCCATCTCGGATAGACCGAATTTTGCGACGGCCTATCAGTTTCCCTTATTCTTCGGGACTACACTATTCGCTTTAGAAGCTGTGGGAGTGGTAAGTTTTTTTTATTGTTACTCATAAATAAATGCTAATAAATTGTACCGTTCCTCCCTGCTGCGTAAGAACCAGAAAAATTACACGTTGTATCAAAACACTATATCGTATATCAAAACGAATTCATAATTGCGAAATTTATAATTAATAACAGTCGTAAGTAAATAAGTTTGCATGAATTTCCCAAAAACAGTACTTAAAACATACCCACTGCATTATTTTAATCAAATATTGGAAGATTCGCATACAAGTTTATAACACAAATAAGACATTATAAAAGGCATCTATTACCTGTGAGTCTGGCCTTGGAAAACGTCAAAGTTTTGTGACCGGCTGGATCTGATCTAGATCAAACTGATTATGTCTTCCTAATCTGCAACAGGAGACATATAAATACTGTATTGTAAAAAATAATAACTGCTAAAATAATAACTAGGTACTTAATGTATCTCCAAAACTACCTACTTAAAAAAAGGTCCATAACCCTCATCATCGCAGTTAATCTAGGGAAAAAGAATGTAACCAAGAGGCAGTGGATTCCTTAAATCATCTATTTCAACATCCACCTAAAACAAAAAAAAAATTAACACTTATGAGCATTGAGCACTTTTGTCGCGCCAATTCGATAAGAAAAATCCTCGTCCATCTGAAAAAAAAACACATTTTACTTTAATACTTTTACAGATTAAACAAATAATACTTACTGCAAATTAACCTGCGAACACTTTGATCACTATCACACTTTAGTCACCTTTGTTGACGATATTCTCTCTCTACAGAATTCTGTTTTGAGAGTCAAAAATCGATAACGCCGCGTATATAAAACTTGCTTAAATCCTACCTTATGATGTCTTGTTCGCCTCCAACGCTGGATGTCATCTATGGGACCTACCTTGCACACGATGTCTTCATCCCTGTAAGCTGCCTCTCCATCAGGGTCCTCCTCCACGTCACTTGTCCTCCGTCCTCGCATATTTACGGCTGCCATTGAACACTGCTCTCGAATAGCTTAAGCGCGCACTACTAAAGAGTATCTTTGGCACTACACTCGAAAAAATATCCGCGCACTACTTAATGTCCATGCCCCATGGGACATTTCAGTGCACTACACTCACACTTCACCACAACATCACCGTCGGTGTCCATCTGCAACAATAATACAACTATCTATAGCAAAAGCAAAATGGCAACAGATTCAGATGCATACTGAATACATCCACAATGCTTATTAAGATATAAACACTAATAGTGCAGCTCAAGACATCACAAGTCGCCTATTTCGAATTTTTGCTGGTGTTTCTGAATATAACACACGGTTTTGTCGTGAAATTCTTTCAAAATTCGCGGAGAGACGCTCTTTTGACAGCAAGCTGAAAATTTTTGGGAATATGGCGTGAAAAAGGTAATTAAACCTCGCTTGATATCAACAGGTGTCGTCGGTTTTACTAATCAATAATTAAGTACTACCTACCTTTTATTCCTCGCTCAAAATTGTGACTCGTCAAGTTACACGGTTATTTGACACTTCTATAATATTGTTATTTCGTGTTATTACTATTATTATCATTAAAGTATATGGTTAAACGTTCGCATATCACCACCTCGAATGTATGTCGCAAACTGAACCAAACAGCAGTGTAAATCGTAAACAACATACGAAATGCATAAAAAAAATTTACCTGCAGACCCAACTATACAGTACCAGTATTCTACACATCCGGCATTTCGTAAAAACTGGTTCGAATTCGGTCGACACAGCTAGATAAAATTCACGGTTCTTTTGTAAAAATCCTACATACATCAGTATTGTAAAGTAGTTTTAAACTAAGTAGAGCACAGTGACATATGCAACCAATTATACCCAGTGTATGGTTTATAAATTGACCACGTATATTTGGTTGCATACACAACTGTGCTCTTTTTAGATTGAAACATCTATACTATGCCAAATCTTGTTTCACCGATCATGCAAGTTAGAATGAAACAGCCTTCATTTTGTATATCTGTTTCGTAACCTTAAAAGTCACGACTTATTCTCAGCTCTCCTGGATTATACTATAGTAACTTATGTATGGATACGGCCGTTTATGTTTACCTAATATCTCAGAACAGTAATTCAAGCAGAAATATACAGGGTGAGGCATTTAAATTGAGACGAAATAATAACTCTTTTTTCGATAAAATTGATGATTTATGAGTTTTGCAACACAGCGACGAAGACTGTTAACCCACATGAAAACTCCATAGAAAATCAAAATGTTTGTTTTTGCTTTTTCCACAAACATTTTCCTATGTTAAATCACTAAATCTCTTCTGTTGTTATTTAGGTTATAGCAGTAGAAAATAACATGAAAACACCAAAGTCCTTCGGTGGATATTTTGGTGTGCTAAACGTTTCTATGATTGTCATTGTTCTTCTGTACGTTGGATTGGGTTTTCTTGGTTATTGGAGATATGGCGAAGAATCAGCGGACTCCATCACTCTTAATTTCCCCAAAGAAGATGTGTAAGTATACCCACTCAGCGACAAGAAATTGCTCTGAAAATGTTTACAGTTTGTCACTTTTGTGAGTTTAAAAAAATCATTACTACCTTTCGTATTTTTGTTGCGAGAATGACTAATATTGAATTTATATGTTCAATCAGTGGTTACAGAAACTATGTCACTAGACATATTTAAACCTAAGCGTTAAAATTTTCTTGAAAGACTTTTGAACTAAAATGATATTTGTGTTTTTTGTTTGTTCAGGATGTCAAAGGCGGTCAAAATCCTCTACTCAATCGCCATATTTATTTCCTACGGTCTACAAGGTTATGTACCTGTTCAAATCATGTGGGATACCTACATTCTGAAGCACCTACAAGAGAGTAACCATCAGCTACTTTGGGAGTACCTACTTAGAATTATAGCTGTGATTGTTTCATGTAAGTCTATTTTAGATTTTGACTTCTAGAGGGCGGAAATTCACTTTCTAGACGTATAGTAAACATTATCGTTATAATTTAATATGTTTTTTATTGGTTTCAGTTGTACTTGCTGCTACGATACCTCTTCTTGCGTTGTTCATTGCCCTCTTCGGTTCTTTTTGTTTGTCAGCTTTGGGAATAGCGTTCCCAGCAATAATGGAGATCTGCGTATACCACTCGAGTAGGCTAACTGCAATGATGCTTATCAAGAATATTTTATTGATTATTTTTGGCATCATCGGCCTCCTCGCTGGTAGTTACAGCTGCCTGTCTGAGATCATCATAGAACTAACAAAAGAGAGTAGTTAATTTATAAAAATAATTTTCTGTTACAGTAATTTACGACAACAACAGTTTCATGTTTTGTTAGTATTACGTATTTTATATTGTGTACAACTGTAGATGAATTACATTATGTATAATACATAAAGGGTGCGTTTTCTTTAAATGTGTTTTTTATTTCTGATTATCATTCCTGTTAATACACAGAGAGAACTCTATTCTTGGATATAAGGAAAAATTATTCTTGCGTATATAGTGTAGCATGAAGAGGATTTTTTTCTATACAAATAATATTTTATTGTAATAAGAATTTCAGTATATGTAGCTGTTATTTCAACGGCTAGTTTATTCTTCCGGTTTAAGAGTTTAGTGTGTTTATGTTGAGTATTTTGCTGTGAGGAAGAAAATGTTATTCTTCTACAAATAAAAAAGTAAGACGTTCGTTTTACAACAAGATTTTGTTGGGTGAAAAATACACATGCTTCAACGAACAAACAGTTTCTTGACCCAAAAGTATATATCGTATCGCTCAAAACAGACGTAAGTCCTTTCAAGCAGTTCCTTCATACTTAAAACAAGAAAACGTAATACTTGAAACAACAAGAAAATCATATTCTTACTTTGAGAGTTTTATATTTTACTTGAACCAACCAAATGATCTTTCTGCGGATATAGAAACAAGTGATATTCTTCACTCAAACATATTCGTGTTGTATATTTAGATTGACTATTGATTTACGGTATTACAGTTGCTTGAATTATGGTTTATTATACACACCAGCTATAAATGCATATCAATTACCTAAATATACAAATTCCATTCTCAAAGTTTGCACAGTAATATTGCCATCATCACCATAAATATGCTATAATAATAAAAATTAGTACCTACATCGATAAACAGACCATTTGTGAATAGCCCTTACAATCAACAATCCACAGAAAATGTCAGAATTTGGTAAAAATTGCATAATCTGTGCCACTGGGCCGCTCATGAAATACACCTGCTGTATAGGCTATTGCTGCTTAAATCTACAATGTAAACACACTTCAACAAAGAACAGGTGGACTGTAACATTATCAAAACGTTTCTTATTCGCGTCTATACTATACAGTTTCATAATTATCGCAGATATCTCTTACCAGGTATACAAGAATGTATTCATGAATAAGAAGTTAACTTTTCTACAAGCAACGCAGTTGGCATCAGATACCATGACCGCACTATCGATATTATCGGTTCTTATGAGCATTATACACGTCAGGTATCGATTATCCAGTTTTAGAGGGCTAGTTTCGTTGATTTACCAGAGAAAAATGTATGGAATTGATACTATCTTCAGTAGGAAGATGGTTAAAAGTTTCAGGTTTAGAACAAGGATATATCTTTTGATTGCAACATCATCTGGATTGCTTTATGGTATATTCCTTAGTAGACGTGTAATCTATGGCATGGGAATTTATAATTACGTTGCAATAGCGGTGTATTATTCGATAGAGATAAGAATATACTCAGCGTTCTATAAGAGAATTCATGAAGTGATGATGAATACAATAGATAAACAGATACGTGACAAATCGAAAAACCCAAATGTAAAAACTAATTTCTTACATGCCATGAGATCACTGAGTAAATTCCATACGGCTTTATACTTCAACATGAAAAAATACAACATATTTCTTGCTAAAGCGTGTGTTACGTGTCTTTTAACATCAACGTTACTTCTGGTGACAAATGTCTACATATTCTTGAACTGCATATTTGCGTCAAAATCCATTATAACTTTAAGAGATTATACTGGAATGCTGTTTATTTTGGGGATATCTGGTTTTTCTATGACACACGCTTTGTCTTCGGTCGAGATTTTGGCAAAATCTGTAAGTATTACCTTTAAGATTTCTCTCTGTCAAAAAGACTTTTCTATTATAGTGCAAAAGACCTTTCTATCTTAGTAGTCTTGCTAGTAATCTTGCTATTAGGTGTTGTTAATTAAATTTAGTCAAAAAAACATCAATACTCTCATATTTTTTAGCATGACCATTTCTTTAAATATTTGGGTAAATGTCAGATCAGTGAGTTGGGCCGTCTAGAAGCAGCACAGTTAGAGAAAATTGTGGGGCTTCTGCGTGCACAGAAGCCAGAATTATCAGCTTCTGATATGTTTAGTATCCGCATATCCTTATTACCATCCGTAAGTATCTGCTGAATATTTTATATGGCAAATATAAAATAAAGTCCAAAGCAATCTCAAAGGCAATAAACCAGAAGATGAAAAATATGATTACACAAGGGAACAAGGGTCCTACAACCAGAACAAGTTTTTTTGTGTTATTTTATCAAGTTAGGTTCTACAGATATTGAGCATTAAAATATGGGAAGTGATCAACGAATATGCTGTAAAAATTCACCTAATATATGCTGTATTTCCTGTCAGATCGAACTTTTAAAGTGGATGAAAAGGAAGCGAAAGGAAATACCGTTTGCAGTTCCCATGTTGTGGCGAGAGCCTTCCAATCAGGTAGATGATTGCTATTTTTGCAAGATAAGCGTCTCCGGATATTCGAAGAAGGATAAGCATAAAATAAAATATCCAAATTTGCGATCAGCATCGCGACCTATCCCCCATGGAGAGAACCATCCTCTCCCAAGTGCGCCATCCACTTCATCACCTTCGATTTTTGACACAGAAGAAATTTCGCCTGTTTGAAGAAACTTGCCTGATTTGATAGAGTGTCTGAAATCACTCTGTCAAATCAGGCCATTCACCATTTGACTTTAGGAACTCCTAACCCAAACTAGTGTGAACTGCGAATGATTTATTTGATTAAAGACTTCGGTTTATCAAAAGAAAAAGCCGAGTTATTGGATTATAGGCTACAGGAATAGAATCTTTTCGCACGAGGTGTGACAGTGACAGCATTTACATAGCGTAACGAGCCTTTTAGCATATTTTAAAATGGCAGGATCTTTATGAGTATGTCACGATGTTGAGGGTCTTATGAACAAGTTTGATATTCCCCACAATCCTTCTGAATTGTGGCTTTTTATCGATTCATCAAAATTCAGCTTGAACGCAGTACTTTTGAATTCTTTGAATTTATATAATTTGTTAACTGATTTTGTTGCAGTTTTCTCAGTTTTTAAAAGTATCGCTTGTATCTGTAAATATAGACCTGCTACAATAAATCCACTTTCAGTTTCTAGTTATGTAAGGCTAATATAATCTGGAACAAATTTGGTTGTATCAGAAAGTTGGAAATTTGTTCCCTTGTGTTATTAACAACAAATATGATCACAATGTAACCACAACAAAATTCTTTTATTTTCAGATTACTGGAACAGTAATAACATACATTATGGTGGCAGTGCAATTTCATCCAGTGTGGGATGAATAAATAATAAACACGTATTATTAAAAATACAAATGCAATAGATTTATGGAATTTTATTCATTAAATAACTTTACAAAGTTTGGTAGTACTTCTTCTTCTGAATATTTTGACATATCAATTTGCATCTCTTCCCTAGTTATCACAGCTTTTTGTGGTTTATCACAGAATTCACACAACATTTTCAGTAATTCATCCTCAGACTTATACAAACATTCCTTTGGGTAGATTTCCGGATAAACCAATCTGTCTGGTACAAGTGGCAAACAACCAAGATAAGTTGCTTCCAACCTACAATTGCATACAATTAGGTTTAATAATAAAACTAATTATACAAAAAATAACAAATAAACGATTTCATACTTACATGGCAACACCAAAAAACTCATGGTTCGAAGTCGAAATAACCACATGACCCGTAGCTAAAGTCTTCAAGTAATCTTCTCTACTTTCCATATAACCATAATTGATTATCTCCTCTTGCAAGAATTCTTTTGCCCTAGGAAATATATCTGGGATATCGGTGTATATTTCACCCAAAAGGGAAACAACAAAATTTTTGCATTGTCCTTTTAATTTGAACAGAACATTGAAGAATTCTTTCGGATTTTTATCAAATTCCCATCTATGAGGCCAGATTATATGTAAGAGAGCAGGCCTTGTCTTCTGTTCCATGATAGGGAAACTAATGGGGAAGTATATCACACGACACTTTGGTTCTATCTTTTCTATTAAATTTTTAGGTCTGTAATCCGGTAGTAATTTTATTACTGTGGATATGTTCGATAAGAATGATTCTTTGTTGAAATTTGAGTTGAAAATTACGATATCTGCAGCTAAACTAAAATTTAGATAGAATTAAATTGTCCACGTAGAATCTAAATAGAATTAAAAGCGTATTTAGAAGTAAAAAAAATTACCAAGTTAATATTTCATTATATTGAAACTGAACATCCCTTGCTTTGATAGCTTGTACAGGATATATTAACTGATTTTCATGGAAATATACGATCTTCCTCAACTTTGCCAAGTCGGGACGTAGACCTACAAGCTCCGCAAGATTCACCACGGAACTACAGAACATTGCAGTCTCGCTTGTTACATCCGGAATAAGACCCGACAAAATTAAAGCAGAACATCTGGCACGCCAATGCCATTTCTTCGCTTTTAAAGTGATCAGTGTATGATTCTTTACATCTAGAAATTCGAAACATAACATCACTGGATTTAATCCATGCACTGGATGGTCAAACATCAAAAACAAAACACTACTAACGCTTGGCTAAAACATTCATCAATTGTTTGTGGGATCCCCCATAGAATGGTTCCACAAGTAATACTTTTTTCACTTCGTCTATTTGTTCATTCATTTTTTGATGTTATAAACCTAAAACTATTTTTGGAGGTTATGTAGGTGTTTCAAATTTTAGGTTATGTTACGTAATGCTGGTTGCATACCACATTGACTACAAAGAGCACAAAAACTCAAATATTCTCAAAAAATAAATATAAAACCCGCACATTACAAGAAATCGCAGAAAAAAATACACAAAAAATTGAAAACGTCATTTGCTACGTTTTTATTTATTGTTACCTACTGGTTTAGTTTGTTGTAGAAGGTAGTAGATGGCGCTATCACACAATATCAGGAGAATGTCAAATATTGACAGGAAATGTCAAATATTGACAGAAAATGTCAATTATTGACACAAAATATCAAATATTGACAGAAAACGTCAAATATTGACAAAAAATACCTATATTGACAGGAAGGAATTCAAAAATTGAACAAATATTAAAACAACATATTCTGTATAAAATTTATTATTCTCCCATTCTAAACTCAAATTGAGCATTATGCTTTGGTTCATAAAACATCGTAATACGTCAGCAGATACGTGAAAAAACTCGGAACATTCAGCCCTAATAATAAATTACAAGATTGTAATGTGAACAAGGAATAACATCTAGCAGCAAAATTCAGTGCGTGTATTGCATATTTACAGTTTTATAAGTTTAACTACGATAAAATATGGAACCTAACGCAAAAATAGTAGATATAATAACCTACAAATTACTCACTTTATATAGATTTGTCTATGCATAAGTCTAAAATGAGTTTTACATATTACTCTTACATCCTACACGCTACAAAGGAAACTGCTATACGAAAATAAATAACAAGGCGTGATAAAAAAATGAAATATTCTTATTTAAAAAAAAAATAATAATAATAAAGATAGTTTCAGGACAAGATCAATCTACTTTAGCTATCACAGCTCTAGTACAGCAAATACGCGAATTCCAGGCGAAAACCTTAGTCGTACTCGTGGCTACTTTCTTTGGATGGCAACAGTGCCTCTTCTTCTTCATCCCCTCCCTCGTTTACGTTATTCTCTTTCTCCGGTTTCGGCTTTTTCATATTCACCCTTGTCACACCTTCCAACGCGCCGTTCTTTGTCAATCTAGAATATAGTCTACAAGTAAAATTAAAATTACAACCAACTAAGCAACAACAATCATGCATAACATAATATAACAGAAGAAAAAAAGGATATAAATTTTTGCACGATTTAATTTACGTAATTTTATTATTGGTTCTAGTAAAATATCTTACAGAAAAGGAAAACAGAACTTGAAGCAATAAGGGATGTTTTTCCGCATGAACTTTGGGTCGTATCTTATGCTGTACATCGTGCTAGAAGTTCCCCCACTCCAGAATCACCGTACTGTCAAATGTATGACTAAAACCCGCTCATACTTTGGCACAATATACTAATCGCCAAGAAAGTCCGTGTCAAAAGTTTGCCATTGCTTGCAATCGAGTAACCACCTTTATGCGTTTCTAAATTCAAGGTTAATTGGGGTCAAAATGAAACTTTACAGTGTTCATGCTATATATTTTCCATTAATTAGCCCCGTTTGTGAGCAGACGTTGGAAAAAATCCGTATATTTATGGAACTGTACGCCTCTCGCGAGAAACGTCAGACAAACGTCAAAAAGGGCACTTTTCGGTGAGCCGTACGGAGCTTATATTCACCGCTCGCCGTCATGTTTTACTACGGGTCGCGACCTTAGAGTCTCCTCTACAAGATTCGAGCAAAAAATCGGGTCGCGAGGCTAAATTCGAGATGATTTTACGTGTTTTGTCGAAGCATGTTTTCGCCATATTTGCTCCGCTCAGCGCGCCATCTAACGCGGTCTTATAACAAGCGATATTCATATTCAGCGATAGCGGTTATGTTTTACGAGGGATGGCAGAAACAATAATGTGTTTTTTGTACAGTAATGAAGTAAATAACATAAACAAACAATTTATTTGCTAATATTGAAAATAAACGTTCAAAATAAGTCATACTCACACTTCATCTTCTTCCTCGTCGTCTGAAGGCACCGTAAAGTAGGGATTATGCGCCGCAGGTCTAAATTTATAACCGGTCATGACAAAGAACACGAAAGTCGTCATTTCCCTGAACATCTCGTGCAGCCAGGCGTATTGGAACGGGACGGTGATTCTCAGCAGATAGACGATAAACCTCGTAAAGTAGATATAGCAAACGATCATCACGTAGAAGTGTCTGAACAGCTTCAATTTCTTCAAATTGACGGCAGCCTTTCCGTCGGTCTGCGAGGCCTCCTGCAAGTGTCTAATGGACCAAACGACAGGGAAAAGGATACAACCGCAACAGAGGAGATCTACAAGGATGAAAACATCCTGCCAAGCGCGGTATTCCCGAGCGCCTTCCTCGCTCTCCTCCAGGATTATATCAGCGACGTTCGCAAGGACTTGCAGGGGAATTACAGCCATGAAAAGACGTTTATCGCGCGGGGCGAGCACGTGTTTTATAAAGGTCCAACCGGTACCGATCAAAACTAAGGTGATGAAGAGTAAGGCCCCTTTTAGAAGATGCGCTACATAGAATAGAACAGCCCAAGTCGCCAAGTGTACACCGCGAATTTCGATAAAGTGATAATTGATTCCGTGAAAAGCTAGAGATATACTTTTGATAAAGACCAGGGTTGCCATTAAATAGTGAATTTTGAATACGGGGTGGCGGGACTGCTTGAGGATGAAGATCCAAAAGCAGCCGGAGAGGAAGAATAGGAAAGCCATGGTGAAGTATAAGGCGGGTAAGGGCATTTCTCCTGCTGAGAGGAAGCTGCCGTTGTTTTCCTCGATGATGGACATCTGGAAATGCGTAGATTTGTTTTAAGGGGTGTTTGTTTTGGGGATGTGGTTCGGGTTTACCTGCAAATCGTACGCTACTTCGGTGTTACGTTGTTCGTAGCTGGGGCAGTTGTGAAAGTACAGGCTGTACAGGCCTTCCTCGTTGTTTGTCGCCACGTACATGACAAACTAGAAGAAAGGGAAATGGTATTTGTGCACTTGTTTATGAGATTGCATCTCTTGACTTCCAAATAAGAAGTGTGATTGAGCAAAAGGTTCTTTCTGACAAACTAGAAGAATAGTATTGTAATCGACGGGAAAAAAATCGTGATTACAGCGAAAATACGCGTTTTAAGATCCCCTGAACCCATTTTAATATTATTTTAAACTGCCTGCATGTATTTGTGCTTATATGAGAACACATTAGTGTCCAAACGGTGCAACAGATCAGGTTGAAATTTCGCATACGTGTTTAGAATTACCAGGGGACGAACTGAATTATTTTTGGTGCCAATCTGAGAATCGGAAGAGGTAACTATTTGCCATTTTGTGCTTATGTACTTATACTTATACCATCTAAATCTCAGACTGAACTTATAACATCACCTTTATGTTTTGTCAATAAAAGTTCCATATTTTAGAGTTTTAGACAATTTAATTGACTTTTTTTTACAAAAATATATGTTAAAAATAGAGTGGTAGTGCTCTTACAAGTTCTTGAGCAGGAAGGAGTCATATACTAATGGGATGGTCAATCATTTCTTTGAAGTAATATATATTTTGTTTAATTTAAGTTTTGTTTCATCTCTTTATGATATAAATGGAAAATCAAATTTTTGCCAAATTTGGAGATAGATAGATATTTATTTTGAAAATACAAAATATACACTATATCAATGTTATCTTTATAGCCTTTTATTGTCTGCAGATGTTATAATATATGTTAAGAGATAGTGTTTTTATGTCACTAAAATAAGCATTGTTATCTAAAAAAATTTGGGATTATTTTTTTGAAATACAAGTAATAAAATAAAAGATATGAAATAGCCGATAAAAGAATATTTATTGTAAGAAATGAACACTTGACAAGCCTTTTATTGACGGCGACTCGTTGGCATTGCAACACAACCTTACTATTTTTTAAGTGCAATTGTTACTGTAAACAAGTTTTTGTGGCATTTTCTGTGCGTTTACTTTACACTCTATGCTGTGATATACCAAAATGTTACTGTCTAACTATAAATAATTATTAAAAACTCCACTAGAAAATCTAACTAGTCTCTCAAACAGCTGTTTGAGAATACCAATTTGCCCTCTGGCGGCAGTCGGACAAACTAAACTTGTGTACATGGTCTATTATATGAATGTTTGGTTTCTAAATACAAAGACTGCAAAATTGTTACAACATAAAATAGTAGTCAGACAACAAGTAGGAATGTAAATTCATAAAAATTACGAAAATAGGTCAACATTAAACAAATAAACAAAAAAAAAAACTTGCATCAACAAAAGAAACAACGATTAACATTAATTTAAGTGAAACATAGTAATGATTCATTGTCAAATTACTCATAGAGGAATATGTCAAATAGAAATTTCATGTTTTAATATGATTTAAAAAAGAAATGATAAAACTTACTTTAGTGCTGTAATAGGTGACATTCTGCTTTGTGTAAGTCGTAACTGGAAAAGGGGGCAAATGATCACATTTACCAGCCACCTTAGCCTCCCTAGCATACCGTTGCAGAAGTTTCTTGTCGCCCAGAGCATCTAAATTTGGGAATATTTGTGTCTTATCTCGATAAATGTGAACGGAGTCTTGCCACTCGCCACTACAGTTCACCCTCATACTACAACAAAACAATAATTAGTCCAATTCATAAATTTATCCACACACAGCTAAACTTACGTAAGATTCTTTAAATTTAATTCGAAATAGATCATCGCTGAGTAATGCTCAGCGGGGAAATCAGTTTTCAGAAGACAGCGGTCCAGATGAGAATCCAAATATGGATTCATAGCGTCGTTCATACTACGATCTAAACTAAAGCCGTACTAGAAAAATTAGTAGAGATAAGTAATGCTTTAAAAGTAGAAGAGTTTAGTAAAAGACATACCGTATCATCTGGATTTAATGGTCGAGCAGTGAAAGCTGTAAGCTCTACATTCAAACTACCCCCTTTATAAAAACCAAACGTACTCAACAAAATATACTTTCGTACATCATTCTAAAATAAATTTATCATTATCCATGCCTAACTTCATTTGCCATCACTACTTACGATAAGCTCGATCTTGTGAATCCTGCCATACGATAAATTTATAAGCAAAGTTATAAAAATCAATTTGATCATGTCCCTCATCATCTTGGGCAATGTATAATTTATAAATGGCACTTCAATAAAACTATCGGGTTACTCGTAAAACACTTGTACAATTTAAGCAAACACATCGACACCAATTATTACTTAATTATTGATAACCGGATAGGTAAAACATCAGTTTTGTATTTTATAACAAACCAACATTCCTATCATACTCTAACCACGAAATGTCAAACAACCACGTGAATTTAGCAGCACTATGCGTTGTCGTTTGTAACACCAACTAAACAAAAACAAATTTCACTAAGCTACCTAAACGCCAAAAGCAACAATCAGCTGTTTTGGTATTGTTATTGTTACATTTTGTGAGCGTTTTCTATAATGTAAAGATCTGTTTCTGAACGCATTAAAATGGCAGATGAAGTGAAGAAATTTATGCAGCAATTGTTGATAAACGTACCAGGATTGTACTCGATACTGATATCGGATAGAGAAGGCGTTCCTGTTATGATGGTGGCATCGGATAAAGCTCCAGAACTAGCTACAAAACCAAGTTTTCTCTCAACGTTTGGTTTAGCTATCGATCAAGGAAGAAAGTTTGGCTTAGGAAAAATGAAAACGTTGATATGTTCGTACTCACAATACCAAGTCATACAGATGAATAAATTACCATTGATTCTAACCTTTATTGCAAATGAAACGTGCAACACGGGACACATATTAGCTTTAGAAGATCAATTAGACCCTGTGTTATCGCAATTAACTTATGTAGTCGTCGAAACTTAAAAATAACATACATTTTGTTTTATATATTAAGGTATATTTGTATATTTTATTATAACAATAAAAATCATATATTAAAAATTTTAATTTGTGCTTTATTCTCTCGTTAACATTATCGGAAAGTTTTCGGTAACTAAATGATCATCTTGGAATATAATAACTATATTCAACTCAAACTCTAAAACAAAAACAGGTGTTTAAGAAGTATTTTTAAATTTCCACATCAAGAATAAACTTACCTATTTTAAAATTGACCTTTAACAATGTTGGGCACGTAAACAATCTTGGGAAAATCGTGTAAATTGGAATTTCCGTGTTGTGTGGAACGTCACCGTCCCCTATTTGAATGTTTTGTATCTCCGTTGCTGAAATTAATAACAAAATTAATCGTTAGAATTGTTAAATTCTGTAAAATAGATAATTTATTTTAAAATTCCCGCCTTCTAGACATAATTTGTAGGTTATGTTGTGATGTGAGTTTTGTAAATAGGAATTATGAATGAAAATGAAGAAAACGTCGAGATTTATAAATGCAGAACTTGTTTGTATGAAGGGACTAACATGACCTATGCCCACAAAGTGTTTGAAATTGGGGGGAAATCGTTATCTTTGACAGAGCTTCTTTGTTTATTTACAACAGTGCAGGTAGGAGTTAAAATGTCTTTAAATTAAAATAAATATTTTTGTGCTAATAATGGTTTAATAAAGTATAGAAAGTTTGGTTTTGCTGACGATCACATCAAATTTGAGGTTACAAAAATCTGGTAATAAGGCCATGTTTTAAATGGTGTTCTATCAACATGGTCGACCCAACCCAACCAATTAAAAAACAATAAACTACAAAGTATACATACATCCGAAGTTGACAAATATGCTAATTTATACATTCTTTAACTTAATTTATTACTTTTTTATTTAATTCAGCTGTGTTTTAAGATAGTACGACGAAATAGAAACTTTTGAGCAATATTGTACACAGTACACAACATGATAAGCTGGTAGAATATCTTTTTTATTGAGTGAAATTAATCATATTAAAATATTTGGGGTAGCCATCACCCAACTTTCCGACTACATCTTTTGCATATGAAGTGCCTAACTACCTCACATCAGTTTTTAATGTCAGATCATTGTCAGATATTTAATGTTATGTCAGTGGCACTGACGTTTTTCAAAATCTGCATGACAATTCCCAAGACAGGGACCGAGGCAGTAGATTCTGCAAAACAGGTTCTATAAACGCTTTTAGCGCATAAACTGCTCATCCCAATGCTCTGTAAATTAGTATACATAACTAGCTCTGTGTATATGTCAAAATTTTCGACTTTAGTTATTGGGCATTCTAGAAATATGTGGTTAAGGCTTCCCACCTGTCCACATTCGCAATATGGACATTTTAGGATACATTTTAGGTTATCTGCTATCTGTTACTGTTGTTACGAATGTTCGGCAGGGGGCGTTTCGGGCTTGACGTTACTGTGGTAATAGCAGCAAAACACGGGTCGACAAAAATCGATTTTTTGGATCGAAAATTGTTTTTAAGGCCGTTTTTTTGCTCAAAACTCTTTGCGAAGGGTATTTAGAGGGATCTTATCGTAAGACATGAGAGCGAGCGGCTTTTATAAGGTCGGCAGGAACGGATAACAAATGTAAGTTTTTGACGTTCATCGATCCGCTTGTCGGAATTTCTAGACGTCACGTGACATTTTCTCGAGGTTCGCCTTCACCCGAAGAGGTGCAAAAACGTGATTTTTTTTTCAAAATTGACGCATTTAATTTACAAAATATCGCGCAGTCCACGCGGAATTGTGTCCTTTTTCAATTCGAGCGTCAAAAGGCCGAAAAGGATCGAAAAGCCCAATTTTGCAGCTACTCGATCGCAAATGTCGGCGAAAATGGGCGATTCCGCTGAACGCGCCCTACACTTGAAAGTTCGTAATTAGTATAGGTAGATAGATATATTTACAGTCACTGGAGGATGAGCAGATATCAATTTGGTCAAAATCCGATGAATCCCTAAGAAAACGCATTTAACATTTCCCATTTTCGGTTGTCAGATTGTGGCCAAAAACAATCCAATTGTCCCTTGATAAGTCGAAATAAGTGTACCAAATTTCACATACCCACATACATTTTCCAGAAATCATAGCAATGTTGCAATGGGTTCAGGCAAAATCTGATAATGTTTATGTTCTCATTACAGATTAGAGAAAACGATCAACTATCACAATATTTATGCATAAACTGTACAGACAGATTACACAGCATTTATAAATTCCGAATCGAATGTATTGAAAACCAACAAGCCTTGGAAGAAGCCCGCAAGAACAATAAACCATCCAACAAACAAAATCACGACGAGTAAGTAACAAAAAACACCGATACCACTAAAAATCATCGCATATAATAATTTCGACCAAAGATCTATTCCAGAACAACCCAAGAAACCCAAAAAATCATCCAGGACATGCACGGAATGCGGCAAAACAATCCAACATCGCGCCAGCATGCTAAGACACAAGCGAAAACACAACGAGTTTCAAAAACCCTGTCCGCACTGCAAATTCATACCGGAATCTCCGGCAAAACTAGCCAAACACATGGAAGCGGAACACTACAAACTTAAAACAATCATCTGCCCAAAGTGCGGCAAGAAATTCTTCAAGGAACCCAATCTACGACTACATCTGCGCGTACACTCCGACGTAAAAACGCACACGTGCGAAATTTGCGGGGTGTCTTTCGCATTACGCGGCTACCTTTTGTTACATATGCGTATACACACCGGGGAAAGACCGTATAAGTGCAGCCAATGCGGTCGGGGATTCACGCAACAAGCGGCGTTACGATCACACGAAGTCGGACACACGAACGTCAAAGACAAGATTTGCTCGGTTTGCGGGACGGGATTTAGTAGAGCTGGTGCGCTGAGGAATCATATGAAGAGACATGAGGGGAGGAAATTATTCGTTTGTTCCATGTGTGGAAAGGGATTTGTGTTCAGTGGGGATAGAAAAAGGCACATGGTGGTACATACTGGTATCAGGGAACATGTCTGTGATGTATGTGGGAAGAGATTCAACAGGAATAGTAATTTGAAGGTGCATATGAGGATTCATTCAAGAGTGGTACCGAGCTAAAAAAGTACATATTAATTGTCCCGGGTCAGGCGATTTTCTGGGATGTGTCATCGAACCTCGAGATAATGCAGGAATAGTCATGCTATAACGCCTATAACTTCCAGAAGCGGTTTGAGTGTATAGAGAATGAGTATTTGAGATCTAAAGGGCGTTCAAATAGCGCAGTTTGAAGGCCAAATTCTTATTTTCTAATGGCCCCGTAAGAATTGTTAGCAAGGAAAGTGTACAATTTAAATATGTTTTGTTATATATTAACAAAAGTATTCAACATATGTTTAATAAATTAGTTTTATGTGTTTTTACTGTATCCTAAGTTTATTTCCTTTATCCTGAGATTATTTGCTCATTACTTTTTATGCTGTAAATGACAGATTGTCCTACAAATGCTAACATGTAATGTTCAGGTTTAACATTTGGTTATTTGGACCCATGCCAAAGACTACTGTACGATCTATAGTATTTTGTAGTAGTTTATTACTAGAAACAATCTCATTTCCTAAAACCAGCTGCAATAAAAGAGAAGAAGTATAAACTTGTCTTAGTTGTAGGGTTACCAGATGCCTTCGACCGAAATGCCAGAGATTTGGCCGGAGGCAGGGGTTGGGTTGGGTTGGGTTTTATCATTCATAAAACAATTCCAAATAAACATTTTCTTAATCGCGTTTAAGAATAAAAAACAACAAAGCATATACATAAATACATACATACTACAATAATATAAAATATAACATTAAAAAAACTTGTGCAGTGATGTTGGAATCAACATTACTGGCCTCATCTGCTTTGTTTGCAATAAAGTTTTAATTGGAGCTAAACAAAGCACTACACGGCCCAAATAACTGTGTAAAGACAGCCACCTAGTTCGGCTAAGGCGTAGCATTTCTTTAAGTGCCACAAATTTATCAAAAAAAAAAATTTCATAGGTCTATCTTTTTAAGAAATAGAAATCTCTGCTTAAACCAATATTAATACTTCTAAATCATATTTTAGTAATTTATTGGCATGGTGAGCGCAGTTGTGCAAAATGTGGCAGAGGTAGGTCCCAAACATAAATGTCGATATCAGTGTATTGTTTTGCATCTGCTCTCTTTATTGACGTTCGAAGATTGATTTTGCCGGAGATGTTCAAATGCCTGCCGGAGGCCTGAGATGGCCCTCAAATGCCGCAGACTCCGGCCCAATGCCGGAGATCTGGTAACCCTACTTAATTGAGAAATACTGTTTTTAACTACACCTTTTCCAGCTGATATTCAGAAAGTAGCAATTGTAATTCAATTATTCCAGTTGATATTGATTTTCAAAAACTAGACTAATTGATTTTCAAAAACTAGATGAATTTTTATATCATGCACGCTTACCAAAAATATGTACTGAGATAACAAGAACAAAGATGATTTTATAGTCCTCTTTAATAATTATTAAATATGTAGATTTGATTTTATTGATTAATTGAATATTATCTGAATATCAATTGCTACTATATGAATATCATTTGCAATAACTGAATTACATCTGCTACTTTTTGCTTTATGTCATTATCCAAGTTTTATTGGTTAGAATTGAGGAATGTTCTATCTTATTACAAAAAGAATTTAATTTGAAAAACCCAGTTCCAATAAAGCAGCAGGTAGTCTCAATTAACTCAAATTAACAATAAACTTATTTTAAGCCAGGAATGTTGTAGCTTATTATTAGAAATAATTTAATTTCATAAAACCAGTTGCAATAAAACAGCAGGTAGTCTTAATAGTAAGAAAACAAAGACCATAATAGAATTATAGATCGAGATTATGTATTTTTTAGCTCCCAATTTGTTTTGACAGTAAATCCTTACCTCATAAAGTACTTTCTCTACATACTGTTTTTCTAGTTAGTTAACTTTCTAGAAAACTATAGATTGGAAGATTATATTTTATACATAAATCATAATTTAATATTAACTGTAACATTTGAAAAAAATACCTTCTCTAGCAAATCCCTCAGCACATCCACAAGTCTCCACACGAACCAACTGCAGTTCCACACTCTTTATAGGCACCGCACAATGCTCTATGACCAAATACCCGCTGAGAGGTGACGAGACACTACATCTGCTCGAATCAAACTTTCCCCGGATGAGAAAATTCGGTGCCCCAGCACCACCAGACGCCAAAGCAGCAGGACTAATGCTAAACTGCACAGGACGCGGGGGATCGCAAATTCTCTGCCTATATTGCACGAGAAACTGCTGCGTTTTCTGCAAATCTTTCGAGAGAAACGACCGCCTCAGGTCGCATTTTAGGTTATAGCTGATGTTTATGAACACTCCGTGATAAGTTTCGTATAATTCTCGATTTGGTTTCGGATGTAACGGTAATTCGAAAGGTATTTGTGTGCAACCAGCTGGTATTCGACCGGGGCCACTTACTTCACAATTGACAAAGACTAATTGAATAGGCTGTAATATAAAAAAAAGCAATTGCAGTCCGAAAATAATTGAGAATAAAAATTAAAGTACTTACCTTAACAGAATTATAAAATGCTTCGAGAACACCAACATTCTTCGAGCTTAATTGTACATTAACATAACCTTCCATTACCAGTGTTATTCCGTCATGTTTGAGATCATTTGTAGCGTTTATTATAATCAAGCCAGTCACTTTTTCCTACATAAGTATATAGCCAAGAGATTGGTAAAAATCATAAAGATTAATTCGCTAAGAAAATGTCACTTACTCCTTCATGATATACTTTATCAACCTTCTTTAATTTTATATCTAGAGTCACCGACATGTTGGAGACGCTTTTCCCAAGAGATAAACCGTATTTTTGTTGATTTGTTTATTGTGTTATAACCTCACATTTGAGTTTTGACAGATGAGGTTGGGTTGCCCGACTTTTTGAAAGATTAGTGCTGCCATCTGGTGATATAAATGATTAACGAATCAGTTTGCTTAGATGGGGGATCCCCAGTTTCCAGTGGTTCTTTATCTGATGTTATTTAATAAACATAAAACAGAGGGTCCTATTACTATTTATTGCAGGATACATATATTACAATAGAAACTTTTAGTTCAACAAAAACAAAACAAATTGATACTTTTTGCACATATCTGCTGCACATATAGTTAAAAAAGTTAATCAATTCACTCATGAAGTCAGATTCGAGTTAGTTATTTTCAATTTCGTTGATCAACGACGTCTATCAAAAATGTCAAATATCTAAAAACCACGTCAAATTATAGTTTGGAATCCACGAAGCCATTATGGCTGGTGGATAATGTCAGAAAAGAAGAAATTATCGTGGGTCGTTCATTTTGGAAATGATGGCTTCAGATATGTATTATTTTAGAGCTTTGTTTGGAAAAAGCTCAAAATCGACATACGGCGCCCCCCTTTAGTAAGCTTGATACGCATTTTACATTTAATTATATTTCGCTCATCGAAAGGAATGCTGTGTCTCTTTTAGCAGAAATTATGGCCACCAAGATGTGCGAAACGCCAAAAAGGGTAGATTATTCAGTAAGTTTAAAAAGTCGAAAAGTGCTAATGACGTTAAAACGTACGTAATTAAAGCTCCAGACTTTTATACTTTGGTTAATTATTGCTTTGTTTTGTAGATCCATAGATAACATCTATCCTCAAGATACTACATGTGAAGTGTGAGTGTATCATTGTGTAGAAAAATATTGGTATGAGTTGCTTTTGTGACAAATTAACAGTCTTTTTCCTTTTCAGGGTAAAAACTGTGAGATACGACGAAGTGGATGACGATTCTGAAGACTCTAATAGGTAAGTATTGTTGCAATATATCAAAAGGACAAGAAACTAATTGATTAAATTCTTAGATCAGATGCAGATTCAGATCCAGATGAAGTAAAAAAGTTTAATTCTCAAGCAAGAGCGTAAGTAAACTTTATTTTTGCTTTCTTTTGTAATTTTGAAAATTTTAACATTTTAACAGCATATCATCTCTTCGTGCGTTAAAGATAACACCATCAACAGAGGAAATGTTTCAGTAAGTATTCGGAAATGTTCGTTCGTTTTCTTCTGCATTAAATTCTGTCATTTTTCTGTTAAATTTCAGAGACGTTCCACGACTTATTAAATATGACAAGTCCCTGTCAAAGGCAGCTCGCTATAAGAGTTCTATGTGGTAAAATATCATCTCAAATTATTATGTAAGGATATTTTTCTAACGCTTAATCATTTTAGGCAATTTGACGATAAATACGACAGTGATACGGACACTCAGAGGTTAGAAATAATAAAAAAAAAACTTTGAATGTTTTCGTTACATTGCATTTTTTTGTAGGTCATTTTGCAAAAATTGTTTTAGAACACTTTTCGGCATATGTTCGCCCGGTCAAGAGGGAAAAAATCGATCGGACATTTCTTTCCAAAGTTAACTACCAAAGTTAATAATAATTTGTACGGGGAAAATTAGAAATCTCGGAAAGTATTGGTCTCTGGGTTAATAAATGTTTGTTTAACAATGTATTTGTTATTATTTATTACTACTGTTCAGCCCCTATGTTTTTATATCAAAATCTTTGAGACGTAATAAAAATTGATAATACCTAACTGCGAGATCAGTTACTAATGAATTTACATGCATTTTTCATACAATCTTGTCCAAAACTGCCACTCACTCCCTTCCTGAAGAACAGATGATACCGTGCCACCATCTAGCGGCATAACGTCAAATCTTTTCAACATGTTTCAAACTGGTGTTGGGTAAATAAACTCCCAAATTTGTATTTTTTTCTATAGTCCCATTTTTACAAAACGTAAAAGCAGTACAATGCTGCAGTACTAACTGCGAGATCAGTTACTAATGAATTTACATGCATTTTTCATACAATCTTGTTCAAAACTGCCACTCACTCCCTTCCTGCCACAGAATACCGTGGCACCATCTAGCGGCATAACGTCAAATCTTTTCATCATGTTTCAAACTCGTGTTGGGTAAATAAACTCCCAAATTTGTATTTTCTTCTGTAATCCCATTTTTACAAAACGTAAAAGCAGTACAATGCTGCAAATGTAGCATGAAAATTTGTTATGTCTCGAGATGATGCGTCTACAGATAGCTGATGCAGCATGCTAGATTACCGACAGACCTTGTCGTACGTTGCAAAGGGTAGTTTTGAATGTACAGTCGTGTAAACGTTTGTTGTTGCTAAATGTTGTTCTAACTCACTCAGATTGCTGAGACCAGCTCAGACTTGAACAGACGAGAAAAGACGTACTCGGGTTTTGTTATTGGTTAAAATATACGTTGGTGAGTAACAAAACATTAAACAAATGATCAAAATAGTCTAGCATTTGTTTTAGTATTGTTTTGTTATTTGTAGGATCCATATTTACTGGAAAACATGGAGAACGAACGCTGTGAAAAATATTTCTTTCAATACCTGATGACTTTACAGTAAGAAAATGCATAATTACCTTCAATCTAAACATTTCATAAATTATTGATTTGCAGTAACACCAACAAACTAGCTAACATCTACGAAAGAGTTTATGATAGTACGGCTCCAGAGCCAACTTTAAAGTCTCTTTTCACTTTCTGGAGGAATTTGGTGGAGCCCCGTTTTGACGTTCCGGATATGGCAAACAGCACCAATCCGAAGATGTCTAACTTTTCGGATAAGCTGGTTTTAAAGTATGTATATTTGTTATGATATTTAAATATTTGGTATACCAAATATTTGGCTACCTAAATATTTATCAATATTTATTTATTAATTAATATAATTAATTTTTAGTGGTCAGCAACGCTTGGTAGCTAGTGAAAGAATTGAACCGGGTGAAATATTGCTAATGGAGAAGGCAATTTTGATTTCTGCAGCTCCGAATGAAGCTATACCTGGTGGTACGCAAACTTGTTACAGATGTTACCACTGTAGGAGACTCGTGGAGCACTTTGTCACGTAATTACTACTTTTGTTTGATATTTAGTGAGTTTTAGCAGTAGTTTAGTACCATTTGTTATTGTAGGTTGGCTACTCTGAAATTTGACATTAAAACCCCCTTTTTGCTTTGTGTCATTATCCAAGTTTTAGGGGTTAAAGTTGACCAGTTTTCTTATTGTTTTATATAGACTTTGAGCAGTAGTTTAGTGCAATTTGTTCCATAGTATTGTAGGTTGCTCTGAAATTTGACATTAAGCCCCTTTTTGCTTTATGTCATTATCCAAGTTTTAGTGGTTATGTTAGAGATATGTACAGTTTGATTAAAAATTTTCTTTTAATATTAATATTTGGCCATCCAGGTCTCCAGATCTGTGAAAAGATTTACAAATTTTATAAATCTTTTATCTTTCAGTAAATTATAGGCACATTCTTTAAAATTCATTAAAATAATTGAATTATCTAAAGCCAGTTGCAATAAAACATTTCAATAATAAATTTGTCTTAGGTCAGGAATTTTATTACAAAAGAAACATCCAATAAAACCAGCTGCAATAAAACAGCAAGCATCTCAATAATAAAGTTGTTTGCAAAACCTTGCACTGTTATATTTAATTTCATGACTGCCTTTATCTTTCACATGCAATTTTAGTTGCGTCGGTTGTGACATTGTGGTATTCTGTAGCTACAATTGTCGTTACTTCAGCTGGACAGAGTACCATCAATGGGAATGCTACGGGTTGCAAAGAGGACTGTTTAACAGCCAAGACGCAACCTATATAGCAATGAGAACAACCCTCTTCGGGTTGCAGTTTGAAGATGGGACTGCATCGCAAGCCTACTATACCAATCATTACAACTTTAAACATTTCTGGAATATGCCATTCGATGACCAGAAGACTTCAACCCTTCTGTGCAATACAATGCTCAAGTGCTTACAACATATGTTATACCTAAATGCGTTCACAACATTTTTCGATTGGCTTTCGACCCTTACCAATTTCAAAGACATGAACAAATTCGAGCAGTTGGTTCATATCGGCGGTCGAATGCTTCGGCATTATTTACAAGCCGAAGGTAATGCAATCAATTTGCCTCACTGCCACGATCAGGTCTATTTTCAATCGCTTGATAGCACTTGTTTGGGGCTCTTTACTTCTTTGCAGTTCTTTTCTGTTAGAGATCATCCTAACTCCCAATGGTTGTAAGTGTTTTATAGGAGAATATTTTATAAGCATATGTTATATAAATAAACTTTTGATTAAATTTGCTTTTTTTTGTAGTGTTCGTGAAAATTATATAATTATTAAAGCGGCTAGAGTAATCCTACCCAACCAAATGATCACAATCAGACGTACAACAGATGAGCACCACATGTGTACCTGCGATAAGTGCCTAGTAAAGGTAAAATTTATGTATTATTTTACATCCCCGCTATCGTTTAGAAGCGTTGGTTGTTTCTAAAATTGTCGGCAACGTCCATACCATGTTGAAAGCGCCAGTTCTCGTCCGATCACTGAAGCTAAGCAACATCGGGCGCGGTCAGTAGTACTTGGATGGGTGACCGCTTGGGAACACCGCGTGCCGTTGCCATCTTTTTGCTGTTTTGTTAATCCAGAATGTTTCTTTTTCCTTTGTAATGATGTATTTTTGTTAACAACTTTGAATGTGGGTGATGTTGCTGTCTGTATTAGTATTATTTTGTGTCCTCATTATCGTTTAGAAGCTTTGTTTGCTTTTAAAATCGACGGCAACGTCCATACCATGTTGAAAACGCCAGTTCTCGTCCGATCACTGAAGCTAAGCAACATCGGGCGCGGTTAGTAGTACTTGGATGGGTGACCGCTTGGGAACACCGCGTGCCGTTGCCATTTTTTTGCTGTTTTGTTAATCCAGAATGTTTCTTTTTCCTTTGGAATGATGTAGTTTTGTTAACAACTTTGAATGTGGGTGATGTTGCAGTCTGTATTAGTATTATTTTGCATCCTCATTATCGTTTAGAAGCTTTGTTTGCTTTTAAAATTGTCGGCAACGTCCATACCATGTTGAAAACGCCAGTTCTCGTCCGATCACTGAAGCTAAGCAACATCGGGCGCGGTCAGTACTTGGATGGGTGACCGCTTGGGAACACCGCGTGCCGTTGCCATCTTTTTGCTGTTTTGTTAATCCAGAATGTTTCTTTTTCCTTTGGAATGATGTATTTTTGTTAACAACTTTGAATGTGGGTGATGTTGCTGTCTGTATTAGTATTATTTTGTGTCCTCATTATCGTTTAGAAGCTTTGTTTGCTTTTAAAATCGACGGCAACGTCCATACCATGTTGAAAACGCCAGTTCTCGTCCGATCACTGAAGCTAAGCAACATCGGGCGCGGTTAGTAGTACTTGGATGGGTGACCGCTTGGGAACACCGCGTGCCGTTGCCATTTTTTTGCTGTTTTGTTAATCCAGAATGTTTCTTTTTCCTTTGGAATGATGTATTTTTGTTAACAACTTTGAATGTGGGTGATGTTGCAATCTGTATTAGTATTATTTTGCATCCTCATTATCGTTTAGAAGCTTCGTTTGCTTTTAAAATTGTCGGCAACGTCCATACCATGTTGAAAACGCCAGTTCTCGTCCGATCACTGAAGCTAAGCAACATCGGGCGCGGTCAGTACTTGGATGGGTGACCGCTTGGGAACACCGCGTGCCGTTGTCATCTTTTTGCTATTTTGTTAATCAAGAATGTTTCTTTTTCCTTTGGAATGATGTATTTTTGTTAATAACATTGCATGCAGGTGACGTTGCAGTCTTTATTATTATTATTTAGAATCCTCATTGTCGTTTAGAAGCCTTGATTGTTTCTAAAATTGACGGCAAGGTCCATACCATGTTGAAAACGCCAGTTCTCGTCCGATCACTGAAGCTAAGCAACATCGGGCGCGGTCAGTACTTGGATGGGTGACCGTTTGGGAACACCGCGTGCCGTTGCCATCTTTTTGCTGTTTTGTTAATCCAGAATGTTTCCTTTTCCTTTGGAATGATGTATTTTTGTTAACAACTTTGAATGTGGGTGATGTTGCAGCCTTTATTAATATTATTTTGCATCCTTATTGTCGTTTAGAAGCCTTGATTGTTTCTAAAATCGATGGCAACGTCCATACCATGTTGAAAACGCCAGTTCTCGTCCGATCACTGAAGCTAAGCAACATCGGGCGCGGTCAGTACTTGGATGGGTGACCGCTTGGGAACACCGCGTGCCGTTGCCATCTTTTTGCTGTTTTGTTAATCCAGAATGTTTCTTTTTCCTTTGGAATGATGTATTTTTGTTAACAACTTTGAATGTGGGTGATGTTGCAGCCTTTATTAATATTATTTTGCATCTCCATTGTCGTTTAGCAGCTTTGATTGTTGAAAATTGTCGGCAACGTCCATACCATGTTCAAAACGCCAGTTCTCGTCCGATTACTGAAGCTAAGCAACATCGGGCGCGGTCAGTAGTACTTGGATGGGTGACCGCTTGGGAACACCGCGTGCCGTTGCCATCTTTTTGCTGTTTTGTTAATCCAGAATGTTTCTTTTTCCTTTGGAATGATGTATTTTTGTTAACAACTTTCAATGTGGGTGATGTTGCAGCCTTTATTAATATTATTTTGCATCCTTATTGTCGTTTAGAAGCCTTGATTGTTTCTAAAATCGATGGCAACGTCCATACCATGTTGAAAACGCCAGTTCTCGTCCGATCACTGAAGCTAAGCAACATCGGGCGCGGTCAGTACTTGGATGGGTGACCGCTTGGGAACACCGCGTGCCGTTGCCATCTTTTTGCTGTTTTGTTAATCCAGAATGTTTCCTTTTCCTTTGGAATGATGTATTTTTGTTAACAACTTTGAATGTGGGTGATGTTGCAGTCTTTATTATTATTATTTAGCATCCTCATTGTCGTTTAGAAGCCTTGATTGTTTCTAAGATCGACGGCAACGTCCATACCATGTTGAAAACGCCAGTTCTCGTCCGATCACTGAAGCTAAGCAACATCGGGCGCGGTCAGTACTTGGATGGGTGACCGCTTGGGAACACCGCGTGCCGTTGCCATCTTTTTGCTATTTTATTAATCTAGATTCTACAATGTTTCTTTTTCTTTTGGAATGATGTATTTTACATTACATTAAATGACTATATTCATTTATTACAGCTCAAATGTAACACTTTTGCGTGTTTCACTCCTAAATGTGGTGGCAATGTGTGGCCTGTAAATCAGTTAGATTACACATATTTAGCATCCTTTAAGAAAACTAAAACGCTGTCCCATGCTGACGATTTAGCGGAACTCCAGTGCAATCTCTGCAGTGCCAAATTCACCTTACAAAGGTATAAGATTCTTCTCGCTAATGCTCAAGAAAACATAGACACATGTAAGCATGGAAATACGTACTTTTTGTACCTTTAGCCCTTGGGAGGCCGATTGCCATAGTAGGCTTAGTATCCTATTTTCAAAATGCTCTATTTTAGATTTTCGTACAATGGTTGGGGAACATTTAAATGCTGCCAACGCAATCTATAGGACAACACTGAATGGTGACCATTTGCTATACGCTGGCTTATATTCTTTAATAGTTCAAGCAGTTTTTGATAATCGAGGGAAAAATTGGCCACTTAGTATCCTGCAGAGTAACTGATTGATAAACTTCGTATTTTAAGCAATGCTCATTGTTAATTTTTTAGTGCAAGATATGGTTTGTTATTATGCCGTGCAAATGAACATATTGGTTGATCGGCACTACGGAACTCATTCAAGAAATCATCTTATGACAAATATATTTACCTTGAAGAACTTAACTATAATGGCTTTTTATGAGAAAGAGTAAGTACTCATTTTATACAACATAAATTATATTTTAAGTACAATATAATAGAAATATATAATCACATTATTTTTTCAATATGGTGGAATATCAAACCATTGATATATAGGCTCCTGTGTTGTATCTACTTCATATTCAATGCATTTTCTTATTCTGAAACGTAAAGAGATAAATTAAGTTTTTTTTATCGGATCGTTGCCTCAAGTTGAATACGAATACCAATTTGCCCTCTGGCGGCAGTCGGACGTACTAAACTTGTGTGCATCATTCTATACTTACGGGACATAAACATGTCTTTGACATTCTATAATGGGATGTTCTTCTTTGAAACATTGAGTTCCCAAAGCGTTAAAGTAAATTGTTCCAACTTGGACCGATACCCGGCTGTCAACGTCATGCAAACATTTGTGGAATAGATCGTCACACTCGCAACTTAACCTAAAAGTATTAGGAAAAAGTCAAAATCTGCGGCATTTTCTCTTTTCTTTAATTTAACGCTTTTTGAGTGTCATTTTTACCTGCTGTAAAACGTTGGATTTGTCAAGTTATATTTGGTTTCGTGGCCGGCGATATAATCCTCGCATAAATCGTGTTGTCGACAGCATTTGTCGGTGTCCGAAAATTCCCCCAAATCGTCATAGTCGTTCGCGATGTTTCCAGCGCCGCACCATTTTGTACCTGGTTTAAACCAATTTGAGTATTAACGACTGTTGTTTAATAAATATGCCTTTGTATTATGGCAATAACATATTATTGCAGTCTTTCTTAATATTATTTTGCATCCCCATTGTCGTTTAGCAACTTTGATTGTTGAAAATTGTCGGCAACGTCCATACCATGTTCAAAACGCCAGTTCTCGTCCGATTACTGAAGCTAAGCAACATCGGGCGCGGTCAGTAGTACTTGGATGGGTGACCGCTTGGGAACACCGCGTGCCGTTGCCATCTTTTTGCTGTTTTGTTAATCCAGAATGTTTCTTTTTCCTTTGGAATGATGTATTTTTGTTAACAACTTTGAATGTGGGTGATGTTGCAGTCTGTATTAGTATTATTTTGCATCCTCATTATCGTTTAGAAGCTTTGTTTGCTTTTAAAATTGTCGGCAACGTCCATACCATGTTGAAAACGCCAGTTCTCGTCCGATCACTGAAGCTAAGCAACATCGGGCGCGGTCAGTACTTGGATGGGTGACCGCTTGGGAACACCGCGTGCCGTTGCCATCTTTTTGCTGTTTTGTTAATCCAGAATGTTTCCTTTTCCTTTGGAATGATGTATTTTTGTTAACAACTTTGAATGTGGGTGATGTTGCAGTCTGTATTAGTATTATTTTGCATCCTCATTATCGTTTAGAAGCTTTGTTTGCTTTTAAAATTGTCGGCAACGTTCATACCATGTTGAAAACGCCAGTTCTCGTCCGATCACTGAAGCTAAGCAACATCGGGCGCGGTCAGTACTTGGATGGGTGACCGCTTGGGAACACCGCGTGCCGTTGCCATCTTTTTGCTGTTTTGTTAATCCAGAATGTTTCTTTTTCCTTTGGAATGATGTATTTTTGTTAACAACTTTGAATGTGGGTGATGTTGCAGTCTGTATTAGTATTATTTTGCATCCTCATTATCGTTTAGAAGCTTTGTTTGCTTTTAAAATTGTCGGCAACGTCCATACCATGTTGAAAACGCCAGTTCTCGTCCGATCACTGAAGCTAAGCAACATCGGGCGCGGTCAGTACTTGGATGGGTGACCGCTTGGGAACACCGCGTGCCGTTGCCATCTTTTTGCTGTTTTGTTAATCCAGAATGTTTCCTTTTCCTTTGGAATGATGTATTTTTGTTAACAACTTTGAATGTGGGTGATGTTGCAGTCTGTATTAGTATTATTTTGCATCCTCATTATCGTTTAGAAGCTTTGTTTGCTTTTAAAATTGTCGGCAACGTTCATACCATGTTGAAAACGCCAGTTCTCGTCCGATCACTGAAGCTAAGCAACATCGGGCGCGATTAGTACTTCGATGGGTGACCGCTTGGGAACACCGCGTGCCGTTGCCATCTTTTTGCTGTTTTGTTAATCCAGAATGTTTCCTTTTCCTTTGGAATGATGTATTTTTGTTAACAACTTTGAATGTGGGTGATGTTGCAGCCTTTATTAATATTATTTTGCATCCTTATTGTCGTTTAGAAGCCTTGATTGTTTCTAAAATCGATGGCAACGTCCATACCATGTTGAAAACGCCAGTTCTCGTCCGATCACTGAAGCTAAGCAACATCGGACGCGGTTAGTACTTGGATGGGTGACCGCTTGGGAACACCGCGTGCCGTTGTGCCACCTTTTTGCTTTTACTTAAATTCTGTTTCTTTTTTGTTTGTTTTATTTCTTTTGCTCTGGAATGATGTGTTTTTGTCAACAGTTTGTAATGTAGGTGACATGCCTTGATTTGTTCTTACAAGTGTCATTTGCATATTAGTTTCATTATGTTGAATCCTGATTAATGTTTATATCCTTTGACTGTTTTTTAAATTAATAAACAGCATCAGACATAAAATGTTGTAGACACCAGTTCTGGTTCAGTCACTCACATATTTGTTCTTAGACTATAGAATATACATGTTCGAAAAAATGCAAATAGAAATAGAACTTACCAGGGAAAATGAAAAACCAATTTGGCATACGAACAACATCCATTCTTCCTGCATCACCAACTTCATTTAGATACTCATACATGGTTGCATTATTATCCCAAATAATTTGGACACTTAGTACCTGTTGAACGGATACGAAAGCTAAAAGAAAAACGACAAAAGTATACATTTTCTAGAGCGGGGTAACAAAATTTTATTCGCCATTTCCCCACCTGTGGTTTATATACTAATTTTAATTAGGATAATCAAATTTACTCGTCCTTTTTGATAAAAATTGCAAGTGTTTACATAGCTATCAATAATTGATGCAATTGTTTAGGCAATTTTGTTAATTTGATAACACCAGACTAAAATTTGGCTACACATTATGTAGATTAATGTGCCAGTTAACGAGACTTATCTCTATTTGCATTAGTATCAATTGTCCTGATTTCATAATTGAAATTTCACGTATGATTTAGATTGTTATTGAAATTAGGCGCTTATTTTTGTAGTTTTATTGTTAGTTTGTCAAAGTTTTCATAGAAATCCCCACACTTTTCAGTAATATTGTTCGTTTTTTTTTTTTTTCAGTAAGAGACCATATAAGGCAACATGCACTAGTATATCACAAAAAGTAGGAACACGCGCTGAATTTTTTTGTTATTTTAAAGCATCCGAGTTCTTACACCTTGCTGATCAATGGAAACCAGAAGGTATGGATTTAATATTATAAATAACAAATAATATCGTTAATTTTCCTCTTTTTATTTTAGATTAGTTTTATGTAAACTATTCCATCACATTGTTTTCAGTTCTTAGGTTATTTCTTTTTTTTTGTTCACGAGAATGTAATGTTTTTTTTATGTTTATAGAGTATAATTTATAGCAATACTGAATATATATTTGTTTTTTAATTAAAGACGTTTATATTAGCTGCAATTGTTTTTATTCCTCGGTGTGTAGGCAACCAAATTATAATATTTTAAATTTCGGTTGAGGTTATGTCTATTGTCATGGTGACAAGTGAAGTTTATATTAAATTTATTGACATAACATTTGCGTTACATTCCATTTTAGTGCAAAATGAATTATTTACTGAATCACTATAACAGTGTTATCGAAGAGAACAACGAATTTGAAGCGTTCAGAAAGTTCTACTCGGGCAACATGTAAGTTGTTACTAAAATACATTTTAGCAATAATAACTAGGCTTAAATCTTTTCGGAAACCCATCCTTGTAGTAAACCAATAGAAGAGTGGTACAGGAACCAGTGTGGTAAAATTTCCTACGCCAAAAGCACAGCTAAGTCACAGAATCTCAGGAAAAATGGCAATAATTTTTATAAGAAGGGATCGTGGGAAAAATGTCTTAAATATTATACAAAAGCGCTTAACTTTGCCGAATGGGATAGTAAGCAATATGCCTTGGCTTTAGCAAATCGGTCCGCAGCTTTGTATAGCTTGGGAGATTATAAGGTATGTGTCATATACAGAGTGTTTTATATATATATATATATATATATATATATATATATATATATATATATATATATATATATATATATATATATATATATATATATATATATATATATATATATATATTTTAGAATTGTATGAGAGATATAGATCAGTGCATAAGTTCTAAGTATCCACAAGAACTTGCCTATAAAATATATTTAAGAAAAGCAGAATGCTGTAATAAACTGGGAAATTTAACAGACGAAATATTGAAGAATGTTGAAAGAATTATTTCTGAATCTGATATAGTACCAACTGAGAAAGGTGATTTATCAATAGATTTTTGCATTTTTTTAAACACTTTTATTCCAGAGAGTCATTTAGCTAAGTTAAAAAATATGACTGTATCCAAAATAATGCCCGAGAAGAACAGTGAAGATTTCGTAAATAATTCTTGTAAATTCAAGGAAAATCCAAATTTTGCTTATGCCTCTTGTGCAGTAATTTTGTGGTGAGTGTATTTTGAAGCCTTGAAAATTTTTGCATAAATTTATTTTTGCTTGTTTTAGTTATGATAAAAACAATGGTAGAATTGTTAAAGCCAAACAGAAGATACTGCAGGGAGAGACATTATTTATCGAAAAGGCTTTTCTATTTGCACCAGTTTTCGACGATACTGGACACATTATTCCAAATAAGTGCTTTAATTGTATGACAAATACAACCATAACTTTTCCGTATGTATACATTTTACGAGATAAAATTGTTTATGTTTTTAGTTAAAAAGATCCGTTACATACATATTTGTTTGTACATTGTGTTTGAAATTTTACATTACATAGTATTTTCTAAACTTTAAAATAGAATTATTTGTTTTACTTTTATACCAGAAAATTTATTTTGCATGGCTAGACATAAAATTATAAATTTTCTAACCTGCCAGCGAAAATGTTGCAGAATATAACCGCCAGATGGCTCACTGAGCCATCTAACCAATAAAAACATGACAATCTATTTGACATTTGACTTGACTATGTGAAATGTCAATTTGACATGTAATGTTTGTGACTTTGAAGATGTGTCAATTTGATAACTTTCCTCAAAAACGAAAACCGCAAATTCTTTAGTTGAAAACAAGTTTTCGCCCTTCCCACACATCTCTAAAATGCATTAGCAACAACACCATGCCAAAACATGACCTAGTTTTCTCATAAATTGAAATAATAAAGTGCCATGTTTCTACCCCCTGATATAAGGCAGTAAATAGTAAAGTGTTCAGTAAAAAAGAAAGGTCTACATAGTGTGTCATAGAAAATATTCTAGTTTGGTTACTCAGAAATTTAACAATCCTCTTTTGCTTTATCTCATTATCCAAGCCTAGAGGTTAGAGTTGACCAGTTTTGTTGATGTTTTAGTTACTTCAATTTTTTGACGTTTCTGTCTGACATTTTATATTATATCAATTCCTATAGCATATACCCACCATAAATGAAAAAAAATAGATTAAATCATGGCACCGTACAAAACAATAATCATAAATCTCCATGACATGATTTTTATAAATTCCAGTTGCAAAACATGCTCGATGTGCCAATATTGTTCCGAAACCTGTCGGGACACATCTTGGACAGAATTCCACAAGTGGGAGTGCAAAGGCATGACATACAATCTATTTTACGACCTGGGCATTGCCTACCCAGCGCTGAGATCGCTCATCAAGGGCATCCCCTCGAAATTTTCCGAGGCCGTCGACCCAACTAACGTCGACAATTTTGGGTCCAAAGACGATAACTATCCGTACTTTAATAGTCTAGTAACAAACTTATCAGCAAGCCAGCATTATATCCATTTCCTAATTGTAAGTTTAATTATGATTAATTAGGTAATTGATAAGATCAAATTGTTTTTGCAACATAACTTGACAATTTTTGAAGTATACCAATTTGCCCTCTGGCGGCAGTTGGACCAACTAAACTTTGTAAATTTTCTGTAAGTACATAACAAATGTTTTATTGTATACAATTACAGATGTCTACGTTGCTTATTCTGTATTTGAGGAAAGAAACTGACTTTCTTAACCATTTAAAAGCAGTGTTTGGCTTAGAATCTGATGTTGAGGTTATAATAAAATGTGGGGGATTGCTCGTTAGGCACATGGCGCAATTATCCTGCAATTCTAGCATTGTCGATCATTGGAATTGCACACCTGATAAAATACCAATGCAAAGTACCATAGTTGCGTGTGGTATCTTTCCTTCGATAAGCATGATGAATCATTCTTGCAAAACTAATGTTACTCTAACGTAAGTTCTTCCTTAGAATAGTAAAAATCTCCTTTAGAATGTCCTATAAATATACTAAAGGTATAAAATTTATGTTTTTGATAATTTTAGTTATGATAAAGATGTTGCTATTGTGAAAGCTTTGCGTGACATCGAGCCAAACGAAGAGATCCATAACAGTTATGGTGTCGATTATCGTTTTATGACATTGTCAGAGAGAAAAGAACATTTGGCAAGGCTGTATAACTTTATTTGTTGTTGTGAGATTTGCTCAAATCCATTATCGGAATTTGTAAGTTTCTTGCAAATGATATAAAAAAGACTTGACTTCTTTTTGATTAAAGGAATTAGCAGATACTTACCTATGCCCGAATTGTCAAGGCCCCTTGGGAGTAATTGTGGGAAACTGTCATGCTTGCAAGAAATATTTCAAATTGGAAAATTTCAAACAAACAGATGCTGAAGTTGACGCATTATTAGGTACTTCTTAAATAGTTAATTAAATGCATATTACAGCATCTAATATCATTAATCTTTCAGACAAACCGAATATTACAAAAGCTGATATCGATAAGTGTTACGATTTGTGCACGACAATATTCTCAAGGAATCATATAAAGATTGCTGAGTGTTTGGACTTGTACGTGAACTTTTTTAAAACCGAGGGAAATTATGTGGAGATGTTGTCGTATTTCAAAAAGTCGTTGGAGGTGAAGGATGCAAGATATGGTTGTAACTCGAGGAATTTGGTTATGCATCGAATTGATGTGTTGAAAGAAATTATCGATAAATTAAAAGTGAAGGAAATGAGTGAGGGAGAAAGGTAGTTTATCTGATGTGATTCTTGCTGTTTGATTTTTATGTTTTATTTTTTATTGCCAGGGGATTGTTGGAGGAGGTGAAGACCATGTATCGTGAAGCTTTTGATGCTTTGAAGTTGTATTTCACGGATGATATAATAAATTTGTGTTCTGCGGATGAAACTACAAATAAATGATGGATAAAATTTTAAAAATAGTTTTTATTTACTCGTTTAATAGATTTGATAGGTTCAAACAGAAAATATAGATGAATTAATATTAAAAACAATTCTAGATATCTAGAGGCATTCTGTATTCTTGAAGGTATAAATTTGTTTGATTGCTAAAGGAAATTGTTTCCTTTATCCAAAATATGTGAATTTAAAATGCAATATGAAATGCTAGTTTCAAAAATTTCAGTTTTTCCAAAATTGTACAAGGTAATAAATAAGTCCAAATAGACAACTGAGGGCTGGTTTATTCACTTCAAGTCCATAAAGTAGTTATATCAGTAGCGGCTCGTGATTTGTTTAATTGGGTGGGCAAAATATCAATGAAGTTTTAAGGACTTATTTAATGAAGTGTTACTATATGTTATTAAGTAAACACTACAAATTTGAACTGACATATTTTTAAGAATTAGTTAACCGCAAGAACCATCAAGAAGGTCGAGTAAACACTAAACACAACCCTAATAAAACGGCCGACTTTTTGCGCGAATTTGTTGCATGCGCTATTGCCTATTTAGCCATTAGAATACGTCTATGCTATGGTATGGGGTTATCTGCCTAGTCCTCTGACGTCACACATGCATTTTTCGCTACCCCCACTCCTCCGGCTTGCTGGACAGTTTACGCGCTTGCAGTAGAAAACCGTCACCGCTGGTGGGCACAATCTCAATTGCCACCCCGACCTGGTAGTTTCGGTTGCATACACTACCGTTATTTACCAATTCTACGGCCAGTAGCGTAGCAGCGTTGGAGTTTATTGTGTATTCAATATAATAATGCAGGCATATAGACAGTGGTTCTAAGGAATGTATATTAGGCAAATACTTAACTGTAACAAATATTGTATTAATAACGTCCAAATAAAAATGCGAATCACTGAATACCAGTACCAGGTGATCCAATATTTTTTAGGTGGGCACTGCCCACCCTGCCACCCCTGACGAGCCGCCACTGAGTTATATGTCAGGTAAGTCAAACTTTTTTAGTGTGTTACAATTCATTCAAGTATGTAATAAATTACTAATCATGGTGTACAGAACTCATCACTTGCCTCTTTTATTCACGTTCAATATATTTCTGTGTTAGTGGCAAAAAATTGGGCGTAACAAAATCAACTTATCTGACACATGGCTAATCAGGACCTTATAGGCAGGTGAATAAACCAACCCTGAATGTCGTCTACAATTTGTAGTATTATAATTGACAATAAAAAAGAGATTTCAGCGGATATACGCGTTTTGGGATCCCCTGAACCGATTGCAATCATTTTTGGCAAATGTATGTATGTATATATGGGTGTGTATGTCTGTATATATGGGTGTGTATATCTGTGAACAATTATATTTGTGTTATTTAAAAAACAAATTGCGAACTAGTTCTTGACGAGTGCACGAACAAAGCTGTTGAAAAAGTTTCTGAATATCACTTCGCACTTCGACACAGTCTGTTTAAAATTTTACAGATGTTTTGCAAAATAATATATGTATATAAAATATAATAGATAGATACTAGTGCTAAAAATAAGTGACTACATTTTGCGAGAAGGAATCAATGGAATATTTTCGGACGATTTACTCCACTCGCCTACGGTTCGTTCTGTTAACTTTGTCATCGCGATTTATTTCCCTCATTATACGTATTAAAAATCATAAAAAGTCCTCGGGCTTGACAGTCTTCGTGACATCATTCAACTGCCCTCGGTACATAGTACCGATATTTCACATTTGTCATACTCATAACAGAGATTGTTTGTATTCTCCATAAGCATAAGTAAGTTTTTTGCATATCGAAGTTGCTAAATGCCGCTTTATATACCAGAAGACATAATGTATCAAGGGCATTTTAAGCATTATTTATGTGCCAAGGGCATTAGGTGGATGTCGATAGAAAGCTTTTTATTGCCCGAGAGCGCTACACATCAGTTTATGCGCGAGGAACATACAGAATTTTATGTCTTATCCGTTTATGTTACTTAAAAATCATATAATGTTTGACACTGAATCTGACAGAAACTTGGACGAAACTAGTGTAATGTAAAACAGCCTTTAACCAGTCTTTAAACGTCACAATAAGTTTTATGGTTTAATATACTTTCCTCGACTAATACAATACCCACTGAGTGCTTATTTTCAGCGTCTCTCATGCCGCCCGTAATTATTTTTAAATTAGTTTTTCAGTAGCCATGGTATTCGTTGTGCGAGTACATACACAAGACCTCGTGCTGTGCGTCTATTGATTATTTATTTAAACAGATGTCATGGACTATGGGCGTAACCTCCAAATATTATCAAACAGAACATGGGTATCTCTCTTCTAATTTCCTCGTCATTAATCCACTTTAACTAACAATTTTTGATAATCTAACTCACTCGTAGCATCGTTTTGTTTATCTTTTAGATATGTAACTTCACTCTGAACTTGAGAATTGCGCCACGAACCAAAATTACTATCTAGTGAGTTGCTAAATGCAGTGCAAACAAGCCACGATGAAGGTTTGGTTTTTATTCTTATTTTTAACACATCTGGCTTGCGAATCAGCTGTGGAATCAGCTAGAATATTAGCGGTGGTGCCAACACCATCTTACAGCCATCAAGTGGCATTCCATCCCCTGTTTAGAGAATTGGCAAAGAAAGGCCATAACATTACTTTGATCACAACTGATAAGATGGACGTTGGTAATTTGACCAACATCAAACAGATAGACGTGTCTTTTAGCTACGAGGTCATAAAGAAACACGACTTCTCGAATTTTGCTAACACGGCAGGAAAAAATCCTCTTGTATTCATACCACGTGTTATAGAGATGTTCACTGAAGTGATCGATGTGGAATTCTCATCTCCAGAAATACAAGAGTTGATCAATGACAAGAACCAGCAATTCGATCTTGTAATGGCGGAGGTATTCTTCGCCACTGTCGCGGTGTTTGCTCACAAATTTAATTGTCCTCTGATCGGATTGTCTTCTATGGATGCGCATAATAGCATACATAAACTTGTGGGGAACCCAGTCCATCCATTGGCATACCCTGATGGGTTGATACCTTACGAGAGGAACCCAGGTTTTATTGATCGTGTGAAGAATACCGTTATTATGACTATTTTGGATGTAATCATCGAACAATTTGTTCTGCCAAATCAAGACACAATTGCCAGAAAGCATTTCGGAAAGGCGACACCACCTTTAGATGAAATATTAGCCAATATGTCCTTGTTGTATATTGTCGGGGACAGAAATCTTCAAAATGTACGACCAGTTGGTCCAAGCACTATATACATCGGTGGTAGTTCGCATATTGGTGAGCCAAAACCATTACCCAAAGACTTGCAGACTTTTCTGGACAGTGCCAAGAATGGTGTGGTGATTTATTTCAGTTTGGGTTCAAACATTAAAAGTAAAGATTTACCTCGAGATCTCTTGGAAAACATTGTTGATGTACTTGCGTCTCTACCATATCCGGTCCTTTGGAAATTCGAAGCTGATGATCTGCCAAACAAACCTAACAACGTGAAGATAATGAAATGGGTTCCACAACATGACGTCTTAAGTCAGTATATTTATTGCTTCAACCTAATTCACTTGATTCAACGTTACTAATCAGTTCTCCTTGTAGGACATCCAAATGTGAAACTGTTTATTCTCCAGGGCGGTCTGCAGTCAACCCAAGAAGCCATAGTGAACCATGTTCCAATGGTAGTCTTACCATTTTTTGGTGACCAACTGGGTAACGCTAAAAAGATTAACATGGAAGGTCTTGGCTTGGTAGTGAGTCCTTACTCATTCAGCAAGGAACTGTTCAGAAGCTCAATCGAAGATGTCATATGTGACCCAAAGTATAAATAAAATCAATGATAATAAATAAAATCAATAACACAAGGGAACACATTTCCAAATTTCTTTCCCAACTTGTTGATTCGTAGTATTATGAACAATCTGTTATGAGAACGTATGCACAGAAGGCTAAAGTGATGTTAGGTCGACAAAAATATGCAATCCCTTTTCTGGTTGTTCCCTTGTGTAATAATTAATAATAAATAAAATCAATAACCAATGCTGATATTTTTTGGTGTTTTTTTTTAGATACCGCAATCGTGTTAAGGAGTTCCATGAATTGAGCATGGATGAGCCAATACCAGGCTTGGAATTGGGTGTTTGGTGGGCTGAATACGTCATCAGACACAAGGGGGCAACACAATTGAAGAATCACGCCATAGAGCTTCCATTTTGGCAGTTTTATTTGCTGGACGTTATAGGCTTTTTATGTTTGGTATTGTTTGTTGCTCTTTACGTCGTGAAGAAGATTGTTGGGTGCATATTGAAGCTAAGCCGTAGTTTACCGTCAGGTGGAAAGAAACTTAAGACTAGTTAGATGATTATAAAACTAATTAGATGTATTGTATTTTGAAATTGTTTAATAAACCGAATGGATTTGGCGTTGTTTTTTTTGTTGCACGTGCTGAAGAGGCCATTGACTGGAGACTATCTGATTGCCGATTCGATACATATTTTAGTGATAAATACCAAATTAATTGAGCTTTGGAGTCAATACATTGATATTACTCATATCTAATCTTATGTTTATTATACAACACAACAATAGTTAGATGATGTATTACTGCTAAACTATCCAGTCATCATTAATTGCTTCATTACTTAAGTGGGATTTGTAGTCTAAAATGTTAATATTGAAGTTAGTTAGTGTCTTAATATGTCTGTGCCTTTTTTTGAAAACCGGAAACCCAGCAAGGATTTTAGCATTTATCCCCACGGCATCAATAAGTCATCAAGTGGTGTATCTTCCTCTATGGAAAGAGTTGTCTCTTAGAGGACACGATGTGGTTGTCTTGACAACAGACCCAATGAAAGATGAAACTTTAACAAACCTCACCGAAATCGACCTTCACTTTTCCTACGCCTACAACGACCACCACAAATTTACTGACAAGATCAACAGACTCCATGATAAACCATTGGAAATGCTGAATGCCATCATCACCGTAGGCGCTGATATTTGCGATCAGCAGCTAAAACACAAAGACGTGCAAGCTTTGATCCATAACGAAGAAGAACATTTCGATCTTGTCATCGCCGAAGTATTACAACCGTGTTCATTTGCTTTCAAGCATAGGTTCCAAACACCTGTCATTGGCGTGGTGTCCATGGACTCACCTTTAGCTGTATACGACGCCATAGGGAATCCGTCGCATCCTGTTATAAATCCTGATTTCATGTTACCAATTGCTGGACGACTTACTTTCGTAGAGAAATTATTCAGTGTGATATTCAGTGTTGTAGTTCGGATTTATTCATGGTTCGTGATAGTTTCGTTGCATGACGCTGTTATCCAAAGACATTTCGGAGATTATCCGTCATCGTTGGACTTGCTGTATGATATGGATTTGTTGTTTGTTAACGTCCATCCACTTGTGCACGGGATAAGACCGAATGTACCGTCCGTTGTGAATATTGGAGTCGGTATGCATATTCAAGCGAAGAAACCACTGCCAAAGGTAATATGAAGGAGTTGGTTCCTATATTTTGATTTTGCCTTCTAACATTAATAGTTTATGACTCTGTTATTTACTCAGTTCATACATTTGATGTCACATAAGTTTGATTGGTGTTTGTCCAAAAGCTTCCTTCAGCCTCTTGAGGAATTAGATGAGTTTGAACACTCGTAGGTGCTAAATTTGCCGAGGAAATTGATTGGTGTTTGTCCAAAAGGTTGCTTCAGCCTGTTGAGGAAATTTCTTCTGGTGTACAGCCCTTTGGACATTCATTGGTGCAATATTTCATTCAAGAAGTTGAGTTTGCCTGATAAGTTTGATTGGTGTTTGTCCAAAATCTTTCTTCTGCCTCTTGAGTAAATTTTTAATGACGTAGATGGGTTTGGACATTAGTAGGTGTTAAATTTGTTCAAGTAGTTCGTGCAGTAGTTGGTGGAGTAGTATTGCTACTCTATAGGTCTATTATCTATTGCGTTTTATCCACGGAGCACAGGTTGGGAAACACTAGTCTAAACGATATCTCATCTAAATGCCAAGGACGGTATCTTTATACTGAAAAGATAACTATAGCCACTCCAGTACACATTGACTCGTGTAACGTCAGTCAATCAGGTTCTTTCTTGCTATTTAAGTACGGTGGCACAAGTGCAGTTTCATTTAGTGTTACACAATAATTAGGAAATTAGTGCTCATAATATCATAATATATTGATATATTTTTTATCTAGTCTATAGTATTTTTACTGTGAGACATAAAAAGAATCGTAATATTTTGATAAACATTGTTAGTTTTTGATGTTTAGTAAACTATTTGTAACATTGTGGGAAATAACCATGATTGATGTTGTGAATTGATCCACTGATTAAAATATCATTTCATTGGACCTTTGTATGCTCCACTGCATATTTAAGAATTGCATGAGAGGTATTACAATTCGCAAACGCATACAACATAACTATTGTTTGCAAACAATCCATAAAAATGTCTATACTACAACTTGCGACCTTCTTACTATTGCTCACTATTGTGCAACTTGGAAGCTGTTCAAGGATTTTAGGAATAATTCCCACACCATCAATCAGTCACCAGATGGTGTTCCATCCCCTATGGAAAGAGTTATCGCTCAGGGGACACGAGGTAGTCGTGCTGACCACCGACCCAGTAAAAGACAAATCTCTGACGAATCTGACAGAAATTGATTTGCATTTTTCCTACGACTATCAAGCAAAACACAACTTCGCCGATAAAATAACCAGCCTCACCGATAAACCATTCGAAATGTTGAAAGTAATCATCAATATGGGCGTTGAGATTTGCGATCAACAGCTAAAACATAAACCCGTGCAAGCGATCATCCAGAACAAAACGGAACATTTCGATGTCATTCTTGTGGAAGTCCTGCAACCTGCCATGTATGCCTTTAAGCATCGATTTCAAGCACCTGTCATTGGTATAGTATCCATGGATGCTCCTTTAGCGGTATATCGCGCAGTCGGAAATCCAACTCATCCCGTAGCCAACCCAGACTTCATGTTACCATTCGCTGGAAAGCTCACTTTTGTGGAGAAGTTGATTAGTGTTGCGTTTGAAGTGATCGTTCGTATTTATGGGATGTTGTTTATTGCCCCCTTGCATGACGAAGTCATCCAAAGACATTTTGAAGGTTATCCAAAGTCTGGTGAATTGATACTTGATATGGATGTGGTATTTGTTAATGTGCATCCTCTCGTTCATGGGGTAAGACCCAATGTACCAGGTGTTGTTAATATCGGTGCTGGTGTGCAGATTCAACCGAAGAAACCACTACCAAAGGTAAGCAGAAGAAGAGAGTATGATGAAGAAGAGTTTTAATGATTTTTCAAGAAATCTATGTTTTAGTATCTAAGATCCATAAAAATATATTGAAAAATAGGTTACTTCAACATCTTCTTTTAATTGCAGGAGCTACAAACGTTTCTGGACCAATCCAAGAAAGGCGTGATATACTTCAGCTTAGGAAGCAACGTCAAGAGCAAAGATATCCACGAATCAACTAGGAAGGTCATCATAGAAACATTTTCAGAGCTCCCTTATGACATATTATGGAAATTCGAAGCAGATAATATGCCAGCTAAACCGGACAACGTGAAAATCATGAAATGGGTACCTCAGCAAGACGTTCTGCGTAAGCCAAATCCTGTCCTCCTTAATGAATCACTATTACTACATTATTTATTATTTCAGGACATCCAAATATAAAAGTATTTATCACGCAAGGTGGACTTCAATCAACAGAAGAAGCAATCTTCACCAATGTTCCAATGGTGGGGATGCCATTCTTCGGCGATCAAGTTGGTAACGTCAAGAAGATGGTACTAAAAGGGTTGGGACTTTCTGTTGAGCATAAAGACTTGACCAAAGAGATGTTTAAGAAGACCATTTTGGAAGTGATTGAAAATCCGAAATATCGTGACAGTGTTAAGAAGCTTGCTGATTTGCTTCAGGATGAACCGATGACTGGATTGGAGAAGGCGGTTTGGTGGACGGAACATGTCATCAGGCATAACGGAGCTAAACATTATAGAAGTCCAGCGGCTGATATGTCTTTCTATGAATACTTCATGTTGGATGTTATTGGCTTCTTGTTGTTTGCGGTTGTAATAGTGTGTTATGTCTTGGTGAAAATAACCAAGTTTGTCTTGAGGATTTTATGGAAGTTGTTGTGTGGAAGTGGTAGAGAGAAAGTGAAGAAGCAATAGATGTATTTTCAAAATTTTGTACATAGGGAAACATTATATTTATTCTAAATAAAAACATAGCGATCAATGTCTTAATTCTATTTCTATAGTAGTTTTATTGTATTCTATCTATTGTATACGAAGTCAATAGTATTTTGTGCGTTTCATAGTGGACTTTGACCACTTTTCAATACATGACAAGCCATTTTCCAATCAACACTCAAGATAAACTCATTTCGTCTAGCTAAGCAATCTAGTTTTTTTATGCTTTGACACTTAAAAACATATTGTATAATCATATTGTACTCAGACTGGCTAATAGTTTTTAGTTTTGATAACAAGAGGTAATAATATCTAATCGGCACCTAGCTACTAAGATATTTGGATCATTCTCACTAAAATAATGTTCAAACCGGTCATCGTCTCTCTTGGGCTACTTTTCTGCGCAGCCCATGGTGCAAGAATTTTAGCCATTATTCCAACGGCATCATACAGCCATCAAATAGCATTCAGGCCATTATGGAAGGAGTTAAATGCTCGTGGTCACCAACTCACGTTAGTAACAACGGACCCAATGAACGATACGTCTTTGGCTAACGTCAGAGACCTAGTTAACGAGAAGTATCCAGTAACTGATAACTTATACCAAGGTACCAGTAAATACCTCAATTACTTCAATTTCATCTACTACTTCTTAAGGCTATCTGAAGAAATTAACTCAATCGAAATGAATAACGAACACATTCAGAATCTCTTAAGCAACAAAAGTGAACACTTTGATTTGGTGATGGCCGAAATCCATCAGCCGTTCTTGTTCGCTTTTGCCTATAGGTTCAATTGTTCCTACATAGCCTTATCGTCACTAGATGCCACACCAAGGGCTTACTATTTAACTGGTAACCCAACGAATCCAATTGCTTATCCTGATTTGATGACTCCTATTGGGATAAGTGAAACGTTTCTGGATAGGCTGCTGTCTGCTTTCTTCTATGCCTTTACCCATGCTTTGCACATAGCCCTAGGACCATTGGGAAACACAGCGATTGCTAAGTATTTTGGCGATGGGTATCCAACCATAGATGAAATGATGACTAATATGGACATGCTTTTCGTTACTGTCAATCCTGTGTTTTACTACCGAGCGACGTTGCCGAATGTTGTCAATATTGGAGGGGGTTCTCATTTGAACCCAGAAAAGCCGTTACCAAAGGTACGTGTACTTACTTTTACATCTCCTTACTCTTACATCCTCTTAATGTATAAACATTACAACCAAACGCTCTTCCAGGATCTGAAAGAATTTCTAGATAGTGCCACGGAAGGATGTGTCTACTTCAGTTTTGGTAGCAATATTAAAAGCAAACACATTCCAGTAGAGCTTCGCCAAACTATCATGGAAGGTCTATCAGATTTGCCGTTTAAAGTCCTCTGGAAATTTGAAGATGACGAATTGCTGGGAAAACCAAAGAACGTCATGATCAAAAAGTGGCTTCCACAGCAAGATGTATTACGTGAGCATCATTCTTCCTTTCTCTTCATTCGGTTGTTGATTCGATCACCATTTTTCAGGCCATACAAACATAAAGGCGTTTGTTACCCAAGGTGGAATCCAGTCAACTGAAGAGGCGATTTTTTCACATGTTCCATTGATTGTGATTCCATTCATGGGTGACCAAGATCACAATGCTAGGATGGTCGAGATGTACGAGTATGGCGTAGCGTTGGATCATAGATATCTAACCAAGGACTCTCTGAAAGCTGCCATACTAGAAGTAGTGAATAATCCAAAGTAATTACGTACTTACACATTGTTAATACGTACACATAGTTAATATTGCTGATCGTTAATATTGTCATTACTGATCTGTTCTTTTAGATATAAGGAAAGAGTGAAGAGGATTGCTGAAATTGCTGCCGATCAGCCAATGACTGGTTTGGAAAAGGCTGTGTGGTGGACGGAGTATGTCCTGAGACATAAAGGAGCCAAACATTTAAGAAGCCCTGCTGTGGATATACCTCTTTACCAGTACCTGTTGTTGGATGTTATTGGTGCTATTTTGTTATGTCTTCTTGTGGTTTTTGGAGTTCTTTACTATGTGGTGTGGGGTCTATCCAAGAAGCTACTAAGAATTGTATTGAAGATATTTAAACCAAAACGTGAATAGCATAATTATTGTGTTTTTGTAACCTTTTCTGTTGTTTTTTATTGCTAATATTATTATTATAGCTCAATAAATTGTTAATAAATTAATAAATAAATTGTTCTAAAATTGAATTTATTCTCATAATTAGTTACTTATTTAGTTTTCATAGTTTTAAATGCTTAATGCTTGTGTCAAACCTAATCAGTGATGTATTTTAAGTTCCATAACAAAACCAACCGTACTGTTATACTTAGAAAAACATTTAGTAAAATCTTGAAAGGACTAGCCAAAAAACGAGTTGATGTGTGTTCTCATGTTAACAACCAATTACCAAAACATGTATTTGTACAACAAATTACCTTTAGTCACGAGATTTCGTTTCTTAACAGTGCGCAGTTGTTTCATTAATCAATTGAGATAATAAACTGTTGTTAATTTCTTGTATTTTAGCCTTGATATGTTCTAATCTAAAGGAAAATAAAACCTCCTCAACCATTTAATACAAAAATATATTTATTATAAATAGGTACGATTATAAAAATATAAACAGATTACATCTAACTTAACGGTACAAAAGTGATTCCAGCTTTCACCCTGGCAAAGATTAAATTCAATTGAGAATCAAACGCTACGTTTTCCACCCTTTCCAGGACAGCATCCCTCCCATTAGCATCTTTCCTTAAGACAGCCAATCCGTAGACCCTCATCAAATTTTCATCAACAGATCCACTGTTCTTAATATCTAACCTAATATGGCACAGGACATCAACATGGACGTACTTCAAGTACACTTTCTTGTCACCTTGGAATACTACTTTGGTATACTCTTCAGCTTGTGGTAGATCCGAACGGAAAACAGTTGCTTCACCTAAGTTTTGGCCATTGGCCATAATGGTGAACCTCATATTCTGGTATACTGCCCTTGTTTCAAAAGCCAAACCATCGGGGTGACTATCAGACCAAAAGAAGTTTTCGTTGTTCAGTTTTGAATCAGATTCAAAGGTGAAGCGTTTAGCGTAACCCATACCTATACTATTTAGCTTCAGTGGTTTCCCGTTGAATAAGTATTTCTTCGAGTGGGTTGGCCTAATTCTATAAGTGAATCCTGGAAGGATCCTAGGATCAACATACGTTCCAATCACAGGAATCTCGTATGGTTCCAAGCCTGTTATTGTGTATTTAGCAGGGACGTCTCCTATTTCGTTTCCATCAACTTTTACGCGTCTGCAACTCTGGTAACCCGGTGTTAAGTAGTAACGGTGATGTTTGATGTGGACATTGATGATTTTGGTGATCTCAGCTATTGGGTTATCCCTCCTCTTCAAGGAGATGACCAACCCAGACAAGGAAGTCTTCTGGGAAACCCCATCGTACAGTTCCACATTAGCAGTCACCTTAACTTTGATCCTCTTCTCAATTCCACTACTGATTTTCGACGTACTAACTTCCAATTGCTTATGGTCAACGTTTATAACCTCAAGTTTGCCTTGTTCCTCATGGTTCACATCGAATATCGTAAACTTATCTCCTATGGATACAGCCTCAAGTTCAAAAGCGAAACCTTCAGGTCTGTTATCGCTATAAAAATAGTTCTCATGGAGTTGGGATGTAGCAAAAGTGAACCTCCTAGCGTAACCTCGACCTATATTTTTCAAAGTCAGACCTTTCCCATTGAAGAGATACTTCTCCTTGCGTTTGCTATGCTCACTGGCCAACGGTATGACGCGATATTTAAACCCGGGGATCACTCTTTTATCCGTGTAGACGCCCACAACGGGAAATTGGTGTGCTTCCAAAGATTGGATGACGTATCTGGCTGGGATGTCGCCCAAATCTGACGCATCCAACACTGTTTTGGTAGGAAGCTACAAAAAAAACAAGATATTTATAAGTATTGTTATGTAAAATATGCAAGAAGGAATTTAAGCCCAAATGGTTGAAATTGGCAAGGCGACTTCTCATGGGCAAGCAAGCTTGAAGTTTTTGATGTTTAAGGCGTTGTTATTGACAGTTTTAACAAGGATAAGGAATTGGCTCTTGGGCATCATTAAAAATCACTGGGTTTCTTGTTCTTCTGACCTCATGATTACTGACAAACCAAAAATTTAATAAAATGTACCCTTACCACTTCGACTTCATCTTCTGGGTCGCTTTCGATGTCACTGGACACGAAACTCGATGGAAGTTTAGCGAATTTGTCATTCTGACTGGAAGATTCGCCAGATCTGGCCAAAATGGGCTTTTCCACGAAGTCATCTTCTTCGAATAATGAGAAAGCTGATGATGATCTTCTGCTATGATGCCAAGACCTCTGCATGGCGTTTAATTTGATTTCTTCCTCCTCTGAGAACATAATTCTTCCTGAAACAACAATTAGCAACGTTATTAACTTAAAAAGCAAAGTTATTAATTCCAATCCAAACAAATCGTATTAAAAAAGAAGAGTAAACTTTGTATTGGGAGAAAACTCACCACAAAAACAATTTTAAATATAGGAAGATAAAACTTTGTGTTCTATAGTGATAGAATGAGCAGAGTGTTCGTCTTCTGTCGAAGTTAAATTGTGATGCTCGGGAAACATGCTAGCAATTTATATAGCTGTAGCTGCGTAGGGTATAGTAGTGACGTTCAACAGTTTCACGCTGTTCAGTCGTGCACAGTGAATTTCTTCAGATATAGACTGGCTGAAATTGTTTTTTACGTTCGTTACATGTACGGTTCATGGTCCATTCTGTATTCACTTCGGAAGTAAACAAATGAGTGCTGTACTTTTATGAGACCGTTATCGATGTAAATAAATAAATGGAAATAAATAGGTTATAAAGTGATAACCCAAATTAATTTCGAGGTTTTTGAGGTTATAGAGTTATTTACACAAAATTAATGGATGGCTGTAAAAGTGAATTGTTTAGATAAAAAAAATCGCGATGGTTGTTATTTTAGGTTTTTATATTTGCGAAAGATAAACTATGGAAATTTTTCGATTTTTATTGTTGTGTGGGAATCTTTTCGTTATCTGTGTTGTAGTAAAAATTCCAAACGGAAAAATTTTTTATCATCCTTCTATTTTTACTTTCCGACTAGTACTCTAGAAGAAAAGTATTGTAATCGACGAAAAAAAAATCGGGATTTCAGTGGAAATACGCGTTTTGGAGTCCCCTGAATCGATTGCAATAATTTCTGGAAAATGTATGTATGTATGTCTGTGAACACGATAGCGTCCAAGCGGTACAACGGATCGAGCTGACATTTTACATAATTATTTAGAATTACCGGGGGACAAACTGGATTGTTTTTGGCCACAGTCTGACAACCGGAAGTGGCAAATGTTACATGCGTCTTCTTCGGGATTTATCCGATTTTGGCCAAACTAATATCAGCTCATCCTCCAGTGATTTTAAATAAGTATACTAATTTTCAGATCGATGGGACGAACGGTTTAGGCGCTATTAGCTTTTATAGAAGCAACTTGACAGAATCCAGAATCCACAGAGACCACTGATATGACATTAAATGTTAATGTGACAAATGTTATTATGTCACATAGACTGACGTTAGGTAGGGTACAGAGTGGCTCTGGCTTCACAAACTTGAATAATTGCAAAAGTGTTCAGACACTTCATTGTGCTAATGTGTAGTCGGAAAGTTGGGTGAGGGTCACCCCCAGATATTTTTTTGGTGAAGTAAAATAACTTCCTAATTGTATGGGTTAGTAATTTTAATACAATTTGATTATTTGAACGGATATCGTACATTTATCACCAAAGTTTATCCGTTTAAGGTTATAATATAATCGACTGTTTATAATATAATTGTCGTAAAGTAATTTTTAACTGTTGATCCGCCTCAGAACCGACTTTATCTAGATTTCGTTCCGCTGAAATAATTATGACCCCAAAACTTTGCACTCAAGATCCAGTTAAATCGAGATATATAGCTATTAATCAGTATTACAAAGCTATAATTAACAACTGATTAAAAGTATGGAATTATGTTACGATTAGTCGGTACAATAGTCCAAATAAAAAAAAATATACGTACCGATCATTTTGAATACAAGATTATAAAAAATTCAATAAAAACATACACTGATCACCGTATACAAATGCTATACTATGTCGCAATGTTGGCGAAATCCTTTTATATATAAATTCTCTTATCTGTAAACTAATCAATAAACTAATTGCAAAAAATGGGGAGATTCCAAGTTATCTTATAAATCGATACAATCACTTCGTAGTACGTACTACAATGAAGATCATTGTTTATATTATTATGTTTTAATGATATAATCTTTTGTAGAATGTAGAAGGACGTCTGGCATGACAGACGTGCATGATACAACCTACGTTGTACATATTTATACGAATATTGCTCCAGATAATATCGTCAGAAGTCTTTTGCGTTGTGGTTATTGTATCAGGACAAAGGTATGCCCTAGCCCCTAGCGTACACAGTTTATCATAGTTTTTTTGGCAAATGAACGTTGATGTCGTGCCAAGTAATTTGGTTTCTGTTGGGGGCTTGTCTATTATGTATTTGGCAACGACCACAATGGCGTAGATCTTCTATAATGATAATAATTAAGTTAATTAAATTATTAAATGCATGCCAAAAAGAAACACTGGAATAATTTATGTACTATTTTCGTCTCGTATTTACAATGGAAATTATATGATCTTTCATGCTCTTATAAACGGTTCATGGTTGTTCAAACTGTTTAGCTTCAATTCTTCCATTTTCCATATAGGGTATACTAGTCGAAAATAAAAAAAAAACATGACAGTGTGGAGAAAGTCACCCTGCAAACACACGCCACTATAGAAAAAGTTTATGTTAATAACAAGACAGCAAACTTTATAATAGTTTAGACTCCTTCAAGGGTTTTTGTAAGAAATAACTTATTTTGAACATAATGATAACATAGTGATCAAACTGTTGTTAGTCAAATGCTTCATTAAGCAGTTTTGGAATATTACATGCTCAAAATGGACAACAGTCCAACACTGATTGGTAATCATGTATTTCTAGTAATGTTTAATGTATAGTAAGTAGGTAATCTATATTTTCGGAATCATTATTGGTGGAAATTTCCAATCGCTTCACACATTTTCCAACGGTGATATAGTTGATCATTCAAAGGCACCTAAAAAGGTTAAAGGGACAACAACTGTCCAGATTTTATAAAGGCAAAGAGGCCTTTTAAATATAATTTTCTTGTCAAATGTAATAATAATGATATTAATAATAATAATACACAAAACTGCTTCATTTTTAATAATAACTGTGATGTCGAATGTAAAATTTAGAGATCATTTAGTTTGAGAATCATTATGACTTATAATGGTTCGTCTGGATTGAAAATACTTTTAAAAGAACCTTCTCTTCAAAATAATATTGAAACATTAGTGTTCTGAATGACCGCCATATGCCAGCCGGAACAGTTATCAATTACTTTTTTCTCCTAAACGATTTTAATCAATTGATGTCTATAATATTTTCAGGAAAGAACCGTGAATTCTATGTAGAAATATTTGTACAAGTTTCCAATACGTGCTCTGTAATATTTTGTGTGGTGTGTCCGTCGAACTTGAACAACTTTTTTAGGAAAGCCGGATGTGTAGAATACTTGCAGGTAGAAAAGGTATGCCTTGAGTTCTCTGGTGAGTTTTTTATGCATTTCACATGGTGTTGTTGATGATTTTTAAGCCTATTTTGTTCAGTTTGCGATATATGTACGTTCTGAGCGCGTCTCTTCACGATTTTTGACCGAATTTTACCACAAAACTATGTGGTATATTCAGAAATACCATCAAAAATACGCAATAGGTACTCGCTTCAGCATCAATAATCAGATTTTGGTGAGTTACTAGCAATTACCTAGTAGTGTTTGTATCTTAATAAACATCGTAGATGTTTGTATCATAAAAAAAGGTCCAGTTTGCCATAGAAAATATTGTAGGTTGGTTACTCTAACCAGTTTTGTTGTTGTCGTGGCACAAAAGTCATGGTACATTAGACCATTTTTTTTCTGGAACATACGATATATTTAGTTGTATTATTGTTGCAGATGGACCACGATCGGCGGTGATGTTATAGTGCAATGTGAGTGTAGTGCAGTGAAAAGGCCCTTGGGGCTTGTACATTAATTAGTGCGCGAATAATTTTTTTCGAGTGTAGTGCCAAAGACTTTTTAGTAGTGCGCGCTTAAGCTATACGAGTGCAGTGTTTAATGGCAGCCGTAAATATGCGAGGACGGAAGACAAGTGACTTGGAGAAGGACGCCGTTGGAGAGGCAGCTTACAAGGATGAAGACATCGTGTGCAAGGTAGGTCCAATAGATGACATCCAGCGTTGGAGGCGAAGAAAACAACTATAAGGTAGGATCTAAGCAATTTTTATATGCGCGAAGTTGTCGGTTTTTGTTACAACTCTCTCTACAGAATTCTGTAGAGAGAGAATATCGTCAACAAAGGTGACTAAAGTGTAATAGTGATCATAGAGTTTGCTAGTGATTTACGATAAGTATTATTTGTTTAATCTATATAGGTATTTATAAAATATGTTTTTTTTTCTTTCAGATGCACGATGAAAGGATTTTACATTTCGAATTGGTGTGACAAAATTATTCGAAGTTTACAAGTGAAATTAATATATTTTTTTTTGTTTTAGGAGGATAAGTATAATGATTTAAGGGGTCCACTTGCTGTTGGATTTTTTAAGTAGATATTTTTCGAGATTCACAGTGATTATTTTGCTAAGTAGCGATTATTTTAACAACACAGTATTTATACGTCTCTTGTTGCAGATTGGGAAGGGAGATTCAGATTGACTTAGATCAGATCCGACCAGTCACAAAACTTTGACCTTTTCCAAGATCAGATTCACAGGTAATAGATGCCTTTTATAATGTCTTATCTGTTTTATAAGTTTGTATGCGTATCTTATTATATTTGATTGAAATAATGCAATGGTTATGTTTAAGTTATTTCTTAGAGAAATTCGTGCAAATTTATTTATTTTAAGGCTGTTATTGCACAGAAGGAAAAAATTATTCGATAAAACACGAATATCTTTGAGAAGAATATCCCTTGTTTCTATATCCTCAGAAAGATCATTTGGTTGGTTCAAGTAAAATACAAAATTCTCAGAGTCAGAATATGATTTTCTTGATGATCCTAGTATTATATTTTCTTGTTTTAAGTATGAAGGAACTGCTTGAAAGGAATTACGTCTGTTTTAAGCGATACGTACGTATACTTTTGGGTCAAGAAACGGTTTGTTCGTTGAAGCATGTATATTTTTCACCCAATTGATGTAAAACGAACGTCTTACTCTTTTTATATGTAGAAGAATAACATTTTCTTCGTCAAAGCAAAATATACTCAACATAAACATACTAAACTCTTAAACCGGAAGATTAACTAGCCGATGAAATAACTACATATATTGAAATTCTTATTACAATAAAATATTATTTGGATAGCAAAAATATCCTCTTCATGTTACACTATATACGCAAGACTTTCTTGATATCCAAGAATACAGTTCTCTCTGTGTAGGCTATTCCACTACAATCCTGGTTTTCCTCATAATCCTTGTAAGTCACCCATAAAATAAAACACTCATGCATAGATGTAAACAAATAATATACGAACACTTAATATCGTCGAATTATGAATACATGTTGGTTCTTTAGTAGTATTAATGGAGAGTACAAGTCTTACAGGACTCTCCATAATATAAATAATAAAACAATAAATAAATAAAATAGATCAACATACTCACCGATCGATGAGTCACACTTCTCACTACTGAAATGTACTATAATAAAATAGTGTGTTTCAGAAAATTACTCACCGAAATAATGTTGAAAATACGAATACTAAAGTAACGAATTGATCATTTTTGCACATCTCTAGTATATATACCTACATCAAGGAAAGAAATCGTATAATATCTGAAATTGAACCAAGGTTAATGTCATCCATATATAACCAGATCTCATTGAGCGGTGTTCATTCCAGAGTCTGTAAATAAACAATTCATTACAGAAATAAAACAACCGCGATGTATTTTTAATCTGTGTCCCGCGGACGGTCTATTATCATCGTGCAATTTCAAACATACATATATTTAGTCGTTAAGACTATAAACGCGGCATTGGACTTGGCACCGAAATAGAAACAGACAACAGACGTCACAAATCAAACAATGTGAACAATTTTAGCCCCCAACTAACAATAAATCCATATTAGGCCAGTTAAGGCAAATTGGTTTATTAAAAAGTAAAACGCACATCTCTTACAAATGTGTTGTTGTTGTTATATTGAGTATATAGTGTCTATATATTGACTATCAATTACATATATCTGAAATCTGAATGCAGTTGATTCGTCTATAACAATATTGATAAACATTTCATTCAGATAAATAATAATAACATCTTTTCGAGTGCATTATATCATACCCACTTCGCTTGTACGCGTGAATTAAGGCATAATAAACTTTTGTTATCATTATGCAATGATTTGAACAATATTGTGTGGGAGAACTTTATGTGCAAAGGTCTATTATAAATATAAGAGGAATTTCAATGATCCATCAATAAAACATTTGCAACGTAAGCCGAAATTATGATAACCGTATTATGTGATTTTAATGAACACTCACCATATGATAAGAGAGGTTTCGGATTATTCAGAAATTCAGATACTAAAGCAACTTTAAATATACATGCACATAGACTAAAACCCATTGAAAAGATTAATTTAGATTATAGAGGATATATTCATTACATTCATAGAACAATTTATAAAGATTAACAATTTGGCTTCTATTTTTTTAATTTATTTATATATTCTTCCATTCCAAAAACTCTGCTAAAATATAAAGAAAGGAATAAAAACGGGTTCAAGATCTTTGTTCAAACTCAGTGCATCAAAAAAATGCAGTTGCTCGTATGTGTTATCACTGAACTACAGAAGAAGGGAGGTGAGCTGCAGGATCCTGTATAACTACGGTGACCATTATTTTCTGACAAAAAAACAGGACAAAAGGGCACGATTTTTCTATATCAATATCAATCCTATATCGCAATTTCTTCAAATGCAGTATTCCACTGGTTAATATAACCAATGCATGTCTTATAAAAATTAGCGACTGCAGATTTAAATTCAGACATATTAACCTGCCCAATATCCATTTCACTAATACATATTTTTTTACATTTAAAGGTAAAAATACCTCATCATTTCGTGTCATTAATTTACATTTTAGATTTTTAATAATCAAAGATACTTCTAGCATGGATATTTCTTGGGATTCAATAAGAGAAATATTATAATGAAAAGTAGCAACTTGACTGTACAAAAAAGCCAAACTTCTGAGCATTGATCATTAAAAAATTGTTTCGAAATTATAGGGAATTTCTCTTGGTTTAAGAAATATTCCTTTAAAGGTTTAAATAGCTTTAAGATCTTTTCTAATGCTGGCTTAAGTGTTAACCATCTGGTCTTACTTTATCCCAACAACGTATGGTACTCTAAATCAACGTTGTCACATATTTTCTTGAAATTTTCATGTTACAGTTTGTATTATCAGCACAAAGGGCAACCACTTTATCTTTTATATTAACAGCTCATAGTATCTTTAATGTAGTTTGAAATTATATCAAAAAATTCCCCTTGCAGTTGCTTAGTTTCTAAAACTTTTACATGAATTCTTTGTAAACTCTTATGGTAGATCTGAATTAAATACACTTTTTCAGCTTTTTTTGAAATGGCTAAAATAAATATAATAAAAAATCAGAAATCAGGAAACTTTACAAAAGAAGTAAAAAATTCGAAAATCTAGACAAGGTCGAGCAGAATAACGTCACTCGGTCATTTAACCAATGGCAGCTTAGCAAGTTGGTGGTATAATATGGGCGATCACACTATTCAAAATTGGTGGGGGTAGGGAAAATTAATGGCGCTATAGGTCGTATTTTATACTTACATATTCTCAAACTCAATGTACACATTAAAAAACAGTAGAGTAGTTTCAAACTAAGAAGAGCACAGTTGTATATGCAACCAATCATACCCAGTGTATGGTTTATCAATTGCCTGTGTATATTTGGTTGCATACACAACTGTGCTCTTCTTAGTTTGAAACATCTATACAAAACAGTACAAAAAAATAAAAACCAGTACATTTATGCCTATTATGTATATTATCTCTATTTTGGCTTTCAACTCCCATCTTAAAGGGAAAAAAAGGAGTACAGCGTCTTAAAAACAGTGCTGTACTGCCAAAAACAGTACGAATGGTCCCCGTATGTATAACTTATGTCTAAATATAAAGAACAAGCTAATTTATAAATCTATAATTGATGTCAGTTTGTTAACATACTTTCCTGACCCTCAGATCAAAGCATTTTATCAATTGGAAAAATAAGGTTGTTTTGCTATGGAAATGTGTTTGCTGGTGGTCTGACGTACATTAATATTTCGCAATTACAAATAAGCATTAATATTTCTTAATCAACGAGGGCTGGTATCAGACCTTAGCAACAATTTTTTAAACAAACATGCCTCCTAGTAGTTCACAAACATCTCCCTCATTGCTCAATCGTTTCTAGTGCACAAATAACCGGAACTTTATGTTTTAACTACTATGTTAAATGAATTAAGAAGGAAAATTTTTGGTAAACGTTTCACATTATTCACATTATAGACATTATATATTCATTACACAGAGAGAACTCTATTCTTGGATATCAAGAAAAATTATTCTGGTGTATATAGTGTAGCGTGAAGAGGATTGTTTTTCTATACAGATAATATTTTATTTTAACAAGAGTTTCAATATATGTAGTTATTTCATTGGCTAGTTATTCTTCCGGTTTAAGAGTTTTGTATGTTTATGTTGAGTATATTTTGCTCTGACGAAGAAAATGTTATTCTTCCACATACAGAAAGAGTAAGACGTTTGTTTTACAACAACATTATTTTGTTGGGTGAAAATATATATGCTTCAACGAATAAACAGTTTCTTGACCCAAAAGTATACGTACGTATAGCTTAAAACAGACGTAATTCCTTTCGAGCAGTTCCTTAATACTTAAAACAAGAAAACGTAATACTTGGAACATCAAGAACCAACCAAATGATCTTTCTGCGGATATGGAAACAAGTGATATTCTTCACTCAAAGATATTCGTGTTGTATCGAATACATTTTTCCCTCTGTGTATAGAGATTTGAGTATAACAGTCTAATATAGTAGCTATATAGTAATATATGTTTTTGAGATTTTTTAGAAAGTTCCAATAATAAACAAACTTGTCTTTTGTCGGATATGTTGTATTTTATGACTAGAAAGAATTTAATTCGCAAAAACCAGATGCGAAAACGACTTATCTTATGCTAGAGGTACAAAAATGTCAGTAATAACCTTTTATATGCTGAGTTGACGTTAGATATTATGTTGGGACACGCTGTATGGTACCTATATTTGTTTATTTATGATAGCAACTTTCCTGAACTTCCTGAAAAATAAATAACCTTCTTTCTACGGAAATTATGTTATAGACTTTCGGATTTATGTAAAGAACGTTGTGAAAGGTAAGCTAATCTATCAAACGAACTTGAAGGTATATTCAGGTATTTTCAGCCTTCATTTAACTTGCCAAGGTACATGACCTCGTGGTCGTTGCATGGTTAAATTTCTTCCAAGCAATCCAAACTAAATATTCATTCTAATACGTATACTCGAATAAAAAAGAATTGTAGATAAAAGTTTTAGATATTCCATTTCTTCATTCATTCTACGCATACATATACCTATCTACAATAAAATCTGTTTGCCAGAACCTCTTATCTCACAGCCAGTACTTTTCCAACCGCCAACAATTTTTACGTCAGTCTAAAAATAGCAGCGCAAAGCCTAAACGATTAGAGTGATTAGACCACTTTAGTCAGTAGACTTAGTAGACTAGTCATAGAGATTATTTTTTTATATGTAACCCAACTTGTCGCTATCTAATAAAATATGGATTATAAGATTATTGGGATCACTTATTGCAGCTTGACCCAGTATCAATTTTTGTTGAGTGAGGTCATTGCGTCAATGACTTTTCGCGAACTAGTGAAAATATTTTGATTAGCTAATCGGATTTTTTGCAAATACGGATGGCATTTCGCCAGCTATGCACTTCGAAGTGTGTAAAACACGTGCGTTTTAGGAATGCGGTTATGATCCACGTGGTTTCTAATAATTTATAATTAGGTACTTGTGTACACGTTACTCACGAATCTTTTTAATGAATTAGGTAATTAACACGATATTATGTTTTCGAAGAAAAATAGAACCTATTGTACTTAATACACATTTTTTGCAACTTTTACTTAGTTGTTTGTTTCACTTTTACAAAAAAATGTGGGGATAGTTCTAACATAAGATACAGCTACAATTTTATTTTAATTTATTCTATAGTTTTGCCACTCAAGCAGGGTTGTTATGTCATAAAAACCATTGTTTTAAATTACTTAAATTACAATCTTTTTTTAAACAAACACATTTGTTTTATATATAATAAAAGAGACAGTTTTTTGTAACAACCCTACACTCCAGATTGTACCTTTATGAGTAGGTATCAGCTTTTGAGTGCTTTGTTTTAGTGATTTCAAATAAATAGTACACTTTAGCACGTGTTTATTGTTAACTTAATGCAAAACAAAGTATTTATAATTGTAAAACCTAGATTTGTTTAAACAGGGTGTGTGTGTAACAGTAATAGACGTAATAGTGTAAAATATATACAGAGAAATATACTCTACATAAACATACTAAATTCTTAAATCGTAAGAATAATTAACCGATGAAACAACTATATTGAAATTCTTATTAGAATAAAATATTGTTTGGATAGAAAAAAAAGAACAATTTTTCTTGATATCCAAGAATAGAGTTCTCTCTGTGTACTATGATCAATACAGAGCAATACACACCGGAAAATAAATTGATAAAGTGTAAAAGTTATTCCAGGAAGTTTATTGAATTTCATACTAAACTAGTGACAAAATAAAGTAATTAAAATCAAGTAATTACTTACACATCACTCATAACAAATAATATAAAACATCAGCAAGACACTTAGTAAAATGTGGAAATGATTTTACTAAGTGTCTCACTTTTTTTAAAACCTGTGAGATGGAAATGAATTATAGGACGTACATAAGTAATTATCCAGTTTCAAAATATTATAGTTATCTTATACCGGTATGTAAGATAATATATAACAACACACTTGGATTATGTAACAGTAATGAGTAAATATTTACGTTATTGCTACGTAGTTCAGTAATGATGTTAAGGTTGGACAATAAATTCATATATGTAACATCAAATTGATAATTTGGTCGATAATAAAAGTATGCTCTACTAGTGTAACTTTTGAAATTATTTGCTCACAAAATATCGAAAAACTGTGGATATAATAAAAGAATATATCGTTAATTTTAACGAGATATTACAAAATCTGATAGCTTATAAGCTCAAAATTATCTAGCTGCATATCACATAATCACATTCAACCTTCAATACGAATGATTTAAATATTAAGTAAATATGGGGGCATGAATAATTATTAGAAATACCAAATATAACCAAAATAGAAAGTTGTTAAAATACTGTCACGTTAAGGGCGCAATATCAAGTTATGTATTTCATTCTGGAAGCCCAGATAAGGAGAAATGAGTCATTCTTCATTCCACTCGTTCTAGTCACTCTTCAGACATGCCCTTCTAGAAGGTGGAAGAGGGTAGTCTGACAACCAATCTGTCTGGATGTGTAAAGTTCAAGGTCCCTGGTTTCTTTGTCTCTTGAAGAACATGTGGTTTTAACAGTATTTTATATAGGATTGTTATGTCTGGTAAAATAAAGTTGGGGTGAGCTACACCAAACGTTATTTTCTTATGATTTTGTACACGATTGATGAGATCAATGTATAATTTTCTTTTGATACATATTTGAGTTAAATTTTTACGAGGATTCTGTTTATACTCTACCATTTCACTTGTTCCCTTATGACCTGTTGATTTCGGTACATTCTAAGATAGAAAGTTCTAGAAAGTTGCAACCTAGTCTACAGCTAAAAAAAAGCACAACCAGGTCATATACCGGCCGATGAATTCAAATATTAAAAGAGTTTCTATTCTTAAAAAAATCATTTAAAGAAATAAAGCAAAGAATAGTTGTGTATAAACATTATCATTCTATATGTGGAGTTTTCTTGCATTTAAAATAAACAATGTGCAAATAATATCTTGTTCACATTCGATAACAAAATGTTTATAATTTATAACTAAATCATAAACATACATACACTTATTTTCAAACACTATGGAATCAAAGAATTGGCATTGGCATTGGCATTTTCTATTTTTATTCAGTTTAGTAACAAAGTTTATAATACGTGGCAAGAATCTCCAGAGATTATAAACCCATTTAGTGAAGGAACATTCCCAATTATGTAAATAGAATATTTTAGAAGAATTGAAAACAAATTACAAATGAAAAAGAAAGTATCTTTCTTAAAAAAGAAACTGTTTCTAGGGCTTCTTAAATGTTGTAGTACATATTCGACAAATTATTAGATATATGTATGTACATATCTCAATTTATTTTTAACATAACATTATAAAGAGCTTAAAAAACTGGAAATTTTTGACACAAGTGTGGACGTCAAGCATAGAATACTATGATTTTACCGAGTATTGATTTCATTTCATTATGCCGTGGAACGTTCTGGAAGGTATGTACAAAGGTATGTACATATAGTCTGCAACTATAAAGATGCATAACAAAGTCATACATATAACAGGTAACAGGGGAATAATTTAAACACGAAAAGAGTGAGTGGAGCGAGTGGCTCCAGTGGTAGAGTGCTGCTCTCCTTCTAGGAAGTATTGGGTTAAAATCCAGGCATCAGCTGAAGATCCTCGTCCCACCGCCTTTCGCAAGAGGCGTAAAACCGTGGATGCCGGCAATCAGTTGGAACACCTCTGGTTGTCGTTATCAAACAGTATGTAAAAATGGGTAAGCACAAAGGGCCAAGAATTGGCCTAGGTACAGCGGAATAAACCGCACCCAAAACAACTACAACAATAAGAGTGAAAACAACACAGATGCTCAACACTAATGCTCAACTAATCTACATTCTTAAAATTTCTAATTAAAGACATAAACCTAGAATAGTTGAATGGAAACATCATAATTCAAATATTTTCAAGCAGAACGGAATCAAAGAATTACCAGAAACTTCCTGTACGGTAAAATATTCTTTTTTTTATTCTTGGAAGTCTGGTTATCACAGGAAGTAGCAGGTATACTACATAATAGAGACCATATACCTTTAGCTTCTGTGCCTTTAGTCACAGACATAACACATAATGTACTTTATCGTAGAACCCGTATTTACAAACATGATCACGTGGAAGATGCATGATACCGAGGTTCCCACCAGCATGGCCACACCAGGTCCCACGTATACCGTTATACAGGGTCGTTCTATTTACTACCTCCTGGCTCCTGCATTTAGTCGATTTCAGACGCTCGAACTGTGCAGTTGTGCTTTCAGTTTGCCTTACATAAAGTGCTCCTATCACTTATTGACTTTTTGTGTCTCAAATATTTCTGGATCGTTTGAATATTATTATCAATTGTTATTCTTATTAGAAAAAAACCAATTACACTCTTTTATTTTAGAACTTCGGTTTTTTATTGATAACTATTCTCACTATCTAATATATTAGATCTTCGGATTTCTTTTTGAAAGGTAATTATCATTGCCTCGTGTGAAAGTTGTGTGTTGCTTGCTGGTCTAATTGGTTGCTTTTTTGTGTGAATTGGCCTAGATTTCTGTGCAAATTTTGATAGAGTTCGATTTGTTAGGGTAGGGCTTACGTAAAACAAGATGGCGGTGGGGTCACTGGATCCTTCAGGCTACCTATTTATAGAATAGCTCCAGACGCCGGATCTATTTTAAGAACTTTATGGAAATTTGCATTTTTAATTTATTTATTGTTGCTTATCGATCTTTTTTTTGCAATACAATACTTTTATTAGTCGGAAGTACTAAAATATGAAATAGATGGATAATATATATTTTTTTAATTAAATTATCTTTTTATTTAATGTAGATGTTTGCCAACGTTGCTCTGCAAGAGGAAATGAAACTCGATGCTATGCAAAGAGTTTGGCAGCCGAATTTCCAATCCACCCTCTCAGTTTTTGATGATTCTATCGAAATTACACCCTTCACCACACCCCGTCAGGTATGTATGGCAACCTATGGAATTTTCCATTGGTTACGATAAATCACTTATGAGTTATAAAAGCACTTCATGAATCAGCATCAGTGAATGACTGTTATCTTATCAATTACCTATCACGTGTGGATTTTGTAGTATTTACTTTTGTGTTGGGAGTTTCCGTTAGATAAATTATAATAATCGAAAAAAAAAAACCTATTCATCATTTTCTTCATTTTTTATTTCAATGCCTGCAATGTTTTCTTTTTATTATGTTTAGAGCACCATTAAATCCACCACCAACAACGAGAAATGTAAACTACCTGCTAACCCACCAAGTTTTACCTGCTCTGACAATGACAATGACGAGGATGATATTTTGGAGATTAAAGTAAGTCACAGGTAGAATTTAAACTTCGCATTTGTGGCCTCTCATTAGATAATGAATGGCTTATGACAATAATTATTAATATAAGCTAATACAGTAGTTTTAACACTTTTTAAAACTTATCTGAATAAATCGATTATAAAGGGTTAATTCATGCTGTAAAAGGATTACCTGCACAATGTAATAACAGATATATGTAGACAGTTTGGCTGCAAACCAAAATATTTACTTTCCAGTCTTCAACATTGTGAAATACTAACCACATTAACTACTAACAATATTTAGTAATCAGAATAAATACTAGCTCTGTGTATATGTCAAAATTTTCGATTTTAGTTATTGGGCATTCTAGAAATATGTGGTTAAGGCTTCCCACCTGTCCACATTCGCAATATGGACATTTTAGGATACATTTTAGGTTATCTGCTATCTGTTACTGTTGTTACGAATGTCCGGCAGGGGGCGTTTCGGGTTTGACGTTACTGTGGTAATAGCAGCAAAACACGGGTCGACAAAAATCGATTTTTTGGATCGAAAATTGTTTTTAAGGCCGTTTTTTTTGCTCAAAACTCTTTGCGAAGGGTATTTAGAGGGATCTTATCGTAAGACATGAGAGCGAGCGGCTTTTATAAGGTCGGCAGGAACGGATAAAAAATGTAAATTTTTGACGTTCATCGATCCGCTTGTCGGAATTTCTAGACGTCACGTGACATTTTCTCGAGGTTCGCCTTCACCCGGAGAGGTGCAAAAACGTGATTTTTTTCAAAATTGATGCATTTAATTTACAAAATATCGCGCAGTCCACGCGGAATTGTGTCCTTTTTTCAATTCGAGCGTCAAAAGTAATATCGAAAATGGTCGCGAATCAAATGTCGGCGAAAATGGTCGATTCCGCTGAACGCGCCCTACACTTGAAAGTTCGTAATTAGTATAGGTAGAAGAAAGATAATTTTTACAAAACTTATTTGGTGAATTTTTACAGTATTTTCTTTGATCACTTCCCACATTATTTTAAAGCCAGAATGTCTGTATAACTTAACTTGATAAAATAACACAACAAAAACTTGTTGATTCGTAATATTTTGAACAATCTGTCACACCACTTTGATGACATGATCTATGAAAAGTGATATTAAGTCAACAAAAATATGTCATCCTTGTTCTGGTTGTAGGACCCTTGTTCTCTTATTGTGTTAGCTTCAACAACAAAGTTCTTCTATTGATTTTAGGTTCTCCGCAAGGAAAAACTTCCCACCGAAGCAATAAAGCCACGTTGTCTAGTCTTAAACGCTTCCGACGTGGGTGACATTCCCGCATGTTACGTCGTCCATCCAGTGGAAGCTCACCAATTTCCGGTGTGTGGTGTCTACGTGGATAAGAGAGTGGTGCCAGGTTTTAAATACCGCGTTCGCCCTCTCCCCGGCTTGTACGAGAAATCCCCCAGCAAGAAATGTCTTTTCAACGGCAGAGCTTTAGTTCTTCAGTCGATTGGACGTGGATACTCGAGGAGATTCACGTTTGCTTCAGACGCGAATCGACTAAATGACAACAGGAACTACTTCTGGAGCGATAATCATCCAGAAGGTTACGCCTTCGAATTGGAAGTCGTTTCAGAAGGGGATAAATTCACCGTCTTCGACGTCAACAGGACACCGCAAGGCACGGCGGAAATCATCAAAGTTGAGGTAAGGTCTTCGTAGGGTTTTAATCTTTTTTCTTGTTTACTCGGTCGCATTTAACCATGTCGTGCCAGAAATGGATCAATTGTTATTAGACCCATGTCCCAATGGTGGCCCTGTGGCTGTCTCTGGATACCGTCTTAACAGCCGGCTGCTGACTGTAGTCGTGTCGTAAGTTAAACTCGCAAGAAGTAGTTTGAATTACTGTCCGAAACATCGACTATGACATTACTCACTCTTTCAGGAAAATCAATTTGAATTAGGTGGAGCGGCCAATGGCGATGCCATTGAGAAAAAGGTTAAAGTGAAATGTATTGCAAAGGTAGAGTTTTTCGAAACTGGCGTTGCGCAACTTTTGCCAATCAACGGCGTCGCTATCTGCGTGAAAAGGCGAGACCAGAAACAGGCTGAGATCACCCGGATCATACACGTTAACATCAAACAACACAGGTATTATTTGACCCCTGGTATTCATGATAACTTCCGTAGAGTCACTGTTTGCGGCGCAGACATCAACGACGTACCCACCAAGTATACCATGACTGGTTTAAGACCTTACGAAATACCCGTTGTCGGTAAGAAAATAACATTCCCAACAATGTACAATACCTATTTTATCATTACTTACAGGAACTTACGTAGATCCGCGTATTGTACCGGGATTCCGCTACAAAGTGCGACCGAACGATCGCAAGCGACATCTATTCAACGGCGAGTCCTTGAAACTACAGAGCATCGGCATGGGTTACGCCAAAAGACTGACATTCGAATCCGAATCCAAACTAAATCCGACCAATTACTTGTGGTCCGACAATCACAGGGATGGATTAGGTTTAGAACCAAGAGCTGTTCTCAAAGACATGCAATTCCAGATTTTAGTCGGCGATCAAGTCCTCGGCGAGGCCAAAGTCTTCCGCGATGACATGCCTCAGAGGGAGGAGAGTATGGAAGAGGTAAGAAAAAAAGCTTTACACATGATGTAGATGGCGCTACTATAAAAACATTTAGTTTATATATACTTTGGGGCACTGGCACTAATACTAATCGGCAAGTCCCGGTCACAAGTTTTTTTCGTTTCCAAAAGTGCAAATTTTGGATTAACGCCTGCAACTCGAAAATTGAAAAAAGTCCGTCATTTTATCGATTTTTAGGTTGGCACCGCTGTCGCGAGAAACGTCAAACGAACGTCAAAAATGTATACTTTTCGGAGAGCCGTACCGAGCTTATATTCACCGCTCGCCGTCATGTTTTACTACGGGTCGCGTCCTCAGAGTCTCCTCTACAAGATTCGAGCAAAAAATCGGGCCGCGAAGCTAAATTCCGGACGTTTTGACGTGTTTTGTCGAACCATGTTTTCACCATTTTTGCACCGCTCAGCGCCATCTACCACTCGACTTATAATATCGGCGCTCGCTGTCATGTTATAGAGTAGTTTCAAACTAAGAAGAGCACAGTTGTATATGCAACCAATCATACCCAGTGTATGGTTTATAAATTGCCTGTGTATATTTGGTTGCATATACAACTGTGCTCTTCTTAGTTTGAAACATCTATACAACGGGTCCCATAGTCTTCCAAAATCGGGGTCTAAACCGAAACTCAGGAAGAAAAAATGAAAATCCGAAAGTATCATTTGTCCGTGTAGCAGAAATGCGACTCTGTGCTGCGTGTTGCGCTGTACACCGTGCAAATTTTATTATTCTTTGTTTTCAAACTTATAGCAGTTGTAATGTATATTTTAATCGTTCTTTTTCATGTGTTTAAAGGTGGAGACCTCTTCTGGAAAACACGCGATCGTTAAATATATACAAATTGACGTGATTTGTCATATAAAATTAGAGTCCAACGAGAGAGGATTGTCTGAAGACGAACGCTTAATGAGGGTCTGCGGCCTGGCAGTCGTTAGAAAAGACCCCGGGGCGAGCGAAGCGCGAGTAATCAGAGTTGAGAATGTTGGCTTGGATTCTCAACTGAGAGTTTTGTTCTCCAACTCAAACTTGTCCTTCATTCCTCTGAAGTGAACTTATTATAAGGAGAGATACCAGTACTGCAGAAATCTCATCAATTTCATCATTTTCCTGACCTATTATGTACATAGAAACAGTGATCGTTTTGTTGTGTTACTATTTTATATTGCAATAAGAGATTATACATTTTTAATAAATAATATAAGAATTAGCTGCGATGTGGTTTATTTATAACTCATGGAAGAATATACCCCTCAGTTGATTGTCAGATAATTTCTTAACTTCAGCTGAAAAAGAAAAGGACAGATTTTAAAAATATATACATAGTAGAGCACAGTGACATATGCAACCAATTATACCCAGTGTATGGTTTATAATTGACCCGCGTATATTCGGTTGCATACACAACTGTGCTCTCCTTGGTTTGAAACATCTATATAATATATAATTCATTTCTCATACCACTTATATCTTTCAAATTAGCATCCTTCTGCTGAATGGTTACATAAAACTCCCTCATGTTTGAATTCTTCCCGACTATCCAGTAATCATTCATAGTTTTTACGGTAATGTCTCCTGCATACTCCAGTGTTGACTTCCTAGCGTTTATATCGGCCATTATTTTTATGCAATCTCTAGTGCACGACAAATTCCCACTCTGATTGTTATCTAAATGGGTAGTCGTTTTATAAGCCAAATTCATCTTGTTGAAGTAGATAAACTTTGGTGTCCCTTCTGTATTATTAGCAGAAACAGCCGAATTTTGATGTGCAGAATATTCTGCTATTTTTGAGACAATTACAGCAAGTCTTTGGCCCATAAATTTCTCTAGATCAGTCAATAATTGAACGGTGACTTCTTGGTTATCTATAATATAGATGTAGAGTATTTTTAAACTAAGTAGAGCACAGTGACATATGCAACCAATTATACCCAGTGTATGGTTTATAATTGATCCGCGTATATTTGGTTGCATACACAACTGTGCTCTCCTTGGTTTGAAACATCTATACACAAGTTTAGTTTGTCTGACTACCAGCAGAGGGCAAATTGGTGTTCTTAACAGCTTTTATTATACATTATAGTATACAATCATCAACTTACCTTCAATAAATAAACAAATTGATGCGCTCAATATCCTATAAATCAGCATATGGTAGAATTTGGGTTCATCCTTTTTCATCAAAACCACTTTTGGTAATTTCCCCAAATTCTCAGCACTCTTTAAATTACCAGAACCGTCGACAAAGTGTCCGTGGTAAATGGAGGTGATGGGATGATTCCGAGGTATAGGGCCCCCTTGGATTTCCATCTGCGTGTACTTTGGTATCAGAACGTCTTTTAAATATTGGTAGAGCGTTTGAACTTCTTCGGGTTCAATGCCGCACCAAATAACGTGCTCGTTGTAAATGAACAGAGTCTGACTTATGATCGGGTAGTTGCATTCCATTTCGTTGACGAAACACTGCACGTTGAGGAAGTTTTGCGTGTCCAACGGAAGAAAGTGAATTCCGTTAAATATGTTTAGGATATCACAGTTTGACAATTTTACATTTGCCAAGTACTAAAAAATATTGATTTATTTATTAGGTAGTTGATTAGAGTTGTTTTAAACTAAGTAGAGCATGGTAACATATGCAACCAATTATACCCAGTGTATGGTTTATAATTGGACCGCGTATATTTGGTTGCATACACAACTGTGCTCTCCTTGGTTTGAAACATCTATAATAATGTTTGGTAAACCTTTTCAAACTTAATAATAATAAAAAATAGATTATAATGACATAATTTATTTAACTAAACAACATAATGAATTTAAATGTTGAAGTCTATTGCTAAAACAATGACTTTAGAATACATTTTCACCATTCTACAAAGTAATGAACAAACCACACTGTTTCTCTAGTTTTTTACAATCACTATACAACATTCTCTACTTACATTATTATAAAACTTCTGCAATTTAATTTTTAATGCGTCCACACCTCCTTTTTCCACTGCTGACTGGAATGTACTATTAAATAACCTATACATCATGTAAGACTGTTTTAAAACAGACTCGTAAACATTATCTTGAATGTCATTTTCAAAATATTCCTTAGTCGTATTACCATCTTTAGTTGTCTCTAAACAAGGTGTATTTAATGTCTGAAAGTACCTATGTTTATGCATAATATTCAAACAATTACAAAATGTTTATTTACCATTACAATCCATGTTCCTTCTTCTGGTTGAAAGTACAGCTGTCGTTTCTTTTGCGTGTGCAACGAATTCACCGGTTGGGATGGCTTGAATGTACCGGTAAACTGTATTATAGCTTCGACAAGGCCTATATTTTTGATTTGTCTGTCGATATCTTCAGCGGGTGGATAATAATACAAGATTTTGTTGTGTTCCTAAAAACGAAAATTTTATAGAAATGAAACGATGGAAATGGTAAAAATTAACCTCTCCTTCATTAGGACCAAAAGATGAATTAAATATGAAGTAATTACTAAGGGTTATCTCACTTTTCATCTTGTTTATCTTCGTATTTCTTGGTTAGGTTTATTTTGTAGGTTATGTCGTAGGCTTTGACGTTTACAGCAGGGACTTTTCGTCTTGATAGGTTTGAAACTGTGAACGCGGCTGACTGCAGGTTTAAAATTAAAATTGTACTTGTGTTATTCCTTAATTATTTCATTGCATCGTAATTATTTATTATCGGGTTTTAAGTAGTAAATAAAATAAACAAATACACTTATCTAGGCGATTTTATTTGCTGCACACTATGTTACATGCACTATTTCTACACAGAATTACATTTATAGGTGTTTATAGGTATAACGTGTTGTATTTTTGACATTTCAATTTTTTGTTTATATCATTATATCCAGCTCTCTTATATTTATAAAGAAATAAACATTGAAACTTGTTTAATATACATTTTCATTTTCTAGTGATGAGAGTACATATTCTAAACTTATTCAATCAGCGGTTTTCCTTCTATTTACTTGTAGTCCTCCCTATTTGCCCAATCCTTGGCTGTCCTCCAATTGTCCAGTCTATTCTCAGCAGCCAAAAGTTTCATTAAAATACTGAAAAAGAGGGAATTGATTAGTGTTACAAGAAATAATAGATATCAAGTTCTATTATCATAAAAACTACAGCTTTTGCTAAGCACTCCTTTTTACCTGTCTGCAAGTTGGACATTGTAATCGGACGGTGTTCTCTTTCCAAAACGACTAGCAGTTGTCAATCTTATGCTAAGAACAAAAAACAGCATAATTACTCCAATTTTCTCCAAAAACAAAAACAAAATTATGTATATGAATAGGTACATTACTTCCTGAATCAATTTTAGAGTTATGTGTGATTCTCTAGAGTTCTAGACTAAGAAAAATCATGTTTTAAAAGCAAAAATAAACAATATTGGTTTGCAAATATGTAACTCTGTCCATTAACATAATCATTTTTGAAGAAACACTCCTTTATTTTTGTTGTCGTACCAATCAAAGATACATTTTGAAGGGACAGATTCATCAGTCCTTTTGCCGAATCCGCGCGACGTGGATAAACTCAAATCGCTGAACCCTCTGGTCGGTCTGTTGACCTCCTTGCTGGATATTTGCTTTAACGTCCTGGGACCTTGGATGTGACTGCAGAATACGAAAGCGCCGAAGAATATACTGCACAGGACTAGATTTGAGAGCGCCATATTCTGAAAACGAAAGACGAGAACAAAATTAAATTCTCCAGTATTATGTGGGATAAAAATATTCTATAATTGCATCACTGATAAGTATTGTCACGAATATAAACTATTATTTAAGTTATATGGTTTTTTATAGTGTTTTTTGTTTGTTAAGGAACATTCATTTGAGACAAAAGTTTCAAATGCCTTTATTCGCTAGTCAAATACAAAGTATAGTCTTCGCTATGCGAAACGATGTAGGTCGGTATTCGGTCTCTAATATCTATATAACTTGGTGTATTCATGCCCTGTGGTATCTACAAGTGTTAAGAGCCGAAAGCGACGTTCTCCAACAGTGTCGTCTGCCCCCGTGTTCGGTGGTTGTTCCACTGACAATCGTGAAACTTTCACAATTTGCGAATATCGCCGCCAGTTCGTCGGGATAAATAAATAAATGACAACGGGTGACAATAAGAGTTGTGTAAGTTACTTTTTGTCAAAGGACTTTGACTGTCCGGTAAGTTTGAAGGGTGATTAAAGTTCTCTTATCAAAGTGTTACTTGGTCCCAAATTCATTCATGCAGCTTGTCATTAAACCCTTAGAAATAAAATTTTATCAAATTCTACCAACTCTTTCTATTGCGACCGTTGGTTATTTTTTTGCCAGAAACAGTGTATACACCTGTGACAAAAATACAATTTTTTCGAAACAATAAAATTTATTTTAATGAAAATAATACATCATCTATAAAACAAATGTTTTATCCGCGTTGGTGAATTCAATTACATATTTGTACGTTATGTATTTTTTGTGTGGGTACATAATTGAAATTTGCCTCGACCAAATTGTAATTGATAAAACGATTTCAAAGCAGAGTTTTGAAAGCTCGGTCGACACCAAAAACGAGCGATATTTAATTTTTGCGGTGTACTGGAATGTAACGCGTGATTTTATACGCCCAGCATAACTTATAACTCGCGTATAATATCACGTTCGGGCGTAATCTGAGAAAGTTTTCCACTTTGCAATGACAAAGTACACAAAAGTCGGCAACACTAATAACATTTCGCCATTTTCTCAGCGAGTCGGCCACAATTTGAGGACGTTTATTTAAGATTATCAAATTATTATTAAGAACGGTTTTCGACAAAACGTTAAAATAACTTTTACAGGGGAGGAAATTTGCCCCAGAACGTCCACAACTTGTGGGTTAGTAGATTGACTCAATATTTGACTCAGAAATAGACCCTAATGCGCCTTTTCTACTGCTGAATCTGACCCATATATGAACTATTGTGGTCGGTTAGCACATTTTAACTTGAATATTGCAATCTTGCGTTGTTCCTTTATTTCCGGAAACAAAGCGCCTCGAAGTTTCAGAGGGATGGATTTCTCGCACTGCTTGAGGTTTACAGCAAAACCCCAAAAGTTCCGGCTTTCTTATCGAGGTACGTAAATAGAAATAATTGTATAAGCGTGGCGACAATTTTCTTTTCAAAACTTTTGTTATAGTGGAGGTATTGAGGAGCGTGTAAGATATACAGGGTGTTATATAACTAACTAACTAGTTACACTGCTTCTGTAAATGATTATAACGCATAAACCATTCATCCCATTGATCTGTAAATTGGTATACATATTTAAAGACAGTTGGAAAGTAAAAATCATCATTACTCTTGTTCAGAATGCCCACCAGAATACTTTTAAACGTTACATCATAATCTACTTCACTCCTGTCAATATAAAATAAAATTTATTCGACTTTTTTCGGTAGATTGGCCGCACAAAATTTATCCCTTGGGTGTAGGTGTCACGTACATTACTTATAGCGAGTTTTGTGGAGATAATTTTAGCGACATGGGAAATTTACAAGATAGAGCGTTCGACAAGTTGGAGAAGCCAACCTCTCAGACACATATTCTCGGTTATGTATATCACATGCTCCACAATAGCCAGAAAGCTTAACACGGTTACCGAACGTGTGAACAGATGTAAATGTTGAGTTGACATTGCCAGAAATGCGGCTACTCATACGGCAAATATGGTAAATACCGAGAGACCATATTTCCAGGGTAAACGGGTCTATATGCCGCTTGCAATGGACACATTTCATAGAAGAAGAACGCGTGGTTGAATATAAATATGATCCAAAATGTTTTTAGAAAGAATAAGGTTTATAAGAGGTTATAAAAAATTTTCAGACATAAAATACTAGTAATACTAGAAATAAATACTAATAATACTAGAAATAAATATAACACAGAATGAAAAAATGTGTATACAGGATTTAATTATTAAATTTTATATAGTAAAACTCGAATTTTTAAACGTAATATGTAACGTCAAGAAAATCATATTGTTACTTTGAGAATTTTTTATTTTATTTGAACCAACCAAATGATCTTTCTGCGTATATAGAAACAAATGATATTTTTTACTCAAAGATATTCGTGTTGTATCGAATAAATTTTTCCCTCTGTGTAAAAAGGTTCAGTCTTACAGAACACCTTAACCCATAGTTTATAACTAGAATAACAATTTGATATAATAAATACCAAAGTAGTGTATGTACCTATAATTTAGATGCTACACCAAGAAAGGAATATTTGTATAAAGTTATGTGGATGATTGTTCATTAATATTGGGTAACATTTTATGTCGACTACCCAAATAATTTCATCTAATATTCTTTCACCTTATCTCACCCCATTATTTAACAATTTCAGGAAGACATTTCTATTCAAGGAGACGTTGACTCGGAATATTTTACTCCGAATAAACTTCACACTCCATTACACCGCGAAATTAGGAAATGCAGAAGATTTCAAAAATTATGATTGCAAATATTGATCAATATTCCAAATTATCCAATCTAAAATCGAAAGTTTCAGATTTACAGGCTTACAGCAACAACTCTTCAGACTGGAGATATTACAGCAAGAACTTCTGCAACAATATCTGCTTCATAAATGAGATATCCATAACTTTTTTGTTCGAATTTCGAATTTACCCCAGAGTTTTGCCCACAAAAAAATCTTCTCCCCTGTACTCAACAAAGAAATATTTACAATAAAACTAAAAATCAATCAAGATGATATGCATTTTAGTAAATTGTGAAAAACTATTACCAGTCCCACGACAATGTCTTCCACTATGTCTTTGCCTAGATTCACAACAAAAAGAAACAAACTTATGATATATAATAGCTGTTTTTTTTTCTGCTTCGTAATAATGCAACAAATCATATAGTAATACCTCATATTATGTGTTATACAATCCTTAAAGGTTTTGCAGTTCCTTTTACAACCTCCACATCCCTAAATATATCCTTTATAAAGGAAAAGGATATTTATTTTCTCTTCTTAGACCACCTACTATTTACCTCAAATAACTTAATTAATCTGTAGATAGATGAAACCTTAGTTTATTTCTTTCCACGTTGTTTAATTTTGTTCAGGTAATTGGTGTCATTGTTCACCTGTCTTATACAACGTGTCCTATAGCCTGTGGGTTTCCTAAATAAATCACATAGTAAGAACATGATAAGACCCTATTTGCTGCTATTAGTTCTTTTCAGAATTTTACGTCTCAAAACAAAACGTTACCTTATAAGGGAGTATTCTTATGAAATAGTAATGAAATTCCTCAATATCTCTCTCTGTTATATAAATTACTTCTTCAATATATGACGCAATAAAAATCGGGGGTTCACAAATATCTACAGCCACCGGTTGCTATTCCTACGTATTGTATTCGTAACGTTTGGCAATTTTCAAGAGTGTTTCCTTTATTTCTTTTTCGGAATGATAAATTCCAAGGACTGTTATAGACACTTACATCTTTTTTCTTGCAAGATTGTCAACAATCAATGTCATTAATGTCTCCAGCACCCCAAGAAAACCACTCAGACGAATTGTGAGAATAAAAGTTACTGTAATAAAAATAATAATGGTGTTAACATAATATTTATTGTCATTTTATATTATAGCTACTTAAGGACCATGTTGCTTACTTCTTTTCGTAATTAAGTATCGTAATATGTGTGAAGGAAAGGACCCCGAATTTGCTACACCAGACGTAACTAATACTAGTTTGTTAATTGTACAGTAATAATTAAAACTTTTAAATTTCAGAAAAGAAAAACACTTAAACTCGGTTATGTTATAACTTCATAATTCTGCACAATGGACCTAAATTTAGTGGCCAACCCTGTATATTTCACCATATATGTATTTCACATAGCCACACAGAGGGAAAAATGTATTCGATACAACACGAATATCTTTGAGTTTCTTGTTTCTATTTCCGCAGAAAGATCATTTGGTTAGTTCAAGTAAAATATAAAATTCTCAGAATAAGAATATGATTTTCTTGATGTTTCAAGTATTAGGTTTTCTTGTTTTAAGTATGAAGGAATTCATACTTAAAACAAGAAACTCTTTGGGTCAAGAAACTGTTTGTTCGTTGAAGAATGTATATTTTTCACCCAACAAAATATTGTTGTTGATGTAAAACGAACGTCTTACTCTTTTTATATGTAGAACAATAACATTTTCTTCGTCAGAGCAAAATATACTCAACAAAAACATACATAACTATTAAACCGGAAGAATAACTAGCCATTGAAATAACTACATATATTGAAGTTCTTATTAGAATAAAATATTATTTGGATAGAAAAAAAATCCTCCGCAAGAATAATTTTTCTTTATATCCAAGAATAGAGTTCTCTCTGTGTAGAAAAGCATTTATTTGTGCTTTTATTCTGCCAGTAAATATCTCATAGCCTATGAATGTCGACGAAATAATTCCAACAACATTTCTTTGGCGTGAAGAGGAAAAACATCTTGTAACAAAGCTGGCAGCCATATGGTTTATTTTGCAGCTTTTTAGCAGCATTTTGTATCTGATACGGTCACTTGTTACTGGTACCGTCCTCAACTAGCCTGTCGTGCAAGAACGCGGACTACAAAACAGGAGACAAAACAAAAAAAAATTATTGGGATATCTAATACATTTGTCATCAATAATAATACGTATCTGATAATAAATCATCGTCAATCTAATACAGCAAATTCTTCTCCAGGGTTTGATAAGGATTGATGAAACGCATTAACCCTTTGTTTGAGCAAAATTGTGGTTATTTAAGAATACTCCACATCTCAAAAAAAAAAACTCTTTTCATGAAGAAATGTTGACCAAGTTTTCCATATCCGTGTTCAGTCCCTTCAAAAACACTAAATAACCCAATGAAAAATGCTTCTCCATTTCTGCAAAGGTTGCTTATGCTATAATTCAACTGATTAAGTGATGAGGTACCCGGATAACGAGGTAAAAAATTCCCGAGGTGTTCGGGTTAACGTTACGGATAATGTAATTTTTCTACCAGCTAGCCGCCCCAACATAATTTTGTTTACCCGCTTCCGCCACGTTTTCCCATGATAGATATTGACTGTGATCGTGATCATGGTACATACAAGGCATACAAGCATTTATTTAGTTAGCTGGACCTCGTTCTTGATTAGCAGCCGAGATGAGCGTAATCCATGTTATATTTTGCTCGTTTTGATTTTGTTCGTGAACGTGTAAAGTATACTAAACCATAACGAGTGTTGCTTGTTTTACAAAGTCTTTGTCACGTGTTGCTAGTGATTTCCATAACATTAACGTATTATGCAAATTATTTAAATAAAATTGTTGTTTCAGGAACTTATAGACAAATTCCTCATCGTTTTACCTTTTTAAAAACAATATAAAATCACTAAAATAATAAAGTTGTGACTTTATTATACTATTTATTAGTTTCTTTATTTACAGATGATAATTATGCCCGTACAAGAAAGCGTGTGTCATATTACAAAACAATCGTAAACAACAAATGAAAACAACACATGGAAATAAGTTTATTTTCATCGTAACTGAATCACTTCAAGTGACTGAAAATACTTTACAGTTACGAGAAAAATACCGCAGAATACTGTAAAGCTACACACACATTGTGGCTCATTCATTCCTTTCTGAAATACGATGCCTTGGTTGACGCAAAATACTTAGTAAACACTCAGGTACGCTAGTTACTGTACTGTGTAACTCATGAAGTTAATTAACTGTGAGTACCTTTACTAAAGCAATAAATATATCGCTGCTAAACATACAGGTACCTCATATTTCCGAACACGTTATAAGAGGGCCACCCCAGCTAATTTGTTGTTGTTTGCACAATTTATACAGTTTAGGCTAAATCATGATTCATGATTTAACCTTATAGTGTGTCTTCTTTATTAACATCATACACCAAATAATACAAATATAATTATGTAATTTAATCCATTTCAATTGCCAATAAATAAACTATAATGTGTACATACAATATGCATTGAATAAAATATTTGACCACTTAAAAAATCTCTTGCATTAAAAATCAATGTGAAATAAATAATATATTCCAGCACTGGGCTAAATAAATTTATATATTTATGAATTTATTAATTCCAATCTTCGTTAAAATATTTCGAACACTTAAAACGCATAAATTAATAATTCAGTGAGCATTTTGAAATGTCAAAAAATATTAATTTCATAAAAAAATATTAATTTGAACTACAAACTTATAGATTATTCATAACAATATCTAACATATCGAAGAATACTCATATGTTTAAGTTTGTTTTATTGACCTATCTTTATGTCTAAACAAAAAATGATTGTGGAAGCATTGGGTGGAGTAGCCTCCACCCAATTTTCCGACAGTATATGTCTAAACAGTCTAAACACTCACTCTTATTAAATCTCTTACTATTATCACAGAATTTCTTGCTATTATTCAACCTAACGTCAGTCATAGAATAACACAATTTCATGCTATGTCACTGATCACTGACGTTTGTCAAAATCTGCTTATTTGCAGCCACAGCTACGATGGTTGTGGATTCTATACCGCTCATCCCATTGATCTGTAAATTAGTATACATATTTAAAGTCTCTGCAGGATGAGCTGGTATGAATTTGGTTAAAATCGGATAAATCTCTTAGAAAACATATGTAAAATTTGCCACGGTTGTCAGATTGTGGCAAACCTGGAGTATGTACATAAAATATTCCTTCTGCAAACAAATCTTTGAGAAGCTTCGAAAACATCGCTGTTTATTCTATTAGAGATATCTCTGATATTTTGATAGCAAACAGAAAAGACAGGAAAAACAGTCATATGAGTGAAAACCTGCCTAATATTTTTAATATATTATATTATTAGACAAGTAATGTCAAATCCTAATAGAATTTCAAAAAATATTTACGTTATATTGTAGAAGTTTTTTGAAAGGTAGAAAAGTTCACACTAATCAGTCATTTTTCATCAAATTTTGTTTATTCTTGAATTAAATCCTTTTCCAAACACTAATGTTACGTACATTACTATCTTACACAACTTGTAATTCACTAAAAAGGAAGCCATCGTCAATTAGACCGTCGTCACGACATAAAAGAAAAGATTTGTCAAGTTAGCAACCGCCTAAATTCCTTACCAACAGTTGTTAATTATAAATTATTATTTGTTCTATCAACGCCAACATATTCAACATGTTGACGAAGGTATATGAATGTAAGCATGTCACTGATTATACTAAACTCACATGTAATTAATGGTACGCAGTAATTGTTACTGAAAAATAGGACAGCTTAAAGCATCCAGGTTTAAAATAAATTTACAATACTATATAAATATTAAAAAATGTCTCCTTTGTGTTAGCTGATAATATTGGCGATGGGATGTGTATGAAGTACCAAAGTTGTGGAGAACAAAATGTAAGATTAAAATGCCAGCTCTATAATAATTGTACCATGAATGTAATGAATAATTCCATTCCATGAACATATGAGAATTCTAGTATCTACTTTGTATAAGAGAGTTCTAGTAAAATATATACCTACGTCATCAGATCTACACGAGAAATCGAGAACCATACATTTATAATTACATATCTGTATGAAGTTTGTCAAAATCTGCCAAATCGCAACCACATCTACGATATGTAAATTAGTATACATATTTAAAGTCACTGGAGAATGAACAGGTATCAATTTGGTCAAAAAGTTGCCATGTTATTTTCCACATTCTTATGTCTTACTTTTGCATAAAAGTATAGACAAACTAGTTACTTAAAAGCTGTAAGTAAGAAGTAAGAGAGGTATTTCTCAGTTCTCACTTAAATAAATTTATATCTAAAGCTTTTAAAAATCTGTATTTATATAAAATAACTCTCAAAAACATGTTTATTTAGAGTAAGAAAATTCTTAAAAGAAAAGTGGAACTTACCATCAGTAACTCATGCGTGGTGGAAGCTGTGGTTGGATGCTGTGGTGTGTCCGAAGCGAGCAAGCTGAATTTGAACTGTAAGCTCTTCAGTTCTTGTGCATATCTATTTGGTGAGGTCCACGCGCGTTGGCGTTAGTGCCCTCCTCCAGGAACATGCGCCTGGATTTGACGAATCAACGGGAAAAACTTGGCAAACAATTTTCAGATAGAAGGAAACCGACAGCAGTCTGCGTTGTTCCCACTCAAAGAAACAAACAAAACCCACATGCCCAACAGTAGGGACTTATACGATTTAAAATAAACATTCACTAAACATATTTTTTCTGCCTTTAAAATGTTCATATCTATTTAATTCGCATTGATACTGTGGTTGTGTCTGCGATTCCTTATAAAGAGGATTGGTTTTTGATTGTGTCTCTTGTGGGAGTAATTATAATGATAAAATGCATGCAGAGTTACGTATTTGCAATTACTATGAGATCAGGTTTTGCATCTTTAGTATCAATATTATCATGGGATTAGATTGATGGAGAGAATATTTGCATAATGTTGGGAGAAATTAATATAGTTACCAAGTTTACTACAGTTTACGTGTTTACAACTATCCCCTGCACATTTTTGTGTGCAGATATAGATTGTGTTATACATATTTCCAACACAAGACAATATATTAGGTATATTATATCTGGTCCATCATATTGTCGTGAATTGGCATAAGTTTGAAATTATAATGTTTTTTTATTTTTATCGGAAACTGTACTAAATTAAACAGAAAACCCACAAATATTTATAATTCAAGTAAATCTTGTCACAGTTTATTACACAAAAAACTGAGAAAACTGCAATAAAATCTGTTAACAAATGATATAAATTAAAAGAATATGCAAAAATACTGCTTTCAAGCTGTATTTTGATGAATCGATAAAAAGCCACCATTCGGAAGGATCGTGGGGAATATCAAACTCGTTCTAAGACTTTCAACATCATGACATACACGTAAAGATCCTTCCATTTTAAAATATGCTTTAAAAGGCTCGTTACACTTTGTAAATGGAGACACTGTCACACCTCGTGCTAAATGATTCCATTCCTGTAAGCCAGAACACAATAACTCGGCTTTTTCTTTTGATAAACCTATGTCATTAACCAAATCATTCAATTCGCACTGATTTATAAGGTGAGGTGTTCCTAAAACTTCAAATGGTGAATCTTCACAACTTGCCTGATTTGACAGAGTGATTTCAGACACTCTGTCCAACCAGGCAAGTTTCTTCAAACAGGCGAAATGTCTTCTGTGTCAAAAATTGAAGATGATGAAGTGGATGGTGCACTTGGGAGGGTAGTTCTCTCCATAGGGGATAGGTCGCGATGCTGATGGCAAATTTGGATATTTTATTTTATGCTTATGCTTCTTCGAATATCCGGAAACGCTTATCATGCAAAAATAGCAATCATTTAAATGATTGGAAGGCTCTCGCCACAACATGGGAACTGCAAACGGCATTTTCTTTTGCTTCCCTTTCATCCACTTTAAAAGTCCGATCGGACAGGAAATACAGCATATATTAGGTGTCCATTGCTTTTCCAGATCTCCAATTCTAAATCCAAAATAGCAGCAGTAATCTGCTTTTACCTTTTCCGTATTTTTTTTTTCAGATGTGTCACTACTTATTTGGTCAATTTTTAGAACATCTTTCATCATTTCTCGTATTTTTATGCACAGAATGTCTGTATAACTTAATTTGATAAAATAACACAAACAAACTTGTTGTTTTGTAATATTTTGGACTATCTGTTATGAGAACGTGTGCATCTTAAACCTGTCACAACATTTTGATGACTTGATCTATGAAAAGTGATGTTAGGTCAACAAAAATATGTGATCCCTGTTCTGGTTGTAGGACCCCTGTTCCCTTGTGTTATTTTGAATGAAATGATTACCAAAATCTGCTAATTTTACTGCCTTATTGTTTTTTTTAGCATACCTAAGCCACTTTCTTTTCAAATTTCTCTTATTAGTAAAATCCGTAAATAGATAATGGTTTCTTTTGTACCGTGCATTATTCACTCAACAGAAATTCGGACTTTTTCTGTAACAAAAGCCTGCGTTTAAACGTGCACAACAATGGTTAATACTTACTTTGGGGTTAAAAGCTTCAAATGTCAGTATTTTACAAAAGAGTGCGTACGGTGAACCAACCTTCTCAATTGCCAGGTATTTGTACATATACTTTAACATGTATTTTGTGTATAAAATAAGATGTAAGGTATATAGTTTTGAAAGTTTTACTATAACATCATTTTGAATCATGATAGAAAGAAAGGAATTTTACTTATTAAGACGAATAGACAATTTTTATATAGGAACTTTGTTATCAGCTAGCCAGAACTTATCGTCTCTCAAAATGTGTGCTCTCAAACCTGTTTCACCCTGTATATGTGCTTAAATCATATTGTACAGTTTGGGAAGCCGTGCTATAGAGTGCATATTTTGCATAGAACATAATGATCCTACGTATTCTTTTCTCGTGTATACAGTATCTTCGATCACAGCGTACGCTTTTGAGCTTTGATATACGTTGCTTCAGCGCATATGCTGATTTTCCTTTGGGGCGTAAATGGTGTTATATTACTTAAAATTTGTAGGTGTCAAACTAGATGCAACGGCAAGCGTAATTGCAGGTCTGTCGACACCACACGCCAGTGTTGGAAACGTTTGTTTATCAAATAGCAAGAGGTGACATATAATGAGGAAGTGCGTTAGCTGTATTTAGCGACCGCTAAATACATGCGTCACTGCATAATGCCGCCCACACACCTCCGTGGTTTTGAATCAGTATGATTTGGTGTGAAATGCCGTGGAACACGATATTTTTGGGAGGATAGCCTGCTTTAGCTTTAGCTTTAGCTGAAGTACCTTTTTTTAGGTACTTCAGAACAACGGCAATCACTCTTTTTCTCTGAAATACCTCTTCAATGAACTAATAAACGCCTCGTGAACTTTTTAATCTATGGGGATGTGTGCACAACTGGTAGGTCTTAATAACACACGGAGGGAACTTTATATTTGACAGGAAGTGAGGTTTAATTGCAAAACTTTTGAATTTTGTCGTCGACGAGCTACTGACAAACAGGCAACAGAATTTAATGACACAAGTTTCTAATTATTTACCACAAAACAATAGATATCACCGCACAATTAATTGTATCGTAAGACGCAAATAGCCCTACCTGAAGGTGTCACTGTGCGGGTGCTCTTCCCCCCCATTCTCGCGTTGGCGAGTAGCAATTTTATTTAAGGACGAATTTTCCATGTAACCAGTGTCATGACGTCATTAAATTTACAAGATTTAAGTTAAAATTAAAGTAGGGGAAAATTTAGGATTAAGGTCGTTAATTGTTTCACAGGATGTGCCTAACTTAGACCATCAAACCAGTGTGTCGTTACACAGAGAGAACTCTATTCTTGGATATCAAGAAAAATTGTTCTTGCGTATATAGTGTAGCATGAAGAGGATTTTTTTCTATCCAAATAATATTTTATTTTAATAGGAATTTCTATATAGTTGTTTCAACGGTTAGTTATCCTTACGATTTAAGGATAAAGGCGAAGAAAAAGTTATTCTTTAATAAAACAGTACAGGTTTGTCTTAAAACAAGAAAAATATTTGGTTGGACGAAAAATATATATGCTTCAACGAAAAAACAGTTTCTTGACCCAAGATTTGTACTCTGAGAGATACATAGAAAGTTGTGCAATTACTTTACAGATGGCGCTAACATCTTCTCGCGTCTTTTGCCACATATCACCGCTATATAAGTAAATAAGTTCGACAATATTGAGTGTTCGTATATTGTTTGTTTACATCTATGCATAAGTGTTTTATTTCATGGGTGACTTACAAACATTATGAGAGAAACCAGGATTGTTCATACCACTTCCATGTTCAGTGAAATGGGTAATTTTAGTATTATAATAAAATATTAATACATATGCACATTTACTAATCAATGCAAATTTAATCGTTGACAGAATGAAGCTTCTAAACGAACGATTTCCAAAATAGACGGTACAAATTTCTTTCCCACATTTCTAGAATAGAATTTTAGAATACATCAACTTATGATAAACTATAGTTGATCTAATATGACAAGGCAAATGTAGCACTTCTTTTACCATCATGAAGTTAGACAAACTCTGCAGATTTGCCTCAAAGTTAGTATTGTTTTTGATCTACCTAATATGGTACATGTATTTGATGTTAATTTCTATAGATTACAAATCTAAAAGCCAAATGTCTCCACTGTCATAAAATGAAAGAAGTCTTCAGATTTCTTTGCACGATCAATATTTATATTATATTTTGCATTTTTACTGAACTTTTCAACTATTAAGCGTTGGAGAGAAAAAACTAAATATTAAGAGCCATGCACTTTAACTCGGCTGTTAAAAAGATTTTTAAAAAATAACACGAACGTGGGTTAAATTTTGTTATGCGATGCACAATCTCAATCCCTTCTAATCAAATTAGCAATTACGAATGCAGGGTTGTAGCCAACAAAGTCAACAAATTTGATAATTGCATTATATTATTTTCAACGACCGCTCCATTTTTGTTTTGTTTAGCAACCTTTTTAGTATTCCAGGCAATAGAATAAACAAAAAATCAATTATTTATGGGATAAAATAGACCCCTAAACATTCCTGAATAAAATGTTGTATTAAAATGTTTTTTTTTTTTAAATTTTACACGTACATATATAAACTTATGTCAATTAAACGTAAAGAGCAAGTTATAAACGTTATTTTATTCACAAAGTATACAGCATAGCTTTTAAATGTCTCTTCTTCATATAATATAATACATGTCATATGCCAAGTTTTTTCCGATTAAAATTACAATTGCTATAAAAAGTATTGTCTCTGTTAATATTTCTGATAAAGTTTAAATAAAATGCTTGAATTTCAATTAAACTTTGCTTGTGTAAATAGATATTTAAAATTTATTTTTATATTTTGTTCCTCGTGTAACAGCACGTGCCCTTTTACTGTAGCTGTAAAATCCCATACTATCTACAAGGAAAATAAGGGCTAGCACACTCTATCGAAACAAAGCATTTCTTTCACACTAAAATCACGGTTCGTTTCATCGATGCGTATAGGTAAAAGTGTGAGGGTGTTGAATTTCATTTATATAATGCACAGCAACCGGGTAGCTCGGACTTTATAGGCCAGATAGTCGTCTAAGCCGAGAGTCTGTCTTAATGGCGACATGCAAAACAACAAATTCATTCGCTGATTGATACAATCGTTACGAAACAGCCGTTTCTAACTATCCAACCGCTCCGATGGATGGCGTAAAAAACGGTAGCGCACCATCACGACCTGAATTAAATTAGCCGTGCACTTCTCATTTGGTTAAAAAATTGTTTGAGACCTGAGTAGACAGGATACTGCAGTGCTGCCGCATCGGAACATTGCTGCTTAAACCGTCGGAATTATTCTCTGAAATTAATCAGCTAAGAGTGGTTTATTCATTGCCTCGTCCAAGCTGCGGTAAATATAAATGCAGTAAGAACGTGGATGCGTTTCTTAACTGTTTAACGATTGTCGCGAATTTGTTGTCGTTTTGGTAGGCAGTAAATTCTAAAATTGGAACTGGTGACGTTTTAAGAAGACTGTAGTATAAATGCGATTGATAAATGTGATCACAAATTAAGTAGATACCAAAATTTATAATAGTATTATGCATATACTATAATAGATCAATAATTAGATACTTTAACTTAATAATTTTCACATACTATCTTAGTATTGCAAGTAAAACCCCGCAATCCCAGAATGTTGTTACTTGTTTCAAAATGGTGGAGGAGCCGGATTTTCAGTTATACTATACATATGTACCTCGAGTTAGGAACGACCGATTTGGTTGTACGATACACCAAATTAAAGATAATTGAATCAGCAGTAAATGTTATTAATACTGCTGTACCATTACTTTGGTAGTTTCAATGCAATGGCTCAGAATATGAAAAACAGAAACAGCTTTTAGCCAAAGTGCATAAAAAAATTACTCAAACCCTGGAAAGCGTAGCAAGAAATATCATTCTGTGTTCTTTTTGCATAAAGGTTATATGATTGACGTGTTAAGACGTTAAATGACATTAGACACAGCAATAACTAATAGCAATAATCCAATAATTTATCTGTAACATCCGGTATTGCATAATTTGTGTTAATTGCGTAACAAGGTTTCTTTGTACCTGTAGTTCCTGGAGAAATTGAGAGGAGACAGCTTTAAGGCTTCCCCGTAAATTTGAGACAATGAGTTTAATTAACTCCAACATTGAGACATACGGGCCTCTACGACGCGACGCGTTGTACTATCTTGCTGCTGGTGGCTATTGTGGATTTAAATTTAAAATATAACGTATGTCTCAAAGGTTTCCGTTTCATTATTTTCATACAAAGCCACAATCTTACAACCTTAATGGCTTTTGGCTTGCTTCAGCAGAAATAATTGTTTTCTAGGTATCAAAAATTATTACATTTGACTGGGTTTGACTGGGTTTTGACCATAGTTTTATGTTGAAGCAGAAAAAATAGAAATTAATTAATTCCGAACAAATCTATAATTTCATAGTGCACGTCAGTTTAGGAGATTGGGGAATTGTGAAGTAATGCCTACCTAAGCAAGTTCTTTTACGGGAGAAATACATATATATGTGGCGTTCGTCACAATAGGAAATAAGGCACTCTAAATTGAAGGAGAGTAGAAAAACTTTTTCATTCTTCGGTACATTCTATACAGTGGCGCTTCTATACCAATATAAAGTATTTGCATTCATATTGGTGGAATTCTTATGGCAGTGTTATTGAAAATATGAATTGCCCTCAGATGCAGGTAGATCGTCGTGATCGAAATTTGAAATACTTTGAAATTCAGCACATCTAAAATAAAATACTTCAAAATCAAAATATTCTTGTAGAAAACGATTATATTAATCTGATCATTATAGTTTATTTAATTTATACATAATACAGGAGACATAATCATATCTGAGAGGCATATTACGCAAACAACATTTAAGAAAAATTTAAAAGTCGTCACTTAAATTATTCTTGACAATTAAAAAGAACGTAAACAAAATATTGAAGTTCCTCACAAAATAACACAAGGGAACAAATTTCCAACTTTCTGATACGCAAAACTGCTGCTTTCAAGCTGTATTTTGAAAATCAAAATGTAATTTTGAAAATCGATAAAAAGCGACCATTCAGAAGGATCGTGGGGAATATCAAACTCGTTCATAACACCCTCAACATCGTGACATACACGTAAAGATCGTCCCATTTTAAACTATGCTTTAAAAGGCTCGTTGCGCTTTGTAAATGTAGACACTGTCACACTTCATGCGAAAAGATTCCATTCCTGTAGCCTAGAACCCAATAACTCGACTTTTTCTTTTGATAAACTTAAGTCTTTAACCAAATCATTCAGTTCTCACTGGTTTATACGGTGAGGTGTGCCTAAAGCTTCAAATGGTGAATCTTCACGACTTGCCTGATTTGACAGAGTGCCTTTAGACACTCTGTTCAATCAGGCAAGTTTCTTCAAACAGGCGAAATTTCTTCTGTGTCAAAAATGGGAACTGCAAACGGCATTTTCTTTTGCTTCCCTTTCATCTACATTAAAAGTCCAATCTAACTGGAAACACAGCACATATTAGGTGTCCATGGCTTTTCCAGATCTCCAATTCTAGATCCAAAATAGCAGCAGTAAGCTGCTTACCTCTTCCGTAATTTTTTTAGATGTGTCACTTTATCTTTATGAAATGTGTTCTTACCTGATATAGCTAACACTTCAGATATGCATATCTGGAGTTATTATAAACAGTATTCCATAATCATGGGATGCCTTAGTTCAATAAAAAAAGGTTCCACTAATAATACTCGAAACAGGTCAATAAAACACCCACAAACAAGGTCTAATGTTTATTTAACAAAAGGAAACATTACAAAAACTAACATACAAAATTGCACCTCCATAATAGGTGAAAAGTAGGAGTACGTATATACAGCAAAATGCATAATTACAACAACAGAATCAGATTCTATATAAAGATTGCGCCAAGCAAAGTGTGCGTCTCGACATAACAATGTCCCCGGAAAGGAAAAACAAAGGCAACACCGCAAATTTACTCAACAATAAAATAAAAATTCAATCTCATCATGATCAAACGCAACGCATGAAACAATCAATACAGAATACTGGAAACCCTTCGGTAAGCATGCAGATTGCTCACATTTAAAAAAAAATAATTTGATAGGCAACTACAAATATACTAACAAGATCTAACGTGTGTTCACTCATGAAATCGCTCAAATGTTTCAACGCGCCTCCAGCTCCTGGCTTGGCTTCACTTCTTCGCCGTTCACCTCTTCCGAAAGCTGTCTCTTCTCAATTTCCGCTTTGAAGTTCTCAATATCTTCTTGACTGGAATTAAAGAAAACATTTTTCATACCACACAATTTTCAAAACAAAAAAGTTCTACCAAAAACTGGAATTAAAGAGAACATTTTTCGTACCACACAATTTTCAAAACAAAAAAGTTCTACCAAAAACTGGAATTAAAGAAAACATTTTTCGTACCACACAATTTTCAAAACAAAAAAGTTCTACCAAAAACTGGAATTAAAGAAAACATTTTTCGTACCACACAATTTTCAAAACAAAAAAGTTCTACCAAAAACTGGAATTAAAGAAAACATTTTTCGTACCACACAATTTTCAAAACAAAAAAGTTCTACCAAAAAATTAAGACAATTGTTTTTCACACAATACAATTTTGTACAAGGACAAAATTTACCTTATTTGTACGAAAAGGATCCCATTGATGACATTCAACATGTCAAGTACCGAGCCCATCGAGGGCGGCTGAATCTGAATCGGGGGCAGAGTCCCGCCGTTCTTCCCCGTGTAAATCTCGTTCATCTTCTTCTGCAAGACGACAGCCTGCTGCGTCAGATGCTTCAGACATTCCGACGACTCCTTGGTCTTCTCGTGGTTGTCGCCGAGCTGCTGCTTGTAGATGGCGTACGCCTCCTTCTCGTTGTTCAGCGCCGACCTGAAGTTACCCATGCAGCTCTGCGTCCTCGCCACCAAATGGTAACTGACGGCAACTTTGAGCGACTTCGCGCCAAAGTATTTCACGTTCAGGGCCAGAGCCTTCTCGAGGAACCTCAACGAGAGTTCGTACTCACCCACCGCGTGCAAAATTAAACTAATATTACTCTGAAATCAAAAGAGAAGACGTGATAAGTTGATTTTTCGGAAAAAAAAATAAAAAGGTTGCAGGTGACTTCTTCACCTCCAACGACTTATTAATAGCAAAAACCCCGAATTCATTACTTGAAAATAACTTTCCCCCCTTCCCACACACCTATAAAATGCACTAACAAATCCAACAAGTCTAAATTTATGAAAAACTTATCTTTTTAGAAGCTATAAAAAAAATTTTGCGACTAATACAAAAAATAACAATTCAAACTTCCCGCCAAATTTCGCAGTGCTTAGCGCAATCGTCCAGAGATGGCGTCGCAACCTATTCCCCAAAAATTTACCAGTAGATGGCGTTCTATATTACTTACATCCAATAAGGCTACCTCGGGGTGATTTTCTCCGCAGACGATCAAAGCCAAGTATCTCGCCCTGTATAGAAGCTTCAGAGCAGTGCTTACTTGACTGTTTGCAAAACAATACAACGCCAAGTGGGCCTAGAAAGAAAGAAACCCGAATTAAACCGGAAATTATCGCACGAGACTCGAATAAACTTACATATTCGGTAATTGTATAAGGATGATCGATACCGTTGACACGTTCGGACATAAGCACGGCTTTCTGCTGGTAAGCCATGGCTTCCGAATGCTCGCCCATGATGTAATTCAATCGGGCGATCATCCTTAAGCATTGCGCAATCTCCGGATGCATGGCACCGTAAACGTTATTGAGCAAATTCAACGCTTCGCTGATTAATTCATAACCGTCTTTAAGATATCCTTGTTGGATTTTGTTCTGACCAGTCGTGTAGAAGTTATAGGCGTCCGTGGCGCGGGGGTTTATGTGTTTGACGATCGGGAAGATGTTCTGGACGTCCTCCTCGAAGAAAATCAGTTTGTTCTTTGAGTCAAAGTTGTAGTCGCGGAGCAGGATTTGGAGACCGGTTTTCAGGCAGAACGAACGTAGCATCGTGACTTTCTGGAGGGAGTACGCCTCGACGACAGATTCTACGTCGTTCGCCAGGAGATCGTAATCGTAGTAGGATTTTAACTCGTGTTTGAGCTGCGTCCAGAGCGACTTTGGCGTCAGGTTCGCCCATTCGTTGCTGTCGTTGCCGGCGAGCGGGTTGTTCCTTCCGCGTCGCTTATTACGCTTTCTATTCCTCGATTGGAACTTTAAGAAACAAAATAAACTATTATTTTTTGTTTGTAATAGTTTATAGTAGTCGTTAGAGTTATTTTTGTCCTCTCAACCTGATTTAACGTTAGTTTAGGACAAATAAATTAACACGTTGAGTGCCGTGTGAGGCAGCATATGCCTCACAATCAATTGTTGTTGACCACTTACGGGACTCAACGTGTTAATAGGTTTGTTGGATAGCCTAAATAACTTAGTTTTAAGACCTCAGATGTACGGCACAAAAACATGGCATTATTTGAATTCCTGAGAAAACTAAGTCATGCTTTAGCATGATGTTTACATTAAACAAAGGCAATATTTCGGACTTTTATATTTTTGTCTTCTTCACCTCCAACGATGGTTGTCATCTCTTGGATCTACCTTATAGTGTCTTCTTTACTTCCAACGATGGTTGTCATCCCTTGGACCTATACTCTGTTCAGTGAAACTTTGCAGTGATGGGCGGGATTTAGCAAGCCAGATTTACACTGGCCAGCACGGTGACTGTACAGTAACACTTTGTAACTATAGTATCAATAATTTATGTTATAGGAAATGCAAACAAACGTCAAATTGTGACAATTTTATTTGTGCCAGTGTAGATCTACCTGCCGTTTGCACCAATCAACAGCGTGAATTTCGATCCCTATCCCGGCTAATACTGCAAAGTTTAGGGCGGACAGAGTATATGTACGTTATAGTGTCTTCATTACTTCCAACGATGTTTGTCATCTCTTGGACATACCTTATAGTGTCTTCTTCATCTCCAACGATGGTTGTCATCTCTTGGACCTACCTCATAGTGTCTTCTTCACCTCAAACAACGGTGGTCATCTATTGGACCTACCTTATAGTATCTCCTTCACCTCCAACGATGGTTGTCATCTTTTGGACCTACCTCATAGTGTCTTCTTCACCCCAACGATTTATTTATAGCAAAAACCGCAAATTCGTTACTTGAAAATAACTTTCCCCCCTTCCCACACATCTATAAAATGCACTAACAAAAACACCGTGCTAAAACATGTCCTAGTTTTCTCATGAATTGAAATAATAAATAACAGTAAACTATGTTTTTGTGTGCTATATCAAACGGTAGACTTCTACGCTTTAGTAGAAAAGACTTGGACCTTAAATAGAAAAAATTTACTTACTTCGTCTACGCCTTGCATTGGGTTGTTGACGGTTCCAGAGTACAGGAAACAGTTGAGGAAGTGAGCGATGGCGACCGAGAGGTACATCATTTCGGTGCCTTGCAGGTACACGGTGAAGATGTGCTTGGCGGCGCGCAGGATCACCTCCCCAGCTGCGATGCTGTGCAGGTACTCCAGCTGCTTGACTTTCGACAGCAGATTGCACAGCTTGCCCAGGTAACGTATGTTGATGCCGCGATTGTGCATCGCTTCCGACAATGTGATGCCGTCCATCGGGGCCGACGAATGGTCCAGGCAGTCTCTAATCTAGAATTAAGAGACAAAGAATTTAGAGACTAAAGCAAAAGGTGTGATTAAAAAAAAAAAAAAAAGAAAAAACACTTACGAATGTTGGTATCTGTACAGTCAACAAAAATTCCGCAGCGTCCTTCACCAACTGCCTTTGTTTCGACAGTGGAGGATCCTTTTCCTCGCAGTGTCTAATTCCGGGGGAATAAACATCAGGATTAAAACGGATATCAAATTCCGTATCTTTCAACGAACCGACGGCAACGGCAGCCGTCTTCACAATATTCCTCGTACTTTCCTCCACTAAACAAAAAACAAACAACCTCAAAATCAATCAATCATCAAAATCCAAATTTAAGACTCTTACATTCAAGTTTAGTGCCATCGGTGATGCTCTCGACAATTTTCTTCGCCTCGTCCGTCTCGAAAGTCTTCTTCTTATCTTCCCCCTCGTCCCCCTCCCCTTTCTCCTTGATACTCTTCTCTTTGGCATTAACAATCTCCTCATTATTCTTCTGCAAGTTCAACTGCTGCAAGTGGTAAGCGGCGTACTTGATGAACATCATGTACCGTGAATCCACAAAAGCGTCAATCAACTCTTGCCTTAAGCAACACAATTTGTGCTTGTGCTCGACGGGGAATCCCAAGATTTTCGACTCTTTACTCAACTCTTCCTCCAACTTCAAAAAGTTAACGTCCGGCGGGAAAGTCCTCAACAAATCCAAGATGTAATAACGTCCGTCGTTCCCAATAATACCCTTGCATTCTACGCTCGAACACAACTCTACAGATTCGGTTTTATCGTTGATGACGTGATGCGGGAGTATTTTTAATTGCTGCCCGGCTTTGTTTAGTAGTTCTAGGTACTTGGGGTGAGTGAGGACGGTCTTTCCGAAATCTATGGAGCCGTAGACGACTGATTGCTCTTGTTCTCGCTCAAGAATACCCGGTATTATAGACTGAGCTGTAACTCTGTATCCGCGGTAATCGATTACGACCGTTCCCAGGGTGTATAAATTCGGTAGGTCCACGGCGCTGTACACTCGAACGCCTTGGAGATCGTTACGCTAAAGAAAAGATTACGAGTATTTGTTAGAACGAATTTTGAAGAATTTGTCTATAATTTGTTGAAAGATTTATGTTAGATATAATAATCTAACACTAAAAAAAAATCTACGTACGGGTGCAACAAAAGCGGCAGCGTCTCCCCCCAGCTCCTTGTAATGGTCTCGGACGTCGAACCCGAGCGAGAAGAAGATATTGTTCCAGATGAACATCTGCATCTTCGCCTCCTCTCCAGGGTTAATAGCCATCACGTTGCCGTCTATCACTGCCATGGCCCCGCGAGTAGCAGCGGCAACAAAATCACTATGCACCTTGAAGATCGCCCGCTCCCGCAGCAAACGCTCCGGCAGCGTTTTCCTAGGCAATTCCCTCGTCGTCTGCAGTTCCTCGTTCCAATCGCGAGTTTGACCCGGAATATGTTCCTCGTAACCCAATTTTGACGAAAATGCTAAGAGATATTACCATTTTTAGTGATTTAAATGGTAAAATTACATCGAAAAATCAGTAATTTTATATTTTTAATGTAAAAAATTACGATTTTACTGGTAAATTTGCAGAATCTACTGTAAATTTATTGTTAAAACTGTAATTTTACTGTTAGAACTGTAATTTTACAACATACAAGATGTAAAATTACAGTGATAACACTGTAATGGTACAGTTTTTTTGCTGTAATTTTTCGTTTAGTGTAGAAATGGTTTAAAAAATGGATAAAATGGATTTTTTTCTTACTGTCTTCAGCTCTGATGGCGTCGATGGTGTGGTCAATGGTAGGGGCTGTCCACGAATACACTTGGTAGGGGGTGGCGACCCTCTCGAATGGATGGCGCTGGTTGCGCTTACGTTGCAATATGGCAAAGTGACGTTTGAATAGTGGCGAGATTTGGTTCAGGAGCTCGATTAGTGAATGGCACAAGTGACTAGGCGTTGACGGTTTCGGGTTGAAGTCGTCGTCCGTCGATCTGGAATGTTTTTCGGGTCAGATTTAAGCGGCCATGTTTATTTAGAAGTATATGTATAATATACTATGTACGTATACCAAATTAAAACGAATTGTGTATTATTTGATTTCTAAGACCAAAAATATTAATTTTCACAATTGGTTTGCATATGAATTTACTGTTTGTTCTGCAATGAATTGAGTTTGCAGTTTTTCAAGCTGATTCGAATGGTGCTATTGGATTTTCTCTATCTTCAACGGTTCGAATGTTATGACATTCCAAAGTTTGAAAATTGTGTCAAAATTGCTACTTTACGACATTTTCTCTGTTTTTGTAATGACAATTCATTTTTAATAATATTGTATTTGATAGTTTTTTATATATCTTTTTATGGGTTATTATAGTTTTGTTTTCTAATAAGAATTTTTAATAGTATAGTATTTAGTTATATCATTTTTTTTTCACAAAATGATTCAGAAACTAAATGCACAAACAAGTGTTTATGGGTTATTACAGTTTTGTTTACAAATATAATTTATTTTTGTTAACAAATTAGTAAGCAATAGAGCACTCACTGGTTAATGTAAAATCCTCTCGAACAGGCGGATATGTGGTAATGTTTGTCTTCCAGTGTTACAACGTAGAGGTACATGAGGTCTCCGTGGATTTTACGGTGTCCAGGAGGTGGATTCCAGGCAGATGTTGTTAGTACCTACCACCAAAAAAGGTACCTTTCTTTATTCTTGACCTATCCTTAGTATTTATATCCATAATAAAAAAAAATCCACCAAAAGTTTCAGATAAAACTTCCATCATATGACAATGGAAAGTATTTGTTATGGTCTTTATTACATTGTAGAAGCACCATCAATGTCCTTTAATTGTTAAGTTTTTTCAAAGGAATACATATATTTTTTTGTCTACCTATACTAATTACGAACTTTCAAGTGTAGGACGCGTTCAGCGGAATCGCCCATTTTCGCCGACATTTGCAATCGAGTAGCTGCAAAATTGAGCTTTTCGATATTACTTTTGACGCTCGAATTGAAAAAAGGACACAATTCCGCGTGGACTGCGCGATATTTTGTAAATTAAATGCGTCAATTTTGAAAAAAAAATCACGTTTTTGCACCTCTTCGGGTGAAGGCGAACCTCGAGAAAATGTCACGTGACGTCTAGAAATTCCGACAAGCGGATCGATGAACGTCAAAAATTTACATTTTTTATCCGTTCCTGCCGACCTTATAAAAGCCGCTCGCTCTCATGTCTTACGATAAGATCCCTCTAAACACCCTTCGCAAAGAGTTTTGAGCAAAAAAAAACGGCCTTAAAAACAATTTTCGATCCAAAAAATCGATTTTTGTCGACCCGTGTTTTGCTGCTATTACCACAGTAACGTCAAACCCGAAACGCCTCCTGCCGGACATTCGTAACAACAGTAACAGATAGCAGATAACCTAAAATGTATCCTAAAATGTCCATATTGCGAATGTGGACAGGTGGGAAGCCTTAACCACATATTTCTCAAATGCCCAATAACTAAAATCGAAAATTTTGACATATACACAGAGCTATTAAATATACTATTCTCCATGACAAAATAAATAACTTTTATTTGAAACATTTTGTTATTTAAAGAATATTGATAAACTGCCTCAACTTTAATACGAATACCAATTTGCCACCTAGTGGCAGTTGGATAAACTAAACTTGTGTACATCTTTCCTACTAGTTTCTGTAGTTTTTTTGTAATTTACAACCGTAAAACAAAAAGAAAATGAACAAACCACATACCTTGACGCATTGAGGAACTTTTTGATCTTTGTGTTGGGGCTGTAACGCACTAAGAGGCCTGTCCTTGCCCTCGGGCATGATATAATCGGGTGGGGTACAATCGACGCTCTCCGGACGCATCTTCTTCTTCTCCAAGATGTCGCCCTGAGTGACAGTGTTCAGAAAACTGAGCGAATTGCACTCCACCCCGTTATAGGCGTCCGCTGGGTCGAGGGACTTGAGGAGGTCGCGGACGTGCCTCACGTGAATCCTGGCCTCGCGCATCGTGTAAGGCTCCTCGACGACCTTGATTATGGAGCCCTCCTTGAGGCCCTCGATGTTCTTCAGCTCGGCAAAGTTGTCCAGGGTGTTGCCGTCCAGCTGCAGGGAGAAGCACGTCCTGTGGCACGTGTCCTCACGGTCCATCAGCAACTGGTGGATCTCCTGCACCAGCTCCATGCTGGAGACCTGTATATCGAAAGGCTCCGCCCCCGGGCTGACGATTTTTACGGAGAATCCCACGTCTTGGATGAAGACCACCTCATCTTTGTTTTTGTTGTCGTCCGACTCTTTGTCTTTGTCGGTTTCTAGAAGGGGTTTGTCAGTGATGAATGAGCTATTTTGATTCTTTAGATAACGAAGAGGATATTTCCAAATGTGTTTTTTTTTTAAAATGTGTTTCTACTACTGGTATGTAGATGGCGCGGTATGTTGATTTATATAGGTTATGTCTGTTAAACATCGTCAATAGTGGCGGCAAATTCAAACACGTCGATAATTGTTTTGTGTAAGTTTAGTTGTGTGTAGAATGTTCTAAACTATAAAGATTCTTATAATTTAAATTCAAAGTATGTTTGGTGTACATGTTGAGAAATATTTCTTAAAAATTACCATGTATTGTCTGATTCATTGTATGTACAATTCATACTTTTGTGCACTATCATCATAAGTATAGAAATGTACATATTGCATATCAAAGAAACACTCATATATTATCTCAATGTGAATATGTAGTAGTGTTTAACAAACAAATCAAATTGAATTCTTCTAGGTTTATCTATGTAATTATTAAGCATAATTGCAGACGCCTAGCAAATATTTAATTATAATGTAATCATTACTAATTAATTTAATAATTACTGTTCATATTGTACACATTTATTTGTTCAGTAATGGCTTGTTCTTGACTCAAGAAAAGTCGGCAAATATTGATAGGTACATAAAGAAACATCAATTAACTTGCCTTGAGATAAGTAATTATTTATAATCAGTGAATTTGTCACCAACAATATAATTTATCAGTAATATATACAGCCAAAATTCGATTATCTTAAAAAAAAATTTGCTATTTTAAATCACCGAAATAATTATTTTCTAACATATTATTTTGGAAATAAACCCTTCTTACATTTTTTGCTACACATACCCAAAGAATTCTCATCAGAAGCTCCGTTAATTTTGATCTCATCATTTACGTTCTCCTCTGAAATATAAAAACATAATTTGTAATGCATAAATCGTAATCTAACCTATAAAGGTTAGATGAGCTGTTTTATTCTATGGTGGTATCGTACTTCTTGTTATTATTACCGGAAGAATTTACGAGGAGATTATGGAGGGGTCCAAGTTCAATTTCAGTAATTATAGGCGTAGCGCGAACGAGAAAAATAAGTTTTCCAAAAAATGCACGGCGTGAAACATGAAGGGATTAAAGTCCCTATCGCAAAACTAACCAAAAAACGCCGTTTCATTACGTAATACAACTATGATGTAAAATAAAATGAACTAAGAGCTCATATTTTACTAATTAGACGTAAAACATACCGGATTTTTTGTTGGAATCGGTAATATCCAACGTTCCATTCTCGCCGCTAGCAGTTTTGTTCTTCAGATTGTAATCTTCTTCGTTCACTGCCGAACCAAGAGCCATCTCGTAACTCGCGTATCACGAAATACAATAATTATTTTTCGGTGCCCTTGGAAGACGATTATTGTTCGAAAGAGTTTCACGGCACTTTTTACGGCTACTAATAATTCGGAACAACCCTACTCATTGTTTAGCACGTGCTCTCCGCCGTTCTCCCCCCTAGCTGCTGATAACTGACAGCGCGTTCAACATCTCGCGATCTCGCCAGCGTGGAACCGTCCTATAGATCCCCTGCCGCGTACGTTCATAAATACACTACCATGTGGATCCCATGTAACAGCTTTCCATAAACATCCACCATAAATTTCTTTCAATTTCAAAATAATGACATTTTACAACTGGGTATTTTACTTTTTGTAATCTTTTTGGTCACTGATTTGATTTGAATGGCAACATCTTTTGACGTGTCAAAATTGAGATCAGGACAAAAACACGGCATGCCTGATACTTTATAAAGTTCAGTCAATAATTTGTGGAGAAAAGAGTTAAATCTTATGCTGATCTACAACTAGCGCCCCACTGAGCAGGTAAATAAAGATCAGGTGACGAGAGCCATGAGGACACCTCCAAATGTCAACACGTGCTAAAAATAGACGCCTCATATCCCTTATAATGATCCCAGGTAGAAATTTCCTATTGTTATAATGTATAATTCATAAAAAGTCAAAACTTTTGTCAAGTTTTTATCTCATAGAACAAATAAAATAAGTACATTTGAAAATTCCCGCGTAATTTTAATACCACATACGAAAATTGTGCATAGATGGCGGTTGGGTTATGGATCGTTTCAGAATTTTGACACTAAACGATGGAAGCGCCATCTTTGACTCAAATTGGGCAACTGGACCTAAATATTTCATTCAAATTTATAGAAAATCGTATTATCTGTCAAACTTCTTCTATAAACTCTTATAGCGTCAAAACCGTCCATCCCACTGGTCTCTAATTTGGTGGTAAATGCAAAACAATACACAGACATCATGAATTAATCTGATTTCTACAACAATGTTTTTAAATATATTAACCTTGGTTAAAATTGATTGTTATAAAAGAAATGCCAATAATAATTCTCTTTCAAACTGAAAGAAATCTTGAAAATTAATCAAATTGAAATAAAAAAGTCCAACTCACATAAATACATTTATTATTACAATTGTACACAAACCTACTACAATACAAAGACCTACTACATCCACTAGTTTTCATCGCCGGGCATAAAATAGACGATCGCTCGACCGAGGAATCCGATATTTGCGCAAAAGAACGACACCCCCTGAATCCAGATAAATATAAAAGTGTTCTGGCCCTCAAATTCCAATAAATACGCCGGCAATAACCAGGCAATCTGGGCAATACCCCAAGCTATAATCAGTACATAGGCCAATCTTTTCGGCATCTTAATTTGCCAGAGACACAACGGCAAAATCACCATCAACCACGTAAAATATTGCGACGTTAAAACTGTATTGAACGTTATCATGACAAAGGTGATGGTGAGCAAGGCAAAGTTCAAAGCAACTCTGTTTAATCCGTACCGCACTGAGAGAATTAATATTAGGGTGTATTGGGGTAAAACGGTTATAATTCCCTGCCAGTAGCCGATGTTTTTAACACCGGCGGAGAGGTATTGCATATAGAAGTACAAGGAGAAATTGTGACGGGTATCTTTACGGATGAAATGATATATGTATGTTTCGTGTAAGAATGTATAACCATAGAGGTAGTAAAACAACCCTGTGAATAAAGAGAGGGATAAAAATGTACCTAACACAAGTTTTAATTGATCCAAGTTTGGCACAAGATACAAGAAATATTCTTTTTTAAATATCGTTCTCTTTATTTCTTCAGGATTTTTTGACTCCGAATCTAATTTAATCAAAGTTTTATTACTTTTTTTGGGTTGCTTTTTGTTTTCGTCTGGTATATTTTTGCCAATTTTTTTATTATCCCCAATATTTTTTAGTCGGTAATTCGTCGAATAGAATGAATAGTTACTTAGGTACATGAAATACGCTAAACTGTACATGAGGGGGTACAAACGGAAATGTATCGACAACCCATGTACTAAACCAGCACTAAACGGGGACTTCTTGCAAACTAGTAAAAACAGGCTTAACAACACTAGAAAACCAGCGATTGCGTCACAATTCCCCCTAGTCGATATTACGATAACTAACGGGTTATACAACCAAATCAACGAACTTTTAACAGGGTTAAAATTGAAATGTTTCTGATTAATTTTCTTTCGTTGTACTTTACTTTTTTTATTCTTTTTCGGATTTTTTCTATTATTCTCAAGATTTTGTCTATTATTCTCAATTTGAGGCGTACAATCGGACTTCTTGGAATTTCCTACACGATATTTATCGTATTCTGAATAGTTATACTTCACTATATAATAAATTATAACACCGACAAGTAAATCGAATAGGGAGAATAACCATTTACCGAAAGATTTCTCGAATATGACATTTGGGATTAATAAATATGCTAAAAGGGGGCTATACCTGTACGTATGTCTATCATAAGGGGAATTACCTTCGAGGACGTGACGAGAAGCATCCGTAAAAACTTTATAATCGACATCTGTGTACGGAACATTAAAAATATCATCGTGGAAGTATCCGTAGATAATCAAAACACCCCGCAATGCAAAACCCCATATTAAATGATTTTTAATATTTATACCATCAACCTTTTTACTATTCATCATTTTACTAGTTTATAATCTTTAATTAACGACCAACCTTAATTAATTAACGTTTAAATACGTGTCTTTAGCTTAATTGCAGATTTCTGCAGGCAAGTCTTAAACGATTGGAACTCCGGAGCGCAGTCATTCTTCTCCACCGAACTTTTTTTCAGGACACACTTTGCGTAATTCCCGGCCTCCGTTTTGCAACTAGCTAGAATAACGGGGTACTGCCTGTACCGATGCCTTGCCTTCTGTACGGAATCCATTTATCTATCTCTACGTAACCTAGGTTGGTGTGTTTTGAGCAATTCTTCTAAACTAGGTTGTTCCGGCGCGATGAAGAAGTCGTATATCGGTTTCGATAAGAATACGCTTAGAGATATCGCTGTAAAAATTCCTACAAACACTTTCGGATTCCTGCTAACCCAACTTCTGTCTTTAAACACCGGCTGGCGCCTGTTCATCGCTCGTCTTGCTGTTTACTTTGTTCTTGGTTTTGTCAACTTTGGTTTCGTCTAGTTTGAATCCGTTGCAAACAAAACTTCTCTCGCCCCAAGTGCGGCAACAATCTTTCATTTCTTCAATAACTTTTCTGCAAGAATCCTCCTGGTAATTGTGGCCTAAACACCGGTATTATATAAGACTAACCTTACTTTTTAAGGGAAAATAATTTACCTGTCAAACAATCTTGGATTCTACAAGCAAACGCCTTGCATGGATCTTTGCTTTTCATTTGTTTTCATTAAAATTATCTTAGCAAAAAACGTGCAGAAAATATTTCGCCGAAATGTCAAACGAGCGACCGGCACTCCTATGGAATTATGAAACCATTCAAAAGTAAAAGGGCCATATGTCAAATGATAAGAAAATTTAATTTTACAAATAAAGTATGATTTTGAATTGTTCAAGAATTGGTTTGTGATACACGTATATCCTAAATTACAGAAATTATTGAATAAATAAGGTAAATTAAAATTTGAGTAATGCGATAACAATAAGCACTGAAGATAGTCACGGATGCATGCGTCGTGAAATTCGTCACACACCTATTTGGAAATGGAATTCAAGCTGTCAAATCTGTCATAATTTATAAAATCATAGATTTCGGTACACTTTCCTCTGTGTAGATTTAAATGTTGTGCCCCAGGGTGGACGTAGTGGAGCACGATGTACTGTTTGCAATGGCTGATACCAGTTTTATTGATACCGAAGCCACTGAACCCAGCGTTGGTTCAGACTCACGTCATGTTTATGGTTCTGTACCTTATAGGATTTTTCTTGGAAAAGAAACCTTGCACCATATGCAGCGTAGTATTTCTAGTAGCCGTCTTCCTCATCTGTTATAGCGGAGTGGGTAATTGCATACTGTGGGCTTCCTGTGATACCAGCGGATCGTTGACGAATGATAACGGATAACAATACGCCACGGGCGTAACAAACTATCGAAACTGTGCGTTTTAGGAACTTTTTTACAAATTAAACATCGCAAGCTTAATCTGCAACGTACTACCAAAGTGTCCAGAACTCAGGCTAGGCCGTAAAAACTACCAACTTTGTACAATTTGTTTCATAGTTTATCTTTGTATTTATTTTATAACTTTATTTATGTATGTATTCGATCCATTCCACTGTTACCATTTTATGGAGGGAAGGAGCAGATTCTTTTGTTTTTCGAACGTTCCGTTGTAATTTTATACGAAATTGATTGTTGACGGACTGACGTTATCGTTTGTTTCTGACTTTGCGTTTTAATTTTATGTATTGATTATGTGTATTGAAATAAATTTTTTAAATCAGATCCTTTGTATTTTTTGTTTTTAGAAGTTATAGAATGATTCTGAAATTTAAGCTGTATGTCATTCTGTTTATTAAATTCTTCAAATGTTAAATTCAACAAAAAGATAAGCCAAACAAATTGAAATTTTTCTACACTGAATTGGTACACCTGCAACTTTTAGTGACTTTTACATTATCCGGTTTGCATTGTTCGACATTCGTTGACACTGCGCAAGCGCCGTTCTTTTCCATTTCCGACATCAAGTCGCGCTAGCGTGTTTAGTTCGCACGTGGTAAATTTGCAAGAAAACTAGCGTAAATATGGACAAATCCGTCGTAAGGGCCCGCGTCATTAAAGTCTTGGGACGTACTGGATCCCAGGGACAATGTACACAAGTTAAAGTAGAGTTCTTGGGTGAACAAAACAGACAGATCATCAGGAACGTAAAGGGGCCCGTCCGAGAAGGTGATATCCTCACCTTGTTGGAGTCCGAACGTGAAGCCAGGAGGCTACGATAGTTAGGTAAGTAGAAAATTGAAGTATTTTAACGTTTAGTTACGTTAAATTATGTCTAATATTTGTATTGAATGATTTGAATGCCATAGTTAAACATAACCTTTGTTTCAGGTTAACGAAAGAAGAAAAATGCTGTGGAGGACTTATTATTCTTAATATGACCGTTTGTAAAGTTACTTTTTTAAGAAATAAACAGTTCTCTCGGTAAATATTATGTTTTATTTCTATCTCAAGTGGACAATTATTTATAATATTCATTTAATAAAGCGATAACTTTCTTTATATTTCCAAGATTGTTAACCTTGGCTTGGAATTTGTTTCCTTTTCCGGCACCTTTCCCATTGAGTGTTTCACAAATTCTGGAATAAAGTAAACGGTAAGTATTTGTGGAGTTAAGTCTGCAAAAAAATCATACTTGGGCCCCAAAGTTGCAATTGCTGTTTCTTCTCCGTATAAAACTATATTTCCGGTACCTTTTTCGTCCCCGATAGAAAGCACCAAGAAAATATCCGTACCATTCAATAATTTTATGAATTGATTCATGAAATCATTATCTGCCTCTTTACGATGCAAAACATAGTATTTAGGTTGTTTTTCAAGATTTTTTAACTTCTCAACTTCATAAACGACTAGATCTTTTAATACTGTTTGTAAATTCTTGTTGAGAACTTTTGTATTTTTAACTAATTTATCAACCAAATCTACATGCTGTACTGGAGCATTTCTGTAAAAATATATAAATTATTATTTAAAAAAACAACTATTTTAAAAGATAATACTGTAAGATAGCTGTTAATTTCTGTTCCCTTTCCAAACTGGCATTCAATCGATTAATAACACGGTTACCGACCAAAAAGTACAGTAAAGTATTATTTTTTCTTTGACTTTTCTCGCTGTGGAGCAACTTGACGACTTGTAGTTGGCTTAGGTTTGTAACATGGGTTCCGCAACACATGTTACTTTCTACAGTGTCAATTGTTATGATTCTGATGTCCCCCTTGTGGTCTTTTGGCAAACCACGAGCTCGTACCTATAATTTTTTTCAAATAAACTATACCAACATTTTTTAAGCATAAGCTGTACCAACTTTTTTTACATAAGCTAATGTTTCTTTTGCATATATTTATGGGAAATACCTGGTCTAGTTCAGATTGTGGAGTGTTTTCCTTGATCACTTGAACAGTGACTGGTGTACAAGCTCGAATTAGTTCATTGCACATATTTTCAGCCTGTTTTATTTGTTCCGGAGTAATTGAAGTTGTATCTGACAAAAAAGAATTTCTGAGAAAAGCAAACGTGAAAGAAAAACTAACATATTTTTTTATATCTTCTAATTTGTACTCGAAAACAGTTTACTGAACTTTTAATGACTACTGTGGAATTGTACACATAAATATAGTGTCTTCATGAAACAATGGTAGAAAACCTAAGTAAGAGAAAGTCAGAAAACAAAACCTGTCAATCTCTATATAACCTTTAAAACTTGAATAATGGCATAAAGCAAAAAGTTTAGCTGTCAAATTTCAGAGTAGCAAACCTAGAATATTTTTTATCACACAACAGACCTTTCTTTATTGACAGTTGCATAACTACTTGCTTATGAATGCAAAATTTATTGAATTAATTTTTTTCTAGTTATAAAATTAAAAATTCCGGACCTAGCACAATTTTATTTAGTTAAAAATGTGTGGAAATCGCTATTTTTAATATTGGTAGCAAGTTTCTTTAGCAAAATAATAAAAACTAAAATTTAAATAAACCTAAAATAAACATTTTTATGTTGTTTTTACAACTGTAATTTAACATTAAATTTAATTATGTTGGTATTATGTAATAATACCAACATAAAAAGAAAGTAGCAATTTTGATCAAACTCAGTTTGAAAAACACTATCAAATGGATCAGTTTTCTTTTACTTTAGATTTGAAGTTGTTCTTTGGATGTAATGGTATTTTTAATGCAATTCTTAGAAATAAATAATATGAAAATATGAAATAGCAACTGTATTTCCAATATGAACATAATTTTTACTTCCAGACAGTTTTTTCACATTTTTTTTATAAAATGTACCAAATATACAAATAAAAAAATCTTATTGGTGCTATTTATTACTTTTTCATTATCCTGTTTATGATTTTTTATATTCTCAATATAACTCCAATTATTCTTTATATATTTGTAACTAGTCCTTATATATTAAACTAAAAATAGTCTGAAAGTTTACTATTTAATCTAATTATTAATAATTTCAATCAATTATTATTTTAGGGGCTTTACCTAATTCTATATGGGAAACATCTTCACCCAACCACCAAGAAACAGTTGAAAATTGAAACTCCCTATCTATAATAGCAGTTATCAAATGTTGCCCTGCAAGAAACAAAAGAATAACACCAATAGTCATTTATTTTGTTCTTAATTATTACCAGAATGCTGTTGCATATGATCCAACCTCCTTTCCCAATTAACCACTTGCTTAACATCATCACCAACAGTTAAAGGGGCTTTCGTATAATGTACAGCTTGGTCCAATCGACGTATAACTTGTACCACTTCCGTGTCATTCAAAAATCCATGATCTGAGGGCTTAAAAATATATAATTTTTTTATTTTGTTTCTTTATTTCCTTGGGTAAAATTACCTGTCCACCACCTTCCGGAAATAGAATCGTATCCTCGCAAATTACCTCATAACCATCAGTTTTTACCTTCTTACCATTTATAACCTCACTAAATTGGGTCTTATTGCAAGAAGTTACTTTAGAAGTGAACTATAATGAAGAAAAGTTGAATTGTATATTCATCTAAAGTTCAGTGTTTTACCTCTTTTAAAAAGCTGTCTTCTTGACATTTAAAAACCATTGTTTTCGGCTCGGAAAAATTTAGAAGTTGAGGTTATGTCGCGCGATAACTTTTGCGTAACTTTGTAGATGCGTGGTGGGGGGCGCTTTCTGCGTTTGACGTAGCAGAAAGGTGGGGGGTGCCATGTGTACGCGAAGTTCCACGTATCACCAGCGCTGGCAGCCGATTTGTCCGTTCGTTGTGTAGCTTCATTCTTGAGTAGTTCAGTTTGTTGTGTCAGATTCTCAATTTACTTCAAACACTGCACATAACTAACAGAAAATCTCATTCAAAATGAGGAATTTCTTTCTATTCGCCTTACTGGTCCTGCCCGCAGTAATTTTCACCTTCGATAATGGTAAGTTTCTCGTATTTTTCTCAGAAATAGCCTCGCTTTGCCAAAATACGTGGCACGCCGATCACGTTATTCGTATCGAAAACGCCAAATTCTGACTGGAAATAGGCTGTTTTTGAGGTTTCTACCATTCAGATATAATTTCGGCCTAATTAGAAATGAATTTCTGTTATAATTGCATAAGTGAAGGCCCATATGTTGATATTTTTGTGTAGGTTACAAAATGATGTCGTATGCTGATGAAGACCCATTGGAAGATGAAGCCGAAGTTGAGGGAGAAGCTGATTTAACGGAAACTGTGGGCGATACAGAAGACGAGGAAGAAGAAGCGAAAAGTAAAGCGTCTCCAGATGCTGACACCACGTTACTATTCGTAAAGCCTATTTCTTCAGGATCCACTCAAATGGGTATGTTGAATCCTCAAAGATATATTAATAGCATTTCTGAGGTGATTGATCATTTATTACTTGAATAAGTTGTCACACAACAAAATTTGGTTTGTTTGACATTTTATTTTATAAAACATTGCCTTATAATCGTATGTTCAATATAAAAGATGCCACGATTTAATTTTGTCTTAAAATTTATGTTGGCTATATGCTTTAGGAATTGACATTTAAAATGTCAAACAGAAACGTCAAAAAATAAGTAATAAAAAACAACAAAACTGGACAACTCTAACCTCTAAATTTCCCTAAGTGTCAAATTTGGGGTAGCCAACTTAAAAAAATTTATGTTGGCCATATGCTTTAGGAATTGACATTTAAAATGTCAAACAGAAACGTCAAAAAATAAGTAACAAAAAACAACAAAACTGGACAACTCTAACCTCTAAATTTCCCTAAGTGTCAAATTTGGGGTAGCCAACTTAAAAAAATTTATGTTGGCTATATGCTTTAGGAATTGACATTTAAAATGTCAAACAGAAACGTCAAAAAATAAGTAACAAAAAGCAACAAAACTGGACAACTCTAACCTCTAAATTTCCCTAAGTGTCAAATTTGGGGTAGCTAACTTAAAAAAATGTCCATGGCACTATAAACAACTATAAACACACTGTAGAGCACAGTGACATATGTAACCAATTATACCCAGTTCATGGTTTATAATTGACCCGCGTATATTTGGTTGCATACACAACTGTGCTCTCCTTGGTTTGAAACATCTATACCATTTTTTTTCCAATGGAAAACGCTATTAAACACCAAATTTAGACGAATTGCTCCCCAAAACACAACCTATTTATTAATTCCAGAACTCCCAGGCGGCGTACCGGTAGAATTCCTCGTCGGTTTCAAGAACAAGGGCCAGCAAGAGTTCCTCATCGAAACCATCGACGCCTCCTTCCGTTACCCCATGGACTTCACCTACTACATCCAGAACTTCTCAGCAATCCACTACAACAGGGAGGTGAAGCCCTCTCATGAAGCCACCTTGGCGTACAGTTTTGTACCTTCAGAGACCTTTGCTGGCCGCCCGTTTGGCCTGACCATCAATCTCAACTACAGGGACTCTCTAGGAGCTGTCTTCCAAGAGGCCGTCTTCAACGAAACCGTGCAGATCATCGAACTTGAGGAAGGTTTAGATGGAGAGACGTTCTTCCTGTATGTTTTCTTGGCCGCGGGTGTCATCTTATTGCTGGTCATCGGGCAGCAAACACTGTTGTCTGTAGGTCGCAAACGTACCGGTAGGAAGACCCCAGTCGAGACGGGAACCAGCAACCCCAATAATGTTGATTACGAGTGGTTACCCAAACAAGCTTTGGCAAATAGTAAGTTTAATTTGTTTTTGTTCTAGGAATTTTTGTTGTTTTTCATTTTATAGTCCC